>JARYHS010011408.1:67812995-67872737 GCA_031002005.1 Vandiemenella viatica
ATTGTTTTCTCTTTAATGCTTCATAATTCACCTATCTTGTTCCCGTCTCCAATCCCGTTTTACTCTCCCATCTAAAAAACAGTCGTGTATAACAGTGACTCCTCCATTAAATACCAAGTACAGCACATTAATATCTATAACTATTCTTGAAATAAGGAGTTGAAACTCTTGATCTGAGACCCAACCCAGTAATTGAACTGATGTAGTTTAAATGCGAGGACTTAAAATGATTGATTTTAAAGGGTTAATTTATAACTTTGCTAGATTGGAGAAATAAGAAAATATAAACTGAAGGATACTAAGGAGCTGCAGTTATGCAAGGTAGACTAAGATACTTAGTAGGTACCAACTGTTTCGTTTCTATACCATTCATGCTTTTAGAATAGGCTGGTCACGTCCCTCGCTTTCAGACAATGCATTCCGCAGTCGTGGTGCTCCATGCAATACGTCCATATCAATACATGTTTCGCAGCAAAGGATGAATATTAGTTTCTTAGAGGGTTAATTTTTTTTAGGAATTTCATTGGTACAGTAACCATCAGCTGCAATAAAATGTTCTGCACATTTTCCCGTTGCTTGTTTTGACAAAACTGAAGTAAATGAAAGGTTCATTTATAAAATTTACTTTCCAGAATTCAGTGTAACTTCTAATAATTTTTTAATTATTCCTAGCAAGAATGATTTTTAAACCACAATTCATACCTCTTCCCAATTTTCAGATTTTAAGATTGGACGTATAGTGGTGTCTGTTTCGTTAAGCGCTTCGCAGTTGTACATTGTATTAATTTAAAGCATAAATTTTTGTTACAAATAAAATCTTTGGCCACACAGTGCTTTTATGTCGAGTACCAAGCATACGTATTAATGCTATCCAAGTGTAAGAGTTTTTAGTATAGCTGAAATCTACTTAGTATATGTTTTCAAATTAAAACAACACAGAAGCCGTTAGAAACAACATCATAGTAGCAATTTTCTTGCTTATGATCCTTGAAGTACACTTCGATAAGATTATTACAATTAACAATAGTTAACGACCAATAACCTCAGGCTACCTAGCTGTAAATCTAGAAGACAAACAGAAAGAAGATCAGGAAGCATTCGTTCGAATTGTAGTCTCATCGCCATTCTGACATGAAATGTCATAGTTTTACGTACTTTTCCATCACCAAAAAAACATAACTCTCTGGTATGGATATTAGAACGGGCCATGTACAACGTTTTAAACGAAAAACCCAAGGACCTAGAAGATTATTTATCATCCTCAAAATAGCACTATGGAAATAGAGGGGGAAAAAATCAGAGTTGTGCGCAAACCACCTCGGAGCCTATCTAGATGGACTTCTTCTATACGACGAATTTTGACAATGTCAGTCTTCGGCCTATTAAATTACACAGTTTAGTCCCTTATTCGGTAACATGTTATGAAACTTCAACTATGTAATTGTTTCAACAAATAAACTATTTTTTTTTAAATGAGCTACAGCTAGGAACAACATAAAATATTAAAAGGGATTGAGATAACGCAGAGAGCTGAAAGAGGACAAACTATGGCTATGGTGAAATGTTTAACACCGGTATCATAATACGATTTACTAGAGCATATTTTTGTAACCAGTTTGAACTCCTAATGATTAATGTAATATGATCTCCTAAGCGAGTTAGGGTTGCAACAAGTAGTTGCGATGCGGGACGCAGCCCACTTTAAGAGGCAGGAGGTGGCCTCTCCTTTATCTGCGTTATCCGGCAGAGACGGATGGCCAGCTCTAAGACAGTGGTTGCGGGACCGCCACAAAGTGTTATGAATTACAGGTCGCATCTGTCTCGCCGTCCCAGGAGCCACTGGATAAATGCGCAGCCTCCCAACATTTCTCTTCGCCCCAATTAGTCCGTGGCAAGTACCCGGTAAATGTGCCAGGAGAAACGTTTCAAGTGCGCTTGGTGTGCCCAGTCAGATAACTGGTACTTCGAAATCAGCTTTGTTAGAAATATAAAATTAGATCACCTTATATCCAGATGTCACAAAACTAGAAAAATTTGCATTAACGTAAAGATCATCCACAACGGCAGCAAAAACTAGTGATAATTAAATAATAGTTTGTAGTAACATTGCGTTGAATGGAACAGCACAAACGTAAATCTCCGTTGAAATAAACAGTTATCATCATCATCGATTGGATTCGGTGTTGTAATGAACATAATCTCCTATCCATCCAACACTTCTCTTCCAGTAAGTGCGAACTGTACAAAACGTTTTCTATTTTCTTTCATTCAAATATCTCTATGTCTTCATTTTGGTATTTTTCGTGTTGCCGATGTTTCATATGAAGATTTAGGTATTCTGTTTGGTGCCATTAACATGATGTGACCGAACTATTTCAGCTCTGGTTCTCGCAAGATATCTAGCACGCTTATTCGTAGTCCTAGTAGAAGTAATGGGACTGATTACATTCTGATTTGGTTTCGTGTTTTCTGAATAATTGACCTGGGGTCAGATTCAGTCTCACGAATTCGACTGTTGTCCCTTTCGGTAAGTGTGGCAGTTTCTATTCCATGGGTTAGAAAGGCGAGCAGGTTTCCTTTAAATTAAGATATATATCTATTGAACAGACCTGTAGAAGTTTGAAACTATTTCAGTCCTATTGCTTGTTTTGGAAAGTAGCCAATCATCAGCTGGAATACCGTGGCTGATTTATTTAAACTTTGGAATTGTTTCAATTTTACTGGTTTACTCTCTGTGCTAACCACCGAACACAGAGTTGTGGTCTTATTCAAGCCGTATATACGAGAAATATTAAAAACTAATTTATACGCCTAAGGAGGTAGAAGAAATTTGTTCTGCGAAAGGTTTTAGGGAAAAACGAATAACGAGTTATCGTACGCGTTTTTTATTGGTGATGGCAGTTTTTATGTAATAAAAAGTTTCTAAGTGAAGTACAATTTCAAAAACGAATAATTATTGTTTATTTGACATATTTCCTTATTACCTATGTTTCGTGTAAACGTCCTCTGAGTTTTAATAAATTTCACAGTTTCTTATTTTTTTTCAAAACATTCTTGGGTTATGACTTTGTTCAATTAACTGCTACGGAGA
The DNA here is from genome assembly GCA_031002005.1 of Vandiemenella viatica. Taxonomy (NCBI): domain Eukaryota; kingdom Metazoa; phylum Arthropoda; class Insecta; order Orthoptera; family Morabidae; genus Vandiemenella; species Vandiemenella viatica. Next base: position 67,816,087 of record JARYHS010011408.1, read on the forward strand.
ATACAGCTAAACATCGGATGCTCTTCTTACGTGAATTTCTGAATCTGTTCGTCATAAATAAACAAAAACTAACGTGTAAAATTAAACGAACATCACTTTATAATTTTTTATATCTCTGCCTCGGATCATAATTTGTATCTGTCCTACACAACAGATAATTGCATTGTAGCATCCAACGCAGTTGCACTTTCTTTTAACAATATAAGCACATATAAAGTCAAATACAGTTACTTATTTGAAATTTTCAGTTAGCCAATCAGCACTTTGGCGGCAGTGAATGCAACTAATATTTCGTGTCGATATTCGCCGAATGTTGCCGAGCTTCTGAGGTGAGTGCAATCTTCAGGTTCAACGTGTTTAATTAAAGTGGTTGTTCCAAGTTCCTGAACACGAAATATATATATATATATAAAAAATAAATACAGATAAATAAGTTGGAAATATAATATAACCTAATGTTCTAGACAATGAAACAATTGGAAACTAGATCTCCAAAAAACTGAATTAATTTAACAAAAGATTCTTTACAACAAAAAAACCAATAGGAACAAAAGCAATAATTTGTCACCACAACACTGTTATAAAACAAGAATGTTTAATATTACACAGTAAAGGAGATAGTGAATAATTATAAGAAAGCAAAGGTGAAATTTCTTTGACCAAACAAAAACGGAAACAAATGGAAGAAAAGAAGAGAAATAATTATGAATTTTCCAGGGGAACTGAAAAACTCTGGAATAATATCCGGAAAAGAATTGCTGCTTGTGAACACTTGGTGCCAACGAACCGAGAAAGACACACAAAAATGTTATTTGACAAAATTTATGAATCAGAATCTCATTGACTTTCTGAATTAAGAACGGACATTGCAGAAACGAATTTTAAGAAACAAACTTGAACATTGTCGTATGTCAAATGCAAACTTGAACATTGTCGTATCTCAAATTTTTTCAAGAAGGACAAAGAAGAATAGTTTGAAATGAAGAATAAACGGTATGGAAGACTGAAGAAATATTATGGGAAGAAAATGGAAGACGTCATGAAGGTTTCCCTTGGTGCCGGAGGAGTATGCAGATAACGAAATATTTTTGCTGCCACACATGATTGGATAAACATACAGATATAACTGTATTCAGTTTTAGAAGCGACTAAACGACAACCATTGACAATGAACATTAGTTTAGGTGTTATTAAAGTGATTCTTATGCGAGTCATCTCAGATTAAGAGGACAAAAGAAGTAAAGTCGGACTATTTAGTCTGGATGTTTTCATGGAATCTGGCATAATGAGCCATATAATGGAGGGAAAGAAAGGATACCACCATTCGAGTGAATTAAAGATTAGCCAGATGAATACTCAAGATGTATGAAGGTAATAGAGTAGAAAATACAGTATGAAAGGTTGTTGAAGTGAGAACGTGATTTCACAGGGTTATATAATTGAACTACTGTTGTCAATTATTATAAATAATCATTTTGTTGGAGTTTTGCAATCAGACATAATGTTGTCATATAGCATTAGAACTAAAGATTTTTGATGAGCTACATAGGGATCTGAACAGAATATCTAGTTGGACAGCTTAGCATTAAATGAAAGTAAATGTCAGAAACATCAGATGAATGCTTGTTGTAGGAATAAAGCATGATAATCGTAGTATATTATTTGGGACAATTTTAAAATTGGGATGTAATATCTAGATCAGGCCGCTGCATCAGTATGGAAGGGAACCCTCATTGTGGGTAACAAATATAATAGCTTGAGGTCATCCAGAGGAGGGGAAGTAAAGTTATTTGTGAATTCACGGCAAAACATAATCAGCGAAGGATGTTAACATGGATTAGGGAAGAGTAATACGTGGAAGAGAAGCGATGATCCTGAGTAAAAATTAGCAATTGACTTCAGACGTTAAGGGGATAGATACAGTAATCATGGCCAGAACAGATCACATTTTTCAAAAATAGACCCATAATGTTCTTCATTTCTTTACCTTTACATATGTGAAAATTTCATGAAAATATCTTGATTGGCTGCAGAGTTATTGATTAATATCTATAGAGATGTGCGGGCGACATTTGGTAATTCAATGCACTCACTTTGCCCAAAAGGAGCTGATAGCTGGTGCCCGTACCAGAAAGCTTTACATGAAAATAATTTGAAAATGTATAAGCATAAAAACAACCTTCCAGTTGCAGTAATGAAAGCAATTAAGCCCATCTTTCAGGATCTTTGTGACCCAAAATTGTTAGAAAGGAGCGTGGGTGGATTCACTCAAAATCCCAATGAGTCATTCCACTCAAAAATTTGGAAAGTTTGCCCAAAGACTGGCTTTTATGGAAGGAGAATAGTACAAATTGGGACTTATGATGCTGTGGTTACTTTCAATGATGGTATGGATGGCAGATTAAAGGTTTTTGAGAGACTGGAAGTACCTGTGGGCCACAACATGATAATATATTTTAGGAATGAAGACATGCGGAGAATAAGCAGTTCCCCCCAAAAAAAGACAAAACATTCCACCCAGGAATCAAGAAAAGCAAGGAAGAGGCTCAAGTTACAAAATGAAGCTAGGAAAGAAGAGGAGCAAGGAGTGTTTTATTCATCTGGGCAGTTTTAGTTCAAAAAACTTATATTAAGGTACAGTAAGAAGATTTTTAAACTTCAAAGTTGATTTTCTCGGTTCATGTATTTCTAAAATGGTTTCCCTGGTAACTCTTTGTGTAATGCTCATATCATGTTCTAATTTTCAGTGAACACTCACCATACCATGATCTACAGCATGGACTAGAAGATCTGAAGAAAAATGAAAATTGAATGATTTATGATTTTTTGTTGTTGTATATTTTGAACGAAATGCTGTTTAAATAATACTTTTTTAATAAAAACATTTACACAAAGAGAACTTTGATGATTCTAGAGAATGTTATAACTGTGTATTATAGCTATAATTCTAAATCAAAATAAATCAAAATATTGAATACTTTCTGTTCTATAACGAAAACTTTGATAATATGCACATTTGCATTGTTAAATTTTCATCGACAATTGGGACTTTATCAACCTACATTTTAACTCAAATATCTGTTTACATTGTTGCCAGAGCATCTATATCTCTGCAAAAAAATTCATAGTATTATCTTGTATACTTCAGTAGGGGGAAAAATAACAAAACACTCAATATTTGCAATGCAATAACTGTATCTACCCCCTTAATGAGTGGGAAAAGTTTCTTTCGTGGGTAATTGGAATAAACTGCCGAGAAGTATGGCAAGCAAATTTCCTCTAACACCGAAAGGACTAAAAATGAACATTAGTGTAATATAAAATTAGGTATGTAGGAAAATTGCCACCAGGCAATATGTTCAAATGCAACAGGTTAATTTTCGAAAGTTAGCTCTGTTTGGTGGTTTGTACGGCCAAAGAAAGTGCTATCTACGTCATCAAACTGGACTCGTTGGAGCCACGATTTTGGATAATCTTATCTATTTGCGCCTAAACAACTATGGTAGAATGTGAGCTTCAAAATTGCTGCTATGTTTAAAAAAGAATGAAAATATATGATTCACATTAACATCAAACCACTTGCTGCTTTTATTGTTTTTGCTATTTTTATACAAACGCTTTACGGCGAATCTCCAGAATATATTTCAGCTGTATTTCATCTTTTGCTCCCATCTAAGTAAAAATGTATTTAAATAGCCTACAATGGTTACAAAAAGAAGGAAATTCAATACCGTTGTCTTGTTTTAAATGATATGTGTTTTACTGTGTATACTAAAATTTTTGGTAGGTGAATTCTTAACGTGTGTAAACATAACACAGTCACCATTACAGTGAGAGGAGTGGTTGGGGTTATACTGTATCCACAATTAATGTAAAATTTAAATTCCTTGAGGCGTAACAGACAAAGTTCTGCGATTTACTATTTCAGTAACAGTTTATTTTCTGGAGGTGTTTTGGAACTCATTTACTTATAATTATAGGAGTTTTTTAGCTTTTAGACCAATAGCTCACAATATTTACTGCTTCCGTATGAGATATTAATACTTATCTACCAGTGATAACTATTTTAAATTGTGCTTTTCTCAAACAGTTTTTAAATTCACTTGATAGAAAAGAACAATAGAGAAATAAAAACACTGACGACACATCTAGGCATCTTCAGCGACCAATACAGCAAGCTGTCTGTTTTCGTATCTGCTAACCAAAATCTTTCTGTTTTCTTGGGACAAACCTACCGGAGAGGCCATCAATTACTCCGCTCGGTGGTCCTTCAGACCTCTGGACGCCTTATTTGATTGATGAGACAGTCCAAGATGGCGTGTTTATGAGAAGGAAATACACACTCCCCGGCGCTTACGTTTCTTCAATTCCACCAATATATCAAGCATACCAATCGACATTTGCTTTTCATTTCATTCGATTTCTGGTTTCACATTATTTTAAAAAAAAAATTAACCAAAAACGGTTTTACCGATCGACTTCCTTGAATAGCTACGATAAACTGGTGTAGTAGAGGCTTTGCTATTAAACAAACATACAAAAGACTAAACTTCTATTTAAAAATCGAAGGCCACATGTAATCATTGTTTCGAGGCTTTGCGCATTAAGAAATGAGCGTTTTGATGCATTATTTGTAAAAAAATACTGTAAATTATTGTTCTGTACATTTTTAGATTAATAGATAAATTTCTTTTAAGCCCATTAAATTTACAACCACATTAATTATGTTCAATCTTATTTTGGGTTTATGTTCTCCGTACTGTAACTTTTCTTCTTTCTTTTGTCTAATTTTTGGATTCCATCTATGATGAATACACTAAACATTCAAATTTTCAGATTAAACAACTACCTGAGAATTCTAAATCTTCCTCAACTGTGTTTTCTAGTTTTGTATAAAATATTTTTCCTTCCTTTGGAAGCCGTATCAAATTCCGCTTTTACAAAAATGCGGCTAGCAGCATCCTATTCATAACAGAGTTCGAATTCAGTAAGACAAATTCACCGCAAAATAAAATCTCCAAAAACAGAGTGGTAGTAAAAACTATCTCACACTTCAAAGGAACCTACTCCAATGGAATGTTTTTATACTACGGCAAAAGTCATAAATACAGACCGGAAATATTTTGGGTAGCATATCCAGAGCAGATATATGAGTTTATAATCGCTACATGCAGCATTTGTTTTCAACAATAATTAAAGAAAACAACTGCATGAATAAAAAACAATAACACAAATGTACAAATAAAAAAGCACTGTTCAAATAAAAAAAAAACAAGCTATTCCTCAAATTAAAAAATATCTCTGAAATATGTATGATTTTTTTATAGTAGTACTTCCACTGATTTGGCAGTTTATTGGATTTTGAAAAGTCATCATATGTAGGAAGATTTTTGTGAAGTTCCAATTACTTTTTTTCGGGCCTAGCACTGTTTAGTGATGTTGGTACTGCAAACGTTTCGGCACCCAACTTGGAGTCTTATTCAGTGCTGATTTATCTCCTGCTGACGACTGATTGCACCACCTAACCGTTGGCCTGTAAACTAGGTGAATTGTTTTGGTTTTCCGCCAGGGGGATTGTTACATTTCCGGCAGCGAGTGTCAACTGTTCCAGAGATGTTGTTATCGTTTTAGATGTCGGAATGCGTTTAACGCGAACTTATAATTCCACATTTGGCTTAAACTACAGCCACCGTTTTTATTGAATGTGTTTGGGTGTTTGAAAATTTCTAACAAGTCCCTGATTTTTCATTCTAGGATATCGTTCGGTTGTGATATAATTTCTATCTCTCTACAACGGCAACAATATCAAAGCAGAGATGGTGTAACCCGCCTTCAGCAGGCGATGAATCAGCCCGTACAGGACTGGGAAATACTCAACATTGGTTATCGTAACGTAGGCTGTTACATCATTCAGCCAACGCAAAACTCAGAAAAAATTAAGTGGAGATTTACAAACATGACACCTGCTAAAAGCATAATATTTTTCATTAAGAAGGATTTTAATGTATATTGTTTCAATCCATTTTTTCTAAACTGTCTGCAAGTCGTTGGCTCTCTTAACAAATCCCTCTATAGTGTAGAAGCGTAGAGACACTTAAACAGAAATTATGAAAAGATCAGTTTTTTTTCTTTTTCTTATGGCTTTACGCCTCGTCAATGTGGAGATCACAAGAGGCGGGATGGGACTGGGGACAAGGAACGGGAAGGAATTTTGTCATGGCCTTTTGTAGGTATTCGCCTAGAGTTATATGGGGAAAACCCAAAATTGGATGCTCGGACGGGGATTCGAACCGGCGTCCTCCCGAATGTGACGCAGAAGCCAGAGCGTTAACTGCTCACCAACCACGCTCGGTATAAAATGGTCGAGTACCACAGGCTGATATAGCAGAATATGTCAAAAATTAGTTTTTACTCATTTCCATATTACATGACAGGATAATTAAAACTAGTGATCGCCCAGCGATCGAAATTCGACCGTAATTCATTAAATTGTTTAGTTTCTTTAATGAAAGAGTAATAATCTAGTAATTCTCTGCATTACCTATAAAATTAATACGATACACTCCACGCGTGACTGTATTCTAAATTTTAGTTTTAATATAACCATAGCAAATGAAATGTATTTACCGATGGTTGATTTAGGCCGGAAAACTGCTTTAGCTTTATGAAACATGCGCATTTAAATGTATCTATCAAAATAATTTCGTAATTTTGTGTGTTCGCTATTTAAATTTGGTCTATTATCATTTTGAATTTCACGGAAGTAAGTATTCCTTATTTCTTGTCTTTCTCTCTCTCTCTCTAATGAAATTAATGAAATTAAAAAATCAAAAGATACTAAACCAAAGTTTAACATTTTAAATAATCAAATGACCATATAGTATCTGGTAGAATCGCTACATCCCTTTTCAAATTATTCCTTTCATAACTTCAAACATTAATCTCTACTTGATCCGAGTCTTTCGTTTTACCAAAGACCACAAAATGTCTCAATGCGGGGAATTGACGTAAGAATGTTGGCTCCGATCCTATTTCACGCGCACACACACGTTGGCAAATTAATTTTTTATTTTAATAATCTATTTGTAACGTATTAACTATGCTTATTATATTTTTGGGTGGGGTCTGACATTCTCCACCAGTGAAAAACTGTTACTGACATGTTGAAATTTGGATTAACTGTTTCCTTATAGTGTCCGCTTCACGTTTAGCACTCTCCTTTTCCGGAAAAGTCGCCACGAACTAAATTAAAAAATGCCGAAATATGGGATGCTCCGCAACCGCGAAATGTTAGCAGCACTGTAAAAATAACACATAAATTATCGGTACAGGGATCATACCAACCTAAATAGATTCGTTTTGTCATAGTGATCATGGTTAGGTTGAAATTCGGCCTGGACCAAAAGTAAAAAGTTTACAGGAAATTCGTTCTGCGCAGCCCATGTCGCAAACCAGAGGCAAACTGCGCATTTGTTTACAACTGAAGCAATCGATTATCTCTGACTGCTTATATGGATTCCAAGGTTTGTAAAATATATTATATATAATTTTAGCTTTCTGTATTTCTTTAAGTTCCTCCGTTCGCCCAATATTCTGGCCGCTAGCTGCGCTATCTACCAGCCCTCGAAATGCTGCTTCTTGCTTCTATATAAGTTCAGAGATTAATTTCGACTGTTTTGTTTCACCAAAGAAGATAAAGTAAGGCCGCTAGCTGCGCCATCTACCAGCCATCTGAGCGATCTACGTAGGCGAGCGAGCGTTTTATTTTACTTAATTTAATGTATTTATAACGCATATTATATACAGATTTTAGCTTCCTTTACTTCTTCTCCATATAATCTTTAACTATGCCAAATCTCACACTTCTTAAAAATGTAACATAAGTTTTCGCTTAGCGTATTAATATATAGATGAGGTGAAATAAGAGGGCGGATTGACGGGTGTGTTGTAGGTAATAGGTAGTGTAATATGAAGTGAGTCTAAGGAGACGCGTGTGTGCGTTTTAATTGAGTCTGCGCTGGGTGTGGCCCGTGCCGTTACCTGAGCCATGTCAGCGTGCCTCGCCCCACACCGCTAATGAGCGCAAATATTTGTCGGCCGCCCGCCTCGCCTCTGCCGCGTGCCCGCACAACACAGTCAAACACTGCCCGGCGCAGCGTGACACACGCAAGACCACCTAGCCTGGCACTATATAGCTTCAACTCCTCAAGATTTAATACGACTGTTAAATTAATCTAATTTAATGATCTATTTGGTTGAGTTTATTAATAGACATTTTTGTAAACCGCAAATACTGGTGCAAGGTTTGTATTTATAGAAATCAAAGTAATCCACATTTTTCTTCTTCTTATCAATGCTTGATTCCAATCCATTGGAACTCTCTTTGGAAGGTGAACTGAGGTGGTTTCTCCAGTGTATGTTCGTAAATATTTGTAGGCTAGGGTAATCTGGTGACCGTTTTCTGCGTATCGTCACGGGTATAGAATATTTACAGTTTTAAGGGTCAAAGATTATGACAGGTTGACCTGATCTGACCACATACGAACCTAAGGCTGGATAAATACTCTTGAGCTTGAAGAACTCAGAATTTATTAGACTTATTAAACACGGACAGGTACGATCGCGCTGTCGTATAATTGTTCCAAAGGTCTTAGATTCGAACGTCCTGAAAATACAAACTTGAAATGAATTTGATTCTAATAGTACACTCTGAAAAATTTGAAAAATTCCTATTTGCTTCAAAAGTATCACGTTGTTTCTTATTGAGGCTGGGTAAACATTCATAATGTAATCGTTGGTCACAGTCTCTGTAACGGCCAGAGAACTTAATACAGATACCAGATTATTAAATAATTGAGCAACACCGAAAAAATAAATTTCCAGAATAAAATAACTGTTTAAAAAAAACATAAAAACCGCCTGCAAAAAAAGCACTAAAAATTTTAAAATAACTTTATACCTTGCTTAGTAGAAAATAAATGTAAATGGACAATATTTTACATTACTGTCATTGAAATGTCTACATTAATTAGTTATTTTTGGAGTCGGTGCCAGATCGAATTACTGAACTTCTTTTGTTGTTAGAGGCGAAACGGGGAGTACGAACAAAAATTCCCAATATTTTACAGCATTTCGGGAGGCAGATAGTGTTATTGCGGGAGACAGCTTAGGGAAACAAATGAACAGTATTTTAATCTGTGGCTCGGCCTTATTGGTCATCCATGCATATCTCTGGCGCTACAGTGCGAGTTGGTAGGCTGCATCATGCTGTAAACAATTTACAGTTAGTATAATATCGCCGTATCATCTGTATGTTTCAGTTTTGATGAAACATGTTTCTATGATTAATTGTAGGTAAGCAGTAACATGATTTTTTATGTATTATTGTTATTCATTATTCTTTTATCTTTTTGTTTTCTTTCTTTCGCTGGCACTAATTAATGTAAACATTTCAATGACAGTAATGTAAAATATTGTCCATTTACTTTTATTTTCTACTAAGCAAGGTATAAAGTTATTTTAAAATTTTTAGTGCTTTTTTTGGAGGCGGTTTTTATGTTTTTTTAAACAGTTATTTTATTTTTAAATTTTTAGTGGTATTATAGTTTGTTTTATATTTTAAATATGCCGTAGCAGTTCCAATTTTGCGAACTTCCTGGTAGCTCAGGGATTAAAGCGCTTGTTTTCAAAGAAGCATTCTGTCTTTATATACCACAACAACTTCCAGACCATGGTGAACTGGGTTTTGTGTTAAGGTATGTCAGTTTACATTTTGGTTCAGGCTATGTTTCTATCGTATCTGTTAATGCTGTTGGTCGTTAACCAAAAAATGTAACATATGGGCATTAATACATACCACATACAGAAATCTGTTTCTGGAATATATCTGTCTGCTCTGGCATCACACAGAAAATATAGATTTTTAATTGGTTTTCACAACGTGAAAGATTGGGATCCAAGTTGAAATCTGAAGTACACGTTGAGACATTATGACACATTTATTTTAGAAATATTATTCCATGACTTAATTGATGTTGACGGAATTTATAACTGTGGATTGTTGTAAAGAACATTTGAAATTAAAAGGCGTGAGGGTAATGAGAAGAGGGATTGGACTTTTGTATACCAAATGTAGGCTGCCTCTTCTGATTGATTTAGAGTATACGTGTGTAAATTTCTAGTGATATCAGATAAAACTGTAGGTATGTATAAAAAACAATTAAGGTGTGTGGAGACGAAGAGTAGTTTGGTTTTTGTAAAGCTAGTGTGGGCAGTATACATGTGCAAATCTCCATCGAAACCAGTTTAAAACTTTAGCTTTGTGTAAAGAACATTTGCAAAAATTGAATGGTGTAAGGGAGTGGGTGGTTTTGAAAACAGAATGTAGACAATATGTTTCTCTTTGTTTTTAAGTATACATGTGCAGTGTTCCATTGAAATCTGATAAAACTGTGGATATCTATAAAGAACATTGGAAATTAGGAGGGGTGGGGGTAGAAGGGAAGAGGGGTTGAGCTTCTGCAACCTAATTTAAACACAATTTTTCTGTATGTTTTAAAGTATACGTGTGCAAATTTCCTTCAGAATCGGATAGAAACTGTAGATTAAAGGATGGAAAGGAAAGAGCGGAGTTTGGACTCTCGAAACCAAATGTAGATGATTTTTCTGTTTGTTTTGCAGTATACATGTGCATACTTCCTTCAAAATCAGAAAGAAACGGTAGCTTTCTATAAAGAACATTGACAGTAATTAAAGAGGTAGAAGGGGGGATAGGGTTTGCGTTTTTGTGAAAGTTATGTAGACAGTATTTTTCTTTTTCTATTTGTTTTAAAGTATACGCATTCGAAGTTCCACCGAATAGGATTAAAATGTGGGTTTTGTACAAATATTAAGGGAAGGGGAGCTAGGGTAGATTTTTTGAGTTTTTGGTTAGAAATCTTATCCATAAAAAATTACATATATATGTGCCAACTTTTATAAAGATCGGTCAAATGGTGTCGACTGTAGCTTTCTAAGAAGAAATTGACAAAAATCAAGTGGGTGGAAATGGGGAGAGGGGTTCAGTTTGCAAACCAAGAGTTGGCATTATTTTTTTCTTTGTTTTATAGTAAAAATTTGCTAAGTTCTGTCTAAACCGAATAAAAACTGTGGTTATGTATAAAATTAAGCGGTGTAATGGGGAGAGGGGGTGGTTTTTAAAACTTTTGGTCAGACACCTTCTTCGTGAAAAATTAAATATAAGCACCAACTATCATGGTAATCGGTCAAACGATTGCTACTGTAGTGACAATTAAGTTTTTCCCGGCGTATGATAGACAGGAATTCTTCACGGGTCTTCTGCCGGATAAGATCTTTTAAACACGACGTTTCGGCAGTCACCTCCGCTGCCTTCATCTGGTGAGCTGTCATCGCGAAGTAGATGCCGCGACGGTTCGGCACCGAATGTGTGCGCCTCGTGGTACTTGCTCCTTATATACCCTGCGGTGCCGAACCGTCGCGGCAGCTACTGCGCGATGACAGCTCACCAGATGAAGGCAGCGGAGGTGACTGCCGAAACGTCGTGTTTAAAAGATCTGATCCGGCAGAAGACCCGTGAAGAATTCCTGATTGCGACTGTAGCTTTTTGTAAAGAACATGGGGTTAATGGGGTTGAAGGAGGGAAAAGGGTTGAGCTTTGGCAAACCAAATGTTGACAGGATTTTGCTCTTTGTTTTGAAGTATACATGGGCAAAGTTCAATAAAAATCAGATAAGAAATGTAGGTTTCTATAAAATTAAGGGGTGTAAAAAGGGAGACATGGGTTAGTTTTATTTAGTTAAACCTTCTACATGAAAAGTAACATGTATATGCCAACTTTAATGGAGACCAGTTAAATGGTGTCGACTGTAGCTTTGTATAAAGAACATTGGTAAAAATTTAGGGGGTTGATAGGGGGAGAGGGCTTCAGTTTTTTCAAACCAAAACTTGACAGTATTTTTCTCTTTATTTTTGACTGTACATGTACAAAGTTTCATCGAAATCGGATATAAATGTGGGTTTTTATAAAATTTAAGGGGTGTAAAGGGGAGAGGGGTGGTTTTTATTTATTTATTTTTTGGTCAGATTCTCAGTGACAAATTACATGTATATGCCACCTTTGATGATAATCGGGCAAACGGTGTCGGGTGTAGCTTTTCATGAAGAACATTGACAATAATTAAGGGGGTGGAAGGAGGGAGGGGGTTGAGCTTTGTCAGACGAAATGTTGACAGGATTTTTCTCTTTGTTTTAAAGTATACATGGGCAAAGTTCAATAAAAATCGGAAAAGAAATGTTGGTTTCCATAAAATTAAGGGTTGTTAACGGGAGAGGGGTGGTTTTTTATTTTTATTTTTTGGTCAGAAACCTTCTCCATGAAAAACTACATTTAATTGCCAATTTTAATACAGACCAGTTAAATAGTGTCGACTGTAGCTTTGAATAAAGAAAATTGGCAAAAATTAAGGGGTTGGATAGGGGAGAGGGGTTCAGTTTTTTCAAAACCAAAAGTTGACAGTATTTTTCTCTTTATTATTGGCTATATATGTCCAAAGTTTCATCGAGATCGAATAAAAAATGTGGATTTGTATAAAAATTGAGGGGTGGTAGAGGGTAGAAGGGGTGGTTTCTCAATGAAATTCATATGGGACCACTTTGGAGGTATACCCTATTCACTAAAAAAAATTCATTTAAATCGGTTCAAAATTGGCGAAGATATCGCTGAACATACATACAAAAAAAAAAAAAAAAAAAAAAAAAATTCAGACGAATTGAGAACCTTCTCCTTTTTTTAAGTCGGTTAAAAAACGATTCGGTAACATATTTGGCCTCATGTAAACTTTGAATAACCTAACAACTCACGTACATCAACAAAGAGCAGTAACGATAGTGGTCAGTAAAATACGTAAAAAGCTAATAAACCATACTGTAAACTTTGGTCAAGCAGTAACATTAGCAAAAGTTTTAATGAAATTGAAATTTATTGTAAGCCGTAATGGCAATTGACATTCATGGTGACAGTAGACACCATGAGCAATTTAATTTTTTTAAAGATTTTTATGCTACTTTTACTAACGAAATGTTACTGAAAAGTACTCGTAGTTGCACGTTTTTTCTGTGGTAAAGTTTTTTCATATAGTTTTAAAAATAAAATGATACGAAAATCAAACTGTATGAATTTATTCAGGCAATTACTTTCATAGCAGTTTCTTAGCTATTAAACTGTGGACGAAACCTCGAATTTCTTCTAATGATATCTATGGTCGCTGTTAATTTGCGAGCGAATGCTGACACGCCACACCATTCTCCAGCCTATATGTATGGAGGTGAGTGACTGAGTGAGCTTAGGAAATTAGGTAGTAGATGTGGATAACTTTGATAGTGTGTGCGTTCAGTAAAGCATTTTATTTGTTTTGAATGAAATGAGAGATGAAGAAGGTAAAGGATGAAACTCGGTGCCAACCCATTCAGGCCTACTCATCCGAAAAAATACCTAGGGGGCCAACAGGATGAACGTCATCATCCAGTGTACGAATCACCATCGACAGTGCCGTGTGCCCTCACTCTATACTCACTACAGAGAGATTTGCGATTAACTCAGGACTACCTGGTACATCACCACATCTCCTACAACCTCGAATAAGTTACGGTGATAAAAATTTCGTTCACCACCGGGACTTGAATCTGCTAAACCAGTATCTGCGCCGGATACCGCCACTATAACGCAACCAACTGAACCAACGGTGGTTTGATCGTAGCTTTAAACCCTGCTATAATTGAAGGGGTCAGATCTTGTTATGATGAACTCATTCATTCAAGATTTTATGTGTGGCAGATATGTGGTAGTACTCAGTACATGTGTGTGTATTTTGAGAATTAGAGCAGGGCCTGCAGTGGAGGGAAGAAGTAGCATCTACACCAAATTTATAGATCGGCTGAAACCTAACCCCTGTCGCCTGGCTTATCATACAGCATGGCAACCGCCACTCTGAAGAACACCGTTCAAATACCCATCCTGGTTTTCGGTTTTCCATGGTTTCCCAATATCAATCCAGGCGAATTCTGCGAAGGTTCCTTCAAAAGGTCATGCCGGATTACCTTCCAGTTCCTTGCTCGTGATCCTCTCAGCGCCTCGATGCTCTCAACGTCAGAAGTAAAATAATAATAATAACATCGATCCAGCTGAAGTCCCCGGCCCTGCAGCATCCGTCTTAGCGCAATTTATAGGCGACGGCAACTCAAAGGCAGTGTTTCATTACCCCAGGTCTAACGTCAGGCCTACGGGATTACCAGTTATTTTATTTGGAGTTTCATTGCTACAGCAGGTGGAGCAGTTCTTTGGCATCCTGACGCGTTACTGGTCTTTATGTAATTCTTTCAGAAACAGACTGATACGAGAACACAGGTGGGGAAAGTGATCTCAATGTGGCCGCGGATCTTTTTCGATCGCCGGTTGTCAGTGCCGTCAACCATTTAGGTGACTTGGACATAAGATATCCTACCGTAGATCTGAAGATTAGTATTTGAAGCTATTTTACTAAGCGTTTCTCTAAAGCTTCATCTCTGTGAATGCTTACCTTGGGTGTTAGGAAGCACGCTAGAACGGCATCATGATGAGGTTTCTACATACGCTGGCTACGACATTCCATTTTTGTTAATGAAACCAACTGAAAATCATTACGCTTGCACATTCAATGAGGCGTCTTTCTTAAATTTATTAGTTTGTTGGTTGAATGCAGAGTCAGTATTACAATTTATCATTTACAATGGGCTTTTAACCATTTATACTGGCAATAGAAAATTGTCAATGAGATGTCTTTTAACTATTGTCTAATATAACTATTGGAATGATTACTTTGTGAATGTTCACGAAGTTCATTTAAAAGACTGTTTTATCACGAAACGTAATATATATCATATTGACATTATGCAACGGGCTTGAAAATGGGTCAGATTTCTTGTAATGAATAATATACAAATGAACAAGTAACTTGTTTTGTTGTTACTGAATCACTCTAATAGAAAACAAAATTAAAATATAGTCTGTCGCAGCGATTTGTTTCTTCTTGGGGGCACAGTTACCACACTCAATTATTAGTTTGGGCTATCTCGTGCCTCAGTGCTGTGGAGATCAAGAGGACATAGAATAGAATTGACTGCAGAGTATTCTACGAACCTTTAAGATTACTTTCTCGTCTAGTAAACTGAAATCTGTGAATCAAAAGTTCATGATTCAAAGTCCAAGTGAAGATTTAGGTCTTCATCACAGAATAGGATTACTTCGAATCATGAAATGTTATTTACAGTTTTATTATAAATGACTAAAGCTTTTTCACAAATTTACTGTAGCTACATTTTTTGACATATTTTCACAAAGCCTTAGAGTTATATAGAAAAACTCAAAAAAGGTTTTTTTTGACATATTACGAATGCTCTATTACTGGTTCTGCTGATAGCAAGTCTATAATCAAGTTCTTGCCTCACTAGGTGCAACATGTCACTATCAATCTGTTCAAAAGTACCAGGTCTGTTAGCTGGCAGCTTTGTTGGCAGAGGAGGCCTAAAAACTGAATCTTTTACATAACGCCACACAATAACATCACATGGAGCCTAATTGTCCCCACCACGATCGTTCCATGAGTTTCTCACGTCTGTGCTCTCTTGGCAGACATTTGAAACTCGGCTGGATATATATATATTTTTTTTTTTACTTTAAAATTTGTAACAATATGTCAAATAATATAACTACAGTAAATTTGTCAAATAGCTTCAGTCATTTAAAATAAACTTGTACTATTGTGTTTCCTTTCAATCACCACATGGAAAAAATTTAAATTATTAACTTTCGGATGTGGGGAGAATAATAGAGTAACTATACACTTGAGGTGTAGGTCAAGTGCAGTCTAAACCAGCACTCCACGAGGATTTCAAGCTTGCGATCTCTGTTCTGAAGAAGCCTTGCCCTGGGCGGGAGTATCTGGGAGGTGGACGCCAGTGGCTGCCTGGAGGGCGCGGGGAATATTGCCAGCGAGCATCAACAACACTGGAGAGCTGGCAAGTGGTCGAGACACAGGCAGCCAGCCAGGAGACTTTGACTTCATAACTCGAGAAATGTAATACTTGTTAGGTCCTTTGATCTCCACTCAGCCGCCTCAACAGAGATGGAATATTAAAATTCCCCAGGCCCCAGTCCCAATGGCTGTAAGGCCGCGGAGAAACGGCTTACGGCCCACACAAATCTCTTTCGCACTGCCTCTCCTTCTCTTTCGGTTCCTCAGACTGAAAACGACCTGTTGTATCATCCACTCTCGCATCTCACACGGCAAGTGTGTACAGCTTGGCGTAGGCATCGCTTAAGCAGAGCTCTTTATTTTGGGAAACCTCTTATCGAAAATATAGAAAGCACTGAAAAATTGAAACTGTTACCAAATAGTTTGATTAATATCTATTGTAGTTACTCAGCAACGAATTAAGTAATCTTAACTTCAAACATGTTTTATTTTCCTGTTCATTTAAAAAAATAAAAAAAAAATAAACTTAACAGTCGACTCGCTAAGTAATAATCTCCAATAATATATTCGTTTTACTTTCCTGGGGTGATGCAAGTGTTCACTGGCTGTAGAATTATGTAAATTTAAGATGTTTTTAAGTAAAGGCTACTGGCTAAGTAAAGGCTGATCTGGTACGAATACCCCTTGAACTTTCAGGGACCTCGAAACGTTGCTCGAACACGCCGGAAATATTCACTGGAATGTAACCTGATAACTCTAAACTCTGGTGAAAGTTTCGTTTGAATATAGTGTTTCGGATTCCATTTTCAACTGCATGTCCAGTCGCGGCAGGGGTGGAATGCGCTGCGATGTAAAACCATTTACATATTTCCTACTAGTGTAAGATCGTGACCATATTTTGGATACAGTGACGAGTGTAGAATAATTCCAAATTAACCGCGACATGTGCGGCATGGACTACGATTAAAAATAATATTACTAACAATTAAATTACTTTGACAAATAGACAAGAAACACGCTTAAGATATGTATCCAAAAAACCATAAGCATAGAAAAAGTTGTGGCATAGTAAGATTTTGACATGGTTCAAACTAGAGAAATGACGGGGAAGTTTTAGACATTTGTTTTCAAGATTAGCGTAAGGATCCCAAAAAGAAAATTAAGAGGCATATAAATCCACTATTAAGAACGAGTACATCTAATCATCATGGATTTTAATCTTGTGATTAGGTTTTGTTTCAACGACATTTTGTATACAGAAAGTTACAGTCTAAATTTAGTAGGGAAGAGCAGTAGGCAGTATAACCGACGGAAATCAGTGAAGTAAAATGTTACTTAAATAGGCATACGAGTGAAAAGGTAATTCGATAGTTAGGGAAACTATTTTGGTTGGTGGTATAGAATCTTGATTGTAGAATAAAGGACAAATAAGGAAAAAAGGTACGAACTTTCTTTTAACGGAATTGCTAGAATCATATGGTTGGAATGAGAAATTTAAAGTGATACCCCGTTACAGTTAACAGTCTTACTGTTTGGAAAATTGCTTGATTTTAGACGTAATTTACTGTTGGTATCACAGGAACTTTGTGAAAATATAAAATGTATAAAAGAAGTGAGTTTAAAAACATACAAATATTAATCTTACAGAGCACCTGATCTGAAGTTGAGTTAGTTAAAGTAGCTTCAAAACAAATCCCATCTCTATGTATCAGAGTTAGCGGGCATCTTAAAGGAAATCGAAAGAGCAAACTCAAGTACACGCATATTCCGACACCTTGAATTAACAGTTTATTTATTTAGAACGCAATGGACTCAGTTTGATAGCGTTTCGTTTTGTAATATTCAAGTTTATAGCCACAACTACAAGCAACAATACGACAAAGTCTCCATCTTCCTTTTTCGGAACACATTATTAGCGTGCTTTTATTTTTACCATAACAAAAATTGCCCCATTGAACACTGCACCATCTACTCCAACTACGGTAAAGAAATTGCAACTAATAATTAATACTCTTAATTCAAACGAAATACATAATTTTCTTTCAGTGTTCTGGCAAATTAATTTATTTTTAATTACCTAACTAAATTGAATTGTTATTAACTAACGCTCATAACCTTGTTTTGTAGTAACATCTTTGGCCGTTGTTATTCCAGATACGAAGGCCAGCCGCGTGACGTCACAGTGAGACAGACCAATAGCTGTCAGAGGAAGACAGAGTGAGCCTCAGTGGGTGTATTAACTCTACTGAATAAACTGGCAACTGGTTTGTTCTTTTGAATTAAGTTAGCGAAATTTAAATTTTGTGATGTAAGATGACATTTGCGTATTTCCCAAAAAGAGACGCTCACATAAGCAACTAGATGAGTGAGACTACACAGTCATACTAACAGTACTTATGCCTAGTAACCTGTTTTCCGTGTCACAAATGGGCGTGGCCGTTTAATATTTAAATGGTGACGTAATGACTCCTTTGACGGCAGTTAGTCGTGGGCAGTGAAATGTACCTGAACACGCAACATTAACAACACGCGAAATTCAGCGGGGACAGTTGATATGAAGAAAGAAATTTAATTGGAGAGGGCAGTATTGTGACATTTTTCGCGTGGAAAATGCCTAAGAAATAATGTCCCCTGTTAGTGAGATAATTATTAAAACAGCTGTTAAGGGTGTAGTAGCAGCATCATATTTTTTCTTTACATAACGCCACCTTATAATAAATACTCACTGGTCTCCTTGACACCTTCCCATTCGTGACAAAGTAACTGTTAACAAACAGCGACATGAGGTAATGTACACAGAACAAATAATTTCGTGAACTGCAACTTTCTTATAAATTAGTACACTATTTTTTAAAGCTGAAACTAAATGCTAAGCAAAAATTATCACACACTCCTCTGATTATAAAGTAGTGTTATTTTTTTACTGTAGAATACAAATAGAGGTTTCATTAGGTAACTGTTGTTTAAGCACTGAAACTAATGAAGAAATAAAATTTACAGAACCAATGAGACGTCGATTAATAGTAATCTACACTAACACGTCTTATGACAATGTAAGCAAATAATATGTAATGTTTCTACATATGTATTATATCTAGAAGTGTTAACATTTTGCGATTAACACACCGAGCGTGGTGGGTGCACGGTTAACATTCTGGCCTCGCATTCGGGAAGACGCGGATTCGTATCCCCGTCCGGGCATCCAGATTTGGGTTTTCAATGGTTTCCCCAAATAATTCCAGGCGAATGCCGGGATGCTTCCTTCAAAAGGCCATGGCCGAATTGCTTCCCGTTCCTTGTCTCCAGTCCCATCAAACCTCTAATGACCTTAGCCGTCGACGAGGCGTAAAGCAATAAATAAAAAAGTGATTAACACTTCTGCTTTAAGATATCTGTGATGAGTCAATTTGAAATATGTCGGTAACGGAATTGCCTAGTTATCAATTGGGCAAAAAAAAAAAAAAGTTACTAATTAGTGCAGTATAGTTTTAGCCAGATGGAATAACATATACCCAAAATTCAGATGATTTTCTCAGAAACAAAAGAGTAGCTTGAGTTATTGAATAAATGATTACTCCTAACTACAGGTTGTACCAATATGAAAATGCTATATCGAAAATATTAATTGCTAAATCACTGTGTGTGTAAAACATATATGCAATGAAAATAATACTTTTTTTGAAGTTGCTGTACCTGTTGCAGGTGGGTGAATTTCTTGGACGCATGCCTAGTTTCTTGATTTTGTTTCTCAATATTTTTTAAATATATTTTCTGTTAACCCATGACAATGTTCCTTTCAATCAATATAGTTTCTGACACTTAATTACTCTGCGGTATATTTTCAGTGATGGTGTTCTTTTACTTTCGACATAACGTCGAAATGAAACTGTTTACCGAAGCACTTACAATTCCATTCTCTTCTGAGTTTAATTACTTAGTAACAGGCCAACACTGAAATGTTTTGAATATCATTTTCGGAGGCGAAGTACCTTAACTATAATAAGTACTTCCGAAATACAACACTTTCAATCTCGTCAATTCCTTTCAAGCAGAGAAGCTTCTCTCAGATGAGCAGGTATACCCTACGTTCTCAGATTTTAAAAGAAACCAATTATTCTAGGAGTTGAATTTGCAACGATAGCTGTCGAACCACATCCAGGGCAAAGGGAATGAACCAACAAATTATGTGATATGATCGTAGACAGTGTACAGTGTATGGTCGGAGTTCCGATATTATAAACGTGAAAGTAACTCTGTCTCTGTGTTTATTTGTTACGTTTTGTGACTAAACTGCTAAATTCTGTGTATCAGTCTTTCTCAGGATAAATAAAATTTCGAAAACTTAACGAGTAGTGACGAACAGACGAATAGCGTGTGTAATGTTATATCGGTCGCTCTTGCTTTGTTTCTTGCGCAGTCAGTTTGTGTGTGATCTGTTTAATTTGTTTCCGTTTTTAAACATATTACAAATTGGTTTTATTGAAGAGAAAGATTAAATGGTAGAATGGATTGCAGCCGTAGTATTCCAACATTGATTTTTTTGGGAGACCTTTTCGGTAACTTACAGCTTTCTATATCCAATTCTAGTATTACAATTCTATGTCCACACTAACGAAGTCGCGGATAACTGCTGGTAGAACATATAGCAGTACCCGTGTTATATTTAAAGAGCTGATTTGAGGGGCATAAGGTATATTAGTTTGAAAGGCACTGTAATTGTACTGTTGATGTCTGCTTAACTACACCGGTACCTGTTAATTGCTATGGAATACCAGCCCACCACGGGCCGTCACCGCCAGTGTTGATAACATTGCAGTACTATCTGTATTCGTCGACAGAGGACACCGTGACCACACTCGCTTTAATTGCGTACCTGCTGCTCATAAATCAGGCCTGATATAAATAACTTGCTCGCTACGGGATACAGGATGAATGTCGGTCAGACCAGACGTGTGTTTTCAGGCTTCCGGCTTTCCACTATCTAACTCACCCTCTGCATCTCTCTCTCCCCTCCTTTTATTTCTTTCTTCTACCCTCGTCGCTGCCATATATAAGAGCGCAGCTGCGATTGGCCGGCCATTTATTTCCAATTAGTTGGTTGGCTGGTTGGCTGGCTGTAGACTGCAGGCTTCTCAATGAGCTAGTCTGCGGAGAAGTGACAACAACACGTCTTGACAACACGGAACCAGTGTACGTTAATGAACTCTGTGACTACCCCATTAGTAACTGTTTGGTGAGACAGTACGTGCTGTTATGATTCCAGTGTAATAAATGTTTATTTTCGTCGAGGTCCTTAGGCGGATAGGTTTAGGGACGAAGAATGGGAATGAAATCGACCATTGATTTTCGTAATTCCCAGAACACAGAAAGCTGGATGGCTGGATGAGATTTATTATCCTACCACAGCCTGAGATTCACTGTTACCATACTGATATGGGAATGTACTGAAAACCACGTGACATGAGCTAAAAATATGTTCATATTCATAAAAATTAGAAAACAACGCCAAAAACAGACATTCTTTATGAAAATGGAAAAGTATTCTTATAAACATTTTACGTATAAAAGCGACATGAAATAACAGATGAAAAAAGATTATTAAGTAACTAGAAAATACAACTTTTAATTGGAAGATGAGGAGTTACTTTGATTACCATATTTCCTACTACTGATCTCTTAACGAGAGCTTTTTTTAAATAAAAAATGGAATTGTGAATATTAGATTACTTTGATTAATTGTTTCTTTGTAAGCTCTTTGACCCTCTACTATTCTAAATTTTACGTCAGTTGTTCATATGTGAAGTTTAAAAGTATAATTTTTTATTAATTTTAATAAATGATATCGGAGACAACGTTAAAGTAGTTTGAGATCATTCGTTGACGATGCAGCTATGTATAGAAAAATAAGGAATTCGACGGATTGCTTAGAAATTAACGCGTGTTGAACGTTATTACGGAATGATGCGATCAATGGAAACTTACACCAAATTTCAAAGAGGGCAAAGGCAATGTGCATAGGTAAAAAAAAACAATCCATTTGTTCAGGAGAGCAAAGAAAACAGTTCAGTTATTGAGATGGATGATTCCCTGATGTATTTGCGCGCAACAGCACAAAGAAACTGAAATGGGACCGACAGATAACTTCGGTCGTAGATAGAGCTAACTCTAGGCTGCGAATTTTGAATTTTGAAAAATTGTGGCGCACATACAAAAGAGATCGCATACATTCTCTCATGCATCCTAATTTGGACTGTTGTTGACCCATCTGAGAGACGTAAGGGATTGATTGATAGTTTAGAGAAAGTACAGAGAAGAGCCGCTCGATTTGTGACAGCTTGCCACAGTCCTTATGGAAGCGTCACAGAGTTGATACGCAGGCTCGGAGTCTCTAATAGACAGAAGACGAAGGTTTCGTTTGAATTTATTGGCAGACATGCGAACAATTTCTGTCATTTCGGGACTGGAATGCGCAGAGCTAGTTTTGGGGCAAAGCACCCCCTGTCAATCACAACTTTGTAAATTGCAGAGTCTAGATGTACAGGGCGTTCGCCGGGAAACGCAACCCACTGTTAGCGCTACAAGGAAGAAACTGCTCCCGGCGAGCGAGCGCTCAGTTTCCGGCATTGTTCGACCGTCGGCCGCGGACTATTTCATAATAATTACGCTTCATAAACTTCATAAACTTGTGTGCTAAGCATTTAAATGTGACATAATTCATTAGCTTACCTTATAAAAGATGCTGGAAGTGTTGACCCTCTTGTGTAATGCACATTTCACATCTTCTGAACATATTTCGAGACACACGCTGCCCTAACTGACTTAATGATTTTTTGGGTGACTGTTCTAGTCGAAAAGCGATATCGTCAATTTTCTCCTCTGTGAGAATACGGTTGACCGACAGTCTCTTTTTGTTAAAAAATGAACCCGTTTCTCTTACTTTTTTAACCAGACGCAGAATTGTTGATTTAGCTGGCAGAAAAACGCCAGGAAATTCGCGACGAAATTTACTGCGACACTTTTTAAACGACTTCTTCTTCACATATGTATCGTAGAGAAATATTCTTTTTTGCAAACTGTAACGTACCATAATTTTACTCACACTCAAACACGGTACAGATTAATAAGAGTATGAATCCCCAAACCATCCAAACCGCAAAGAAACGTTTACTCACAACACTGATTAATAAGAGACTGAAGTCACAAACTATCTACAATGCAAAGAAAACCGTTCTTAACAATGTAAGGGTCACTGCATTGCACTGTTGGGGCAGCGGAGGTGTTAAACAGTGCGGTGATTCACGGTGGCGTGTGGCGGAAACTGCTGGCACGACTGACCGAGCAAGTTGCCGACGGCAACAGACTGGGAGGGTAGCGTTTTCCGGCGAACGCCCTGTAGATGCAGGCATGACGTCTGTACCTTACAAACCAATACTGGACAGGATGTAAAACATTGCAACATGTCAGTATAGGAACTGCATACTGTTAAAATAATGCTGTTTGTTTATGTTTGAGAAAATCTTCAAAAACTGAAATACTGTATATGGTTAAAAAATACTTAAATGTTCTAACTATTGAGGTAAGATGATTGTGATTGTCAGTTGCAGAAATGCCTCCTGTCATGCTAGATTCATAAACAATTACAGTTAAAATTTACGACACTCTGTTTAAGTGAAATAATTGTTTGTTTTTTGTTGTTGAGAATGATACACCATCGTCGAACAGGACCAATTAACATAATTGCTTTTTATTTCTTCGTTACCGGTAACTGTTCTGATGATTATGACGCGAAAGGTCCTCAATCAAACTATTACTGTCTTAACTGTGTCCGTGGTCAAATTATTAGAAAATATACGTTATCCAAAAAAGAATTTCCGAGTTTGATGCCTGGAGCGATTGTGATATTATTTGTAATAATGTTTACTGCAAGAACCTACAATTTAGTTCAAATGCTAACGTCATAATACCATGAATCCAACAAATGTTTATATTCCTTACAATATGTCACTCAGCTATCGTTATTTTAAGATTTTATTTATGTGCAGATTTATATCTTCTCTACGTGCCTATGTAGCGAAACAAATTTTCGGGACGCCGAACACTGGGATCTTCAAATAAAAACAATTTCGTCTTATCATGAATTCACAAAATTATAATACTTTGCCTGTCTCAAAAGTGCTAAAAGTAGGCTCATTCCTTCTAGTTGTTTCTGGTTAATATCGCAACAGAAATATGCACAATTCAACATATTTGTTCATTCACGCTTATAATATAAACTGTCCATTTTTTTTAAAGAACTCAGAACTTTGTTGATAAGAAGATTACAATTAATTAATTAGTTCGTAGGTTTACAGTGTTTTGTCACGTAATATATAACTTTCACTTAAGTATGATACTTCCATGACTTCTGAATGATAGGCAGTGTGCCGGAATAACAACATCGTCAATACCCGTTTTGCTCGACTTTCTATTCCACCGAAATATAAAAACATACACAATCAAGTCATTAAACTTCATCCGAAGATTTTACAAATACAACTGACATAGTGTCCTGTTAGCACCGTTCCCCGCGAATATCTCTGTTCGCAGTCTCGATAGCTTAAATAGAAGTTACGGAATATTTGCGACCACATTAAATAGGCATACAGTAATTTCTCCAGCGCTGGCAAAAGCTTCAACATTAGAAATTGAACAAAAACAATTATAACACATGCACATTCACTTATAATCATGAAGAAACGTTTAAAATGGAAAATATTTACCAGCCTTTAAGCATAAAACTGACACAATTAAACAATTCTAAACGCTCGAAACAATTTGGTTTAACATTCTTAATTACAATCTTTTAATGAACACTTCGTATAATGTATGACCTTGAATCAAATAATAATTCTTGGATGTGTACTTTCATCCACGAAGTCATACACATTTATAGGCTAAAGACAGAAATTTACATTTAATCAAAGTTTATCACTCTCAGACTCCAATCTAATCATTTACAGGACTGAAATTGATACAGAACTGCGATATTTACAATCTGTTTAATCTATTAGTGGTTTGTTACTGTCTCTTAACAACCAGCGGCGAGAATTGGATTTGTGTGATCTCTGGAGCGAGGTTGCAGCACTCTGGAGACGCGACAATGGAATCCTGGGCCGAGCTGGCCGGCCGGAAGGCGATAGCAGCGCCACGCCAAGCCGCCCAGCAGTCTGACGGCTCTGTGACGTCGGCGCCAGAAAGAGGGGTGGGGGGAAGCTGAGCGCTTTCGACCGTCTAGTCCACTGTGCTGGCGCAATGCCTTCAGAGCACTATCAGCAGCATCCAAGCCTTGAAGTGAACTACGCGGTGTAAACAGCATCAATCCGATTTTTCGTAAGTGGAGTAGCAGGCAATAGACAGAAATAAATAAATTAAGCAACGACATTGCACCTGGTGAATCAAAATTATCAGGTTTTGCTGTGGAAATAATTTCGAAAGGGATAAGTAATTGCCTTCAGTGAAATGTTAATGGTTCAAAACTCATGAACTGCAAACAAATTTAGCATCTTCTATATGGTCGTGATAGTGTTAAAGCAGCCAAAGACAATTCAGTAAACTCTAAATGAAAATGCACACAGTACTGAAGGTTGCTAGGACATTCATTATAACCTATCAGCAGCATTGTGCATGGTATCGAAGTTAGTAGAGACATATAACATACGTAGGCCTATGTATTGATGTACTTCCGTGCTTTTTTTTTTTTTTTGGTATCTTAACTATTTCAGTAGTTCGTAACGTTTTATATTTCAAATAGGCTACCTTTAACACGACATTCACCTCTGGCACAGCTTGCTGTGTAAGATGAACGCCATGGTCCCTAAAGGGCTAACATGGATGTGTACCAATTCAAAACAAATTCAAGTCAATCTAAGGCTTAACGTGGTCCTTGTTAGTCCAAACGATCTTAAATACAGGAGGTAATACTACACCGTGAACTGCATAGTTAGGTGACTATTTTAAATCATACTTTATCACGTACGTTTTTTAGTTATTTAAAATCTGGAACTGTGATTATGTTGCTCAAATATCGACTACACTTCTCATTATTCCTGTAACTCATTTCTGAGTCAACATGTTAAGCGTTTCTAAATAACATGAACGAAATAAACAAAATAAGGTGCGTAAGTAAGATGTAGTAACCAGTAATTTACTACTACTTAAAACACGAGAAATAGTTCAAACTGCTTGAGCTAGCACAAACATTGGCAGTCCATTTGAATATTATGTTGTAAGAAAGGCCTGGTCTAAAACCACCTCTCATAAGAAGAAACTGCTTAGGGAGCTTTTTTCTATCCCTAATATAAGGTGATTTCATTTGATGGAGCTGATTGGGTAAGTGGTTAATGCTCTGACTTGTAATTCGTAGGTCTGAGCCCCACTCTGGTCATCCTGATTTCTGGTTTCGAAGATTTCCGAAATCTCTCCAGGAATGGGCCGTGATACTTCCTTCCTTCAAAAGTTTGGAATCGAAGTCTCACTCGCTCTTTGTATCCAAACTTTTCCTGGTTTAATCACTCTAATGGAAGCAACTTTTTAACCTTTACCCTCACCACGATCAAACCATCTTTTCCGAAGTCTGCAGTGAGATCTCTGCCCCTTTGATCTGTAAGGCAGAGCTTGGTTCAGAAGTTTACTAACCACCATTCTTAATTCGATATCATTCTTTTTTTCACGGAAAATATGCTGATAATACTGACGTTTTCGCCACGTAATTTATTTTAACTGTGTACCTTTCAACGGATCACAAAAATTTCATCTCTGTTTACTGAGTTGTACTCACATCTTTTGTCTTTTCAACCAATTGTCTTATCAAAACAACTTAATGATGTCATTGCTGTGAAAGATTACTCATAAATATAATGAAACTACGAATGATTTTCTTGTTACGTGAATATTCCGTCGTCACATGATCACACAAGAAAGGCGATAGTGGTACACCCTGGAACTTTCAACCACTTCTTCATGCCAGGTTTATACACAAAGTTTAATTGGTGCCACTGTGTATTTCTAAGATATCCACGTCATTCTCAAAGCTTCTCACCATTCAGAAACAGTCCAAAAGGAGATTCAAGCGATTATGCCTTACAGCAACCAGTTTCCACAATAATAAAGACAGGCGTTCATCTCTCTCTATATATAAAAAAGGATGTACTATGTGTATTAGTATGTTTTTATGCAAGTTAATAGTTTTTATCCGAGCACTATGAAACATTGCGCAAATGTACTTTAAAATAAGGCGAAAAACACCGTCCACATTTAATTTACAAAAATTAACCCCTTCTCTCTAATCACCCCTGTTAAGGAAACTATTCAGCCTTGGGAAAAATAGGCCAAAGTGGATGCAAGCCCATAAAAATTCCTTTTTTATTGGCGTTGGACCGGTCGGACAACTAGTGACAGAGAAAATCTTACTTGAACTTAAATAAAGTTAGTACGGCGACACAAAAACGCACAGTTTTTATCCGATCATGATGTAACTTTACACACGTTTACTTTAAAACAAACCCAATCACTTCCGCTTTTACCCTCCTTAAGTAAAATTTATGTGTGTTACTCTTACGTATTTGCAAATGTTCTTTTTATGATCCCACAGTTTTTGTCCGATTCTGATAGAACTTTACACATGTAGGCCTTTTTTTTTTTTTTTTTTTTTTTTTTTTTTGAAGAAAAAGATATACTCTCTACACTTGGTTTAAAAAACCCATCCCTCGTCCTCATCACCCGCCACGCCCCAGGACAATTTACACATGCATCGATAAATATTTTTCAGATAGCTCGTACACAGTAAGGAAATTTACAAAAGTGGGTGCTGGTGGAGAACGTTTAAGCCAATTCGCTCAAACGGGATAAAACATCGGAACTTTCATATCCAGCCCGCGCCACCTGGTATCCTGCTAGTCAGATAATAAAGCTCGTGAGACCGCTACTGTTTCTCTCGCACGCATCTCAGCTACGAGAAATCAAGGACTGGAAGAAGTAGTAACGCCGTGATTCTGAGGGTGCCCACTGGATTCTCGGCACGTGCAGTCCTGGCTGCGCTGCGTAGCAGCCCGCGCGTCACGTCGGCGAGACGGATGGAAACAATCGGCGGCGGCCGCGATCGGCGGCGCGTGACGGCATCAGCCACTGTGCTCCAGAGCTGCCAACGTAACAAAAAACTCGAGAGCTCTCGAGTTACTCCCTAGTGTGCCTGACACAAGGGCAGTTACTTTCAACAGTTAAAAGAGTTTTACTACTGCGGTACTGGTGTAAACGAAATGAACCTGCTATGTTGTAAATGTGGTGAAAGAATATCCTTCTTGGAGAACAGATTGCGACGTAACACCGGCTGAAACAAGCCGAAAGAAGGTATACCACCTAGGTCTAACCAACCAAGACCCTTATGGAAGTCACTGAAGAGACTTCGAGTTGGCCGTTTCAGAGATACTCTCGCTTCTTGGGGATACGTGGGAGAGTAAACAGGTACCGCATATTCTTGTAGCCATATCTAAACTAAAGGTACATTTTTTGTCATGTACACAATTCTGAATTAATGTATCTCAATCAGACTGTAACATAACAAGCGTCTGCGCCATGTAATATCTGTAGCAGACGCCATCTGTTAATAATATATTATCTTTGAGTAGCAAGGAGTCTGTCTTTGACCTCCGTCAGAGAAGATCTCACGGAGTAACATTTTTCGGTCGAACAGTTGAAAGTGTGGCGGATTTGGAAATGTGTATTATGTAGACGTGTACCGAGTGGAACTCTTGTATCCCACGAACTTGTGACCTCGGAGAAGTTCGATTCCTTATCTTAATTTGGTGGTGGTATTTTCCGTCGGGTTGTAGTAGCAAAATTCAATGATTAGAATAAAGTTTTGTTTGTAGAAGTTATTAACAAAACTGTGGACCTAATTAATTTGATTAACCCGGCGGTAGAATAATACCGCGACCTGGCGACCGCGGCAAAAGAACCTTTTTATTTTATTAATAAGCATGTACGTGTTCTGTAAGTGACTGAGTAATTTTAAAATCAGTATTCGACAGCTAGCCGTCATAGAGCTAGTTAGCTTGCAAGACCTTCAATCGGTCAGTGACAAATCCATCGCATTGGCGGAAAAACTACTTTTTATTTGATGCTGTCATTGACATGAGAAGAAGAAGTGGAGGAACTACTATGAGAGACAATAGTCTTGAGTTAAGAACTGGTTTTAAAACTGACATATGGACAACCAATATAACAGAGAACCATAAAATAGGTGCCATAGTTAAATTGCGTTAACGTTCCTTGGGCATGATGTTCTATTAGTTATAATAGTCTATGGTTGAACTAGGAAAATGGAAACCAGCTAGATAAAAATTCTTACAGAGCAAATTCTTCTATGAGTAGCTTGTAGTAGCTGGGTAGATTAACATTTTGGTACAATTGTCTAAAATAAAACCTTATGCTTGCGTGATGTGGCCGTAAAACGATTACTTTTGTGCGAAAAATTAGTTAATGTGCGAATTACTCATACTTTTCTCAGACATACACAACTCAAAAATTCCTGCTTCCCCTGGAATTTGAACCTGGGACCGGACCAATAAACTTTTGAACTTAAGAGCCTTAATCACTTAGCTACCAGACCGTTATGTCTATTAAGTATAGGTGTGACAAATATTATTCAACCCGGATAAAGCCTATAGGTTAGTATGAACAACGTGGGCAAAAATTGAGGGCTGGCGTAAATGAGGAGAGGGATTCACTTTTTGTAAATGAAACGTAGACTGTATTTTTCTCTTGGCTTTATAGTAAACTAACTTAGTCCACAACCCGACGGTTGACTGAATCCTTCCGAAGGAGGTGCACTAAACCATTGTGTCAAAGGCAGTACGGCCAGTTCCTTTTCTCTGGAACCTACAGTTTAATGTGGAATCTGAACCAGGAAATGCCAGGCGTCGCTCAGATGATCAAATGTAACTCCTAAATATTACTGCTTCCCCTTGTATTTCAAAACGCGGCCTACGACAGAAACTTCCTTAAGTAATCGCGTTAACTATTAAGCTACATATCATTTTGTTTTGAAACATACGTGTGGTAAGTACTATCAATGTTGGATTAAAAACCCTGGGTTTGTATGAAAACGTTGGCAAAAAATTAAGGTAGCGGGTGGGGTAAGGAGAAGAGTGGTTTATTTTTGCAATCGAGATGTAAACAATATTTTTATGTTTGTTATAAAAAATTCTAACTTAGTTCACATCCCGAAGGTTGACTGAATTATCCGTAGGATTAAGCCCGTTAACCAGTGAGTTTATTATATATGTCATGGAATCTCAACCACTTAACGTCCGGTGTTGCACAAATGTTAAATCCAGCTCATAATAATTCCTGCGCCCACTGGGATTTGAACCTAGGACTGTAGCAGAGCTATCTGTTTCCAAGTACTATCAAAATTGGATAAAAGCTATGGGTTTGTAGGACCATCTATGGTATAAATTAAGGGGGGGGGTAAAGGAGGAGAGGGATTAGTATTTGTAAACCAATCACAAACTGTATTTTTCTATTTGTTTTAAAGTAAACATATCCAAAGTTCCATCAAACTATGTATTTGTATGAAGAACGTTGTCAAACATTTAGGGAGTGGGTGTAAAGGTGGAATGGGGTGGTTTTTTTTCCAAACATATGTAGGCAGTATTTTTCTGTTTGTTTTAAATTTTATGTGTGCGAAGTTCCATCGATATCGTAAAGAACTGTGGGTTCGTGTATCGAATATTTGGAAAAAATTGAGGGGTGTAGAGGAGGAGGGGGGGAGGTCTTTTGGAATATTTTTGGTCAGAAACCTTCGCAGGCGCGCACAGAATAGCTCACCAAAGGTTCATCGTAAACGCATGAATGATATAGGAACGCATAGAAGATGAACAAACCAACAAGCAAGCAAACAAAATAACAAACAAACATTCATTTCTGTAATAGAATACGAATATATCACATTTTTTAAAAAAAAATACAGGTATTTGTTTATCATTGTCTACATATTGCTTTAAAACCCAAGTTTCAAATTTTTTATTCCTCTTGTAGTGCTGATTAAAATTACTAGATCCTATACAAAACGTGTACTGCATCTATACCAAAAGTAGGAAACAAATTGAGTAGTGGTGTATTAGATTGTTCGTGGTTTAATTAATATGATAAATAATTATTCCGCCATACAGTTCACATTAAACTTGATTTTATTTTCATAAACACGACGTCAAAGATACTGTTTACATGCATACATGCAATTCAGTGATTGTATACCACATTTCTTTCACAGACAATACAGTCCTTGGCAGTCTTCAAAGGATTCCGACAGATATTTCTCGAACATTAACAATACTTAAACAACTGAAACATATTAAAAACAATCAGAATTAATACATAATCATTTCCAATCATTACAAAATGGTCAGAAATGGAAATTAAAGATACTTAAACACAAAATTATCCACAGAAATCATTTTAAACTGTAGCAAATAGTCCTTCAGACATCGTAACTTGCCTTAATACTTGGAATTACAAACATTTAAGCAATTCTCTTGCACAATTCTGTTCTTAAACATATTAAATGGCCTCTAAATAATTTATTTTCATAAAACAAAGTCTATATACAGTGATTTACAGTAAATTACAAAACAAACATGCAAGATCATATTCAACCAAACTCCAGCTTGCTATAAGTACTTCATAAAATAAAATTCCATTTAATTTTAGGTTTGAGTGCTGTCACAGTGTACTAACATTACTTTTACCAACGAGTACAAGAAAACACACGTGTTGTAGCTTGTATCTCTGGTGACACCTTGGCCCAGCCCGTTCCCCACTGCCCGCCGTGTCTGCGGCTACAAAAACAGTTTCGACGGAGCGAGGCATCGATTAGGTTGGGCCACCTAATGGCGTAATTTACGCGCGGCCCGACGGCCGAACGCGGCAAAATATGATTTTTGCCTCGTATAAATCTGCAGTTTCTGGTAAAATATAGACGTAATAAATTGCGCTCGGAATGGAAATGAGTCTGTTCCGCGCCCCGTCACATATTTTACGACAATTTGAGGCGCGGTGCTTTACTATTATTATTTTCTTTTCGTGGCGAACCAAATGGAGGTTTAGAGTAAATTTAAATAAAATTCTGGCTACATGTAGTGAGCAGTGATGTCGGTCCTTTCCTTGCATGCAGATTATTCATGGAGGTAAACTTCTGAGAATTACAACTGTCACAGTTGATCATTCTGAGAATGGCGACAGTTCACAAATTTTTGCCACATTGTCGTATGTGAGAGAATGGTAACGATTAATCCCGTAGTCCACGTAGCACCAGTTTGGCCGCCTCTGAACCTCACCCCCCACCACGTAGCCTGAAATGCTTTTTGACTCTCCCCCCTCCCTTCCCCGCCACATTACACGTAGCTAGTTTCCCTATTGATTCCAGAAGACATTTTGTACTGTTTTCTCTTGTTAGACTATAGTAAATTACATATGGAGCTAATTAAATGACGGAAATAAATGTTCACATGCCGTTGTGGATTCTGTACCTTATATTAATTGTGAATAATATGAGTGAAAAGCTACGTGCCTTGGCTCCGAACTACCCCTCTTCCCCGCTTAGCCCAGCGTAGCTTTCTACCTTCCCCCCTCCCCCTCCATTTTTAGACCGAGTTGCGTAGTTAATAGACGCTCCCTAGGAGCCTGTTTTCCAATGACCCATTTACGTTAAAGAATCTGTTAATTGTTTTTAGTGTTTATCAACAATTTTCGATAAATTTATTCAAATCATGGTAAACTGTAACAGCAGCATATTTTATAAATCGATTTTAGAGTTCGGTAATGTGAATGAAAACTACATAATTCAGCAAATTTTCAGGGTTCGTAATCGAAAAACGTAAACTTATTGTTGTAGCTCTGCTGTCTGTACTCTAGCCAGGAAATGGAAGTGGTAGACTACAAATTTTCACAAGTATTTTACCCCCTCAAGAAAGAATAATATATATATATGATTTCGTAAATTAAATAGTATAAAATAAAAAGGTACCCTATTATACAAGTCATCATAGAAGATATATCTTTAAATTTTTTTTGACTGGAAAATAAAAAAGTAGGCGGGCTATTGTTAATTTTAGACCATTTTTGCTAGCAGGGATAGTTATGAAACACAGAAATATTGACAAATATAGGGATATTCCTTTGTTTTTGTTTTTTAAACATACTGTACCATGGTAAAAAAAACTGTCGGCATGCACCCTAAAGAAAAAATGCTTCCAATTAAAAGATATTTATCTACTGTAGTTAAATTATCTATGAAAGTATAATTAAAAATAACAGCAAACTATTGACGTTTCTAAGTATGTCGTTAATTATTAATTAAGCTTGCACAATTTAGAACGAGGCATTTTTATATGTTTTTACCAGAATGCGTGGCAATTCATATAGGTTTTTTCATTATGTTTTGTATTAATTTCTGTTAAATAGCAATATCCTCAAGGAACGCAAATAAATTTCGGCCTAGCAACTTCCGGTATAATCCCACACTTTGTAGATAGTGGACAGATAGTTCAGGATATGATTTGTAGTAGACACAAATTTAAGTTCAGATTAAATTAGAACTATTCAGTTTGTTTCAAGCAGTATACGTTAGTTTTGAAACCAATAATATTGCGATATTAGCTAATCAGAATACAATTACACAAATACCACTTAACTTCCCGGATTCAGTAGCAAATCTGAATAAACTTACTAAGATTCTTCTTAATAATGACGTTTTTGTGTAAACATAAAAAATAGAGACTGTGAACAATTTCTCTTATTTTCTCCCTTTCACCGAAGTATTCGTATCTATTCATTTTTCATATTGCAAGAACATAATTCTCCCCATATAGTAAATTGGATCCTGTTGCAGAAAATATTTATTTCCCATGGAGGACGCTGTTAATCTAACCTGCAAAGAATATTCCGAAAAAAATCCTTAGGGATCTTTATATCCCGCTTAAATACGTATTGCATGTGTGAATAATTTTTTTTAAAAAATCGATGCATTTAGCAGTCAGTGACAATATATAAAATACACAAACTTTCTAATTTAAAAATCAGCTTTTCTGATTATTGGTCAAAGAACTCAGTTTGTTTAAAATGTTTGCTTATGACTTTGCGCCTCATCGACGTCGAGGTCATTAGAGACGGAAAGGGACTGGGAATAAGGAACGGGAAGGAATTCCGCTGTGGCCTTTCGATGGAACCATCCCGGTATTTGCCTGGAGTGATTTAGGGAAACAATGGAAAACCCAAATCTGGATGGCTGGACCGGGATACAAACCCGCGTCCTTCCGAATGCGAGGCCAGAGCGTTGCGGCTCACCCACCCCGCTCGGTATTAAGCAGGTTGATTTCAGTGTTTTCATACACTATATCATAACAGCCCATAGATCTCTTTTTTTTAACAGGTGGGTGGAAGTGTGTATCATGCGGTGGGGGAAGGACCTGTATCCTGTCTGAATTCAAAGCGGGTTTGTTACACCCAGCGTACTTGTAAGATTTCTGTTGGTGAAATGTGGTGTTTATGTAGCGGAGTTTGAAAATCATCCCACCTAGGTGACTGAGGGAAATCACCTAAAAATCTCAATGAGGAAAGTCACTCGCACGGACCAAAACTCGAACCTGGTCCCATTACCTCACAGGTCTAGTAGGAGTCGCGGTAGCGCGGCGAACCACACTGATGTTTCCAGCCCATACTTTTATTTTAGCTACAGATTTTTTTTAATAATATAATTTTAAGTTTTTATCGATATCTTGTACTGTTGGGATTTTTAAATTTATTATCGAGCATTGTTTCAGTGTGTAAATACTAGCTTTTCGTCGGCAATGGGTTGTGGTACACCAAATAACCTCCTGAATATTTAAGAAAACAGAGTCGCATTGCAGTTAGCGTGGCGCAATAAATGCTTGTGTGAACAATTGTCATCGAATGTGTTGTTCGAAAGGCGTGACCGAGCTAAGAACAGGTAGGCGGAGAGACAGTGGCAGCAATAGTGTAGTGAGCTTTTTTATACGATAAGTAGTGATAAAAACTCTTAATTCAAATACTGACTGGGCTGGGCGGCCGTGTGTGAATGGAAAACCCGATGTCATACTGCCAGAGGCAAGCTAGCGCTCTAGACGGCCCTCTTACGAATTCCTGTACAACGATCGAGTGAAACGAGGGAGCTTCACTCCAGCTCGAACAAGGGACGCCCACTGTAAGGAACAAGACCGTAGACCGGGGTGATACTGGGGTTGAAGTATCGCCTAAGTGCCTTAACTTACACTTTTGTAGACTCACAATTCTCAGTACATTTGCTAAATAATTTTGATTTGATTTGACCATGTAGCCAGGATAACTCAACTAAATGCTCAGGTCGCCACAATATTTGATACCCACAAATAGAGAAAAGGGCTTTATGCTAACAACTGAAGCACACAAGTTCACTGTTAGAAAAATCCAAAGTTTTATTTTCAAAGTCAAAAGTTCAAAAATTGCATTTACAGTTGAGCAGGCATATCGAACTATCTTTACCAAAGTCTGCAGATTGTGGAGAGAAATTTTGAACCGACCAAACCCCTTTAATAAATTTACAAGTTCTTAATAGTCATTGCAGTTATGATTTCACACGACACGACCCAACATGGTCGCAAACAGTTCACTGACCAACCTCGCAAGTCACGACCCGCGATGACGAAACCGACGTAATATTGCTTCACATAATGTTCCCGAAATACTGACCAGACGAAACCGAAAGTAGAAACAGACTACATTTTACTAAGTTCTGATTTTACAAATCACTGGTCAAGTCATGCGCGTAGTTGCTCGATCACTTCCCGGTGTAAGAATGAGGCAACGTGTGCTAACCGCACGAACTATTATAGCCCGGCGCGCGCCTATGACCTTGGCAAAACTTTCTTTAATTAATATCTTTAAAAGTAGATAATGGTTTAACCTGAAATTTTTACAGGGACTTTCTATTGTCCTATTCTATCAATTTTAATTCAATTTATTATTCCAAAAGGTTTCCATCGTCTAAACACTAAACTCATCACGTGACTAATCTTGGCGGACTTTGTGTATTTTCCCGAACTTCTCATCCGACAATCCACGACAATTTTCAAAAACTCGATTTACAGACAAATACTGAAACTTTTTACGGAAATCCATATATGTATGAAATCGTCTTAATTAGGGCTATCTGCTGATGTAAAATTTAAATTGATATCTCTTTTAATAAAAAAGATTATTATTTTTCTCTTAATTAAAATCGCTAATTAATCTTTACCAAATTATTTAATTTTACTGCCAAAATATCGGGGATAGTGCTGACTACAGCTGGTGATAAACGTTCGGTTGTAGCTTTACTGGATTTGAAGATATTGCGAATCTTAGAATTTCACTATTCCGATCGCGTGTTTCAAAACATGAACAAACCTAAATATCTCCTAAACCAAACGTTTCCCGATATGATAATTACACTTTAAAATGATTTTTTATAACGAATTACAACTGTGAGCAAGATTACGGGGAAATTCCTTAAAGTTGAAAACTGCAATTCTCGAAATTTCTAAGTCCCGCCTAAGCAAAACTAGAATTTGCCAAAATTCTAAGGTTCTTACACCACGGATATTTAGTGGGTTAAGAAATGTCTTCACATACAACAAGGAGTAGGAAATATAGGAGCTGAAGTAAATTTCACGAACAAATCGAGTGTAAGGGGATTGTATCCTCCAATATGGTCTACTGAAAATGTCACGTGTGAGTACCGCATGCTGTTATAACAATAAATTAATTGCTACATTTATTCATATGACTGGCCAACCACATCGCTGGGAAACGAAGACGCGATGCCTGGTAAGATTTAAAAAGAAACTGCGCGGTGGGGAAGAAGGCAAAAGTTATTATTCTTTCGGTGTTACAATGATCAGGCGAGATTTACCCCAGACGGCTAAGCTGCTTTAATCTCGAAAGGCTTTAATATCAATGGATTTTTAAACCTAAGTCAGGAAAGAGCATTCGCGCGGGTTTCCAGCTTTCAGCCCGGATTTAAAGAGAAATCTCAGACTTTGATTAGTCTGTAATTAGCGGCTGAACGGTAATGCATCAGATTCAAATAATATGTTTACAACATAGCCAGTGAGATTCCTTCTCAGAGCTGTAGAATTCTGTGGCCTAAGGAATTACAAGTGTGAATTTGAAAGGCCAATAATGAAACATTTCACTGTCACGCTTCTAGTTTGTTACAGAACATCGTGATGTGGAGACGCCGGGAGCAGTTTAATCGCTGGCCACCACAGCGGACTTGGATTATATCTCTGGACTAATCAACATCAGGCCTCCGGTGGACCTCCCAGATCGCCAGCTACCTGGTTCATGTCTACTGCCAACCTGTACGCACGGAGACAGACGCGGTCAATTATAGCCATCGCTATTTTCCTGCTATTGTAAACAGTTGGTCAATTCACTTATTACAGCCTAGTGTAAGCCAAAGATTGTATGGTGACAGGCCAAAAATAATTCCGATTTTTGACCTGATCTTGTTAAATTCAAACTTCACCTGTATTTCACACAAGCGGTTTCCTCTGCAAAAGTTGAATAATATTGCTTTAGTCTGAAGTGACTTAAAAGTATTAATAGAAGTATTAAACACGGATGAGACGCTAAATACCTAAACTTGACAGAATAAATCACTTAATGAATAAGCTGTAGTACACACACGAAACGTAAATAACAAAGAAAATAAAAAATGTACACTTTATACTTTTAATACTTTAACCTTACGATTGAAGTGACTGAAAAATAGTATGGTTACGATGGTAAGTATCTCAATGAATTGTTAAGTACAATTATATTACAAGTTTCTTCAGCTGTAAAGTTGTAACATATCTTTTTAGCTAAATTGACGAATTTAATTTAATATGAAAATGCTACGAAAAGAAAACTTGATTAAAGTATTCTGGAAAATCATTTCTTTGAAGTTGGTTAGCTGTTAAATAATGCTCATAACCTCGAATCTGTATTAATATCTCTGGTCACTGTTAATTTGCCAACGAAGGCCGGGTACCAGAAATAAGCGCCAGATCCAATCAATATCGCGGTAAATCCTATCTAGTGAGACTATGGAATTATAGTACCGATGAGTATCAAAGACATCGATTGTTAAGGAAGTTAAGTTTCCTGTCCTGTAACTCAAAACAATCCCATCTTATCATCATCGCAAATTAATTTATTCCGTTGTAAATACAGTACAGTTAACTTCGTAATTGACGTATTAGATGTATTTGAAGCAAATGTAAATGATGTGCTTTGCTCATTTCGCTGTCTTATACGTTAGCTAACACCTGACACTATTGCAACTGTTGCATGATGAAATCATACGTATCAGAAATTTACAAAATAAGGTTTAAAGACAAAAGTGGCTCTCCAAATCGTGATTGAAAATGGAGGTAGAGGGTATGTTTAAGAAAGCTAGGTAAAACAATTGTCCAACCGCTTCAATGATAGGATCCTTAATAAACCCAAAACGTGAATTAATATTATAAGCAACGTTACACATGATGATACAGTCTCATCAACGTGCCGATGATTACCAGTGGATTTTAGTGATATGCAGATAGCCGGGTCAAGGAAAGGATGGCCAAGAAAAAGCAGATAATGCACCCGAATATTTGCTGAGGAATTTCTAAGCGGCGTGATATTACTCTATTCTCACAACACTCATAAGCTTTAAATAAATTTGTTTCAGGCATCTGCCAGGCGAGAGGACTTGTCATTGCGTAGTGCAGAGGTAATACTGGTCGTTGGTGGTTTGGGGTCAGTGGAACATTCCTTCACTAAACACTTTGTCTACGTCATCAGATCATGCAAACTGAATGAGTTTCTTGATTCTATTGGTATCTCCTTCCCTGATCACTTGCCGAATAATACGCCAAAAATATTACCCGTTTAACGAATGTGGATCACAAAGTGGTCGCGTTCAGCAGCTAATCAACAACTTTCCAAGCATTAGAATTTTGTCATCTGGCTTATTTTATTTCTTGCATATAACTACAATCGATACGCACGAACCGTGATTTCTGGACACTTCCTAGAGTCTCGACGCTACCCGTAAGGTTTCAGCCGTGGCGTTGTTGCTTTTTTTGGTTACAAGTAACCACCCTTTTGCTGAGAGTATTCTTAGTGACAACAGGGAGTCAGAATGCGAGGCCAGTAGTGAAAAAAGAATTGCCACAGTTATTGAAACAAAACTAAGTTAAGAAATAATTGAATAAAGATTTTAATTATTTCTTAAGTTATGGAACGGAAACATCATGGCGGATATGTGATACTAAAATATACAGGCATTACGCTGACAGTAGCTGCAAACAAAAAACTTCTGTTCTACAGGAGAATTAAGGATTTTGGTACAGTCATGCCATGACCTCTATTACGAAAGTTATCGAAAGTCTGTTTCACAGAAATAATGTCTGCAACGTCAGGACAGTTTTAATATATGTTTGTGAGTAAACATTATCAAATCATGATGTAGATTTTAAATAGAGCATTAATTACTATTACATCAATAGAGAAGATTTAAGTTTTCGATATGGAATTTAAAAAAAATGCTCGATTTGCTGGCATGTAAAGAGAAACACTTACAAATTCTAATTGGTTAGTGGATGTTACGATGGAGTCATATCAATTTTTATGAAGCCTTATTTGCACGATGTATTTGGCGTAATTATTTAATAATTAAGGCGATTAAATTGTTTTCTGGATTACCGAAGCAATAACAGCCTTCCAAAATGTTAATAGTGTACTCGTAGCTCAGCTTCCAGCGATAATTAGCTAGAAAAAATTAATTTCATCACCCAACCGAGATTAAACTCTTCAAAATCACAAGCGCCGATGTAAATAGTTAACGTGCCTCTCAGTGCGACTACCTCCTCGAGCGTCGGTCGACGCACGGAATCGGAGAGGCGTATTATCGCTGCCAACAGTTTGAGCGTTTTTTGTTGTTTTATCTTTGGGGGTCGAGCCCTGCCGATAGCAGTGGGCGCGGGGCTTAGCCTAATGCGGCCGTTATTTTGATGCACGACCCGCGCTCACACACACACGCACGCATAGTGCCGGACAGGAGCGGGCTCCGTCCGCTGCAATATAAACTCTTATCTGAGCGAGCGGGCTGCCTGGGCAGCCGATACGCAGCGCCCGGCCAATCTGTGACTCGCGCCTGGCTGCGTAGGCACCACTGCGGTGCCCGTGCCGAAGACCATACAGCGTCTGGGTTCGCCTGACGCCGCGGTTGGAAATAACATCGAGTACTTTGTGTGGAGAGAAGATCAGTCTACTTCAACATCGTTGTAGTTCGGAAGTTACAGAGTAGTGGAGTCTTGTTACACGACATGACAGTTACATCAAAGAAAATTAAAAAAAATATTTGTAAAAGTTTCACTATTACTTTGGTATTTAGACCAATTTTCTCAAGCCCAGTCCGGAAAATCTGGAAGGTGCATGTAAATCATAAGTCTTTGACAGCCAAATTAATGAAAACTACATGCGCTTCAAGTGGCAAGATAGAACAATAGAAATGTGGAGGATTTTTGTTTTTTACATCATGATATTTGTAGTATCGCTTTCAATCAGTGGTAGTTAAATCAGCGATAAATAATGCAGGCTTAGCAGTTTACGTGAACTTTTTAAGCCACTGCCATGCTTGACATGTAGAACTACAGCGTGATTTGGGTAAAATAAAATAAAAAAGAACTTGCTGTCAAGTTTAAATTACATACCATGGGTCACGAGTTCAGCGATTTTAAAATTGTAAAATGAAAGCGAGTACAGCTAGACGTTTCACAACGTGCCATACATCAGAAACACAACCAAGCAATTAGCTTATATAAGTGGCATTACGGAATTATCTGAAGTTTTGATAATAGAAGAAAGTAACAGAAGTGTTGATCGGTGAAACATGGCAATGTAAAACAATGGAAAACCGAAAAATGATCACCACAAATTAAGAACACTTTCTAAAATGCAACTTATCTGCAAAAAGCGTAACATATCATGTTTCGTTAAAGCCCGGTGTGCCATTACGAGGAGAAGGGGAACGTTCTGAATTCTGGAAGCCCTAAACACCTACGAGTCTCATTTCTGAAACTAAGAGAGCTGAGCGAGCTGTAACGTTCGAGTCCGGCGTTTAAGAGGATGCGAGATTTAAATCTGATTCGGACATTCAGATATGAGTTTTCCGTGGGTCCCCTACATAACTTAATAACTTCGCCGTGGATGAGTGGGTCAAGACTAAAACAGTAAAGGAGATGAAAATGTTAAGAATCCAAAAGTTTTGTAGTTACGATTTCGTACTACAGACGTACGACGGTGGTATAGTTAGGTCGTTATCATTTTCCTACTAGGAAAATTGCAAGCACTGATATACTAAAGAAGTGAGGGAATTATTTAACATTTGTTAAGGAAAATGGTAATTGTTGATAAAACGGAGAATAAATTATTAAACCTCTCAACACCTAGGGATCTCGTTCTTCAAACGTTCGTGTTAGTATCCAGTATTCGATAGGATGCGTGATCATCTCCGTTGTGGCCAACAGCTGCAGGTTACAGGCCAAAATAGAGGCTTGAAAGGAGAGACAATATCCCTAAATAATTTGCCCTTCTGATTCCTAGGCATGGTGATGAAAACTCAAATAGAACATACTGTCCTTAAAATGTTTTAGTGTTTTCCATTATTTTTATGTAATATTATTTCAGTGGAATATAGGAGTGTGATTAGAGTCGAGTTTTATACACTATTCCCTCTGTAAATTCTTTGCAACTCTCCTATGAGAAGGGAATTTGGTAGAAGCGTTTTGTACTAAAGTCTGCTATCCGTGTCAACTTTACTATTGCTACGTATCGTTTACCATAGGCATTATTATAATTTTTCTTCTTGGAGAGTTTATCTGCCTTCTAGATGTTCGGTCAATTGTAACTTACTTTATCTCATTAGACAT
Source organism: Vandiemenella viatica (assembly GCA_031002005.1). NCBI lineage: Eukaryota > Metazoa > Arthropoda > Insecta > Orthoptera > Morabidae > Vandiemenella > Vandiemenella viatica. Next base: position 67,858,148 of record JARYHS010011408.1, read on the forward strand.
AATGCTTCCCTCTTGTTCCAATTGCATTTTTTTTTACAGAAATAATCTTCCTATTTATTTAGTAAAACACGACGGAAATGTAAACTAGGTATTCTGAGAAAATAATCTAAAGTTTGCACTGTCCTATATTAAAAAAGCAGACTAAAAAAAAAATAGACCGTTTGTTTCCCAGAGTACAAATAAAATTTGATGGCCAGTGGATGAACAGAAATTCTGTTAAGAACTGTTACCTACATCCAAAAAATCAACATGTTTTGAGACACATTATCAGAGCATGAAAATTCATTTCCCGAGAAGGATTATAATTCACTTCTCAGTTGGACTACTTGTTCGCCTGTAACCCTCAGTACCGTATAAAGTTAGAGACAGAGAGAGACGGGCGACAGCTGAGCTGAGAGCCAGCGCTCTTAATGCTCAAGTTGGCTCCCCTGGAGCGGAAAGACGTCACAGATCGAGCAACTGGAGCGACGAGTTTTGCCACTGACTGTCGACTGCCTGGTTACTTGACAGGGCGGCTATCGAAGGTGAATTCGATGCAACGTCGGTCAACGCGAAACAGCAGTGTGTCGGTTGGAAACTGTGAAAAACAAAAATGCAGTAAATGAACGATGTAGAAACCTAAGATTGTCATAAACAAACTAACCACCAAGTTAAAGCAGTAATTAGGATAAAATATTTGGAGTGGATCACTGTATCATTGTTGTGTGGATTCACTTTCTAACGCGGCGTCAAAGTCAGGTGAGTGAATCGTTTGAAATACTCAGTTTGGTACTTTCGCAACGTCTTCTATTAAAATGTTCATAAAGTTTAAACAAATAATGCAAACAAAAGGGTTGGGTGTAGGAATCTGCTATATTATAAGATTTTAGAAAGTAAATGAAACGTTTGGTGTGCCTTTCCGACGCCTTAAGACCTTAGGACTCTCGTGACGTAATATTCAGCACCACTGTAGCCGAAGTGTTTCTACTGTTACACGCTTGACGGCGAAGCGAACAGCTGCTGAATACCTGTCCAGCCAAACACTGAATGAGTCCACTGTGTCCTTTCTCTGGGATAGATACACAGAACGATCATTGCGTACTTGCGAGAAGTAGCGCTACCTTTTCTCTACAAAGGAAAGAGCAGTTGTATACAACGATACGACTGGCGTCTTAGCAACCAACTGATTACAGCTGCAAACTACGAGTACAATGCTGTTCACACGCCAAGAATGTAATTACCAGCACATTCAGATTCATGAGGAGCACTTCACTTTGTCCATATTAGCTCAGAATAAGCATGCGAGCAACATTTCGAAACGAATAGTCCAAATATTAATTTGCAATTGGATTGTATTGAAGTTATTTGTCATCAGTAACGTTGAAGTCACGCTAGTTTAAAAATTGATATGTAAGTTATTTCTTGTAAATATTAACTTGAAATTTTTTATTTATGACACCAAACCCACTCTAATCAATTACAGATCTATTTTCAGATAATGTAATTCATCTGTGTGTCAGCACCATTAGGCTTCCAACTTTGGGGCATTACTATTTATGTATGATAAAATAAATAAAAAACTATAATAAAATTTCAACAACATTTTATTCCTGAAATAACGAACTCGTTTAGCATGTAATAGCTACCCGCTTGCACAAAATGACCTCCGTTGGTTTTATTCCCTTAATTTTAATTTTCTTTAATTTAGAACGTACAGAACTACAAACTACATATAACAAGACACATTCCAGTTTTCTATAATACAAAGATGTATTTACAACTATATACATACTTTACAAATATATACAATATTGATGCCATTTCTGCTGCAAATTGTCCAGGCAAATATTCTTGCCAAGTTAATGATTACAGGGTTGGCCACTTTACTAGTGTCACGTTGCGAAAACAGTTTTTTTGGAAACCATGAATAAGAATAGTTGCAAGTTATCTCGCAGGGTGATCCAGCTATCATTTATGGATGGAGGCCTTCTAAGTGTTGGCACATTAGTCAGAACGTTGAACGTCAGCCCACAAATATCCTGACGTCAAAGTAGGAGTCGTCACTACGTTCTGTCTGCATACCCTGTTCCTTGTTGGTCCGCAACACCGGGCATGGAGTGCATGCAGTACGTCTCTGGAAATATAAGAGAAATAACTGTTATAGATATTTCCTCATGTTCAAATGCTTTTTTTTTTTACAATGTGATAAACTGTCTTTCGCTTTTACAGAATTTCAAATATATGAAATCTAAGTTCAAACTCAGGTTAGATACAGAAATAACTATAAAATATAAATTCTTTTTAATGTACCATGTTTTTATAACGCACTAAAAAGTATGAAATAATTTCTCTAATTCTTATGAAGGATAAAACCACATACATATTTCTAACTTCTTCTAAATTGTCCTGAAAATTTATACTTGGAAATTTGTGATAGCTATTCAAATACTTGTAAGATTGGTCACGAAAAACATTGGGCGCATGAAACAGATAGTTGATGCATTAATAGCTCTACTATCAATTTAGTTGCACAGCAAATAATGTGAACTGATAAGTAAGTTCTTTCATTGATAACTACCCTCTACACTTCTTATAACTATAACTTATAACTGGGTTCCGCTGTCTGTATTTTGTTTAGTAACTGGGCTAGCATAATGTTGTTATCTAAGTAGTGGAACAGTCTTTGAGCTGAGCTGCGGCAGTGATCGTAGGAAGGCTGGGTGCTAGCAGTTTGTGTGTCGCACCGTTCGGAGGCGGATGTACGGAGCCAGTTCATGCGCTCTACACACAAGCACAAATAGCTTGTGAAATGTATGGGAAACGTGTGTCAGTGTAACAAACGTCCTAAATGTTGTGCCAAAGAACGCTACTAATTAAATTCAATAATATTTCTACAGGAACAGTGAGTTTTTCATTTACTGACTATGTCAAAACAGCTCTCAATTTGTTTATCCGAGTTAAGGGATTGCATGTGTTGGAAGATGAGAATCTAGGCCTACCTCCTACAAATAACACGTCGTCGACCAATTTCAGGACAGCTTACATTTGGAGACCCCGCCAGGAAATTTCTCATTTCGGTCCATCTGCCAGGATAAGCTCACAAGGTACAGGAAACAGTGTTTGAAATTTAATACAGAATTTCTTACTTTCTGCCAACAGGTTACATTTATATATTATTTGATTGATAGGTTTCTGTCGTATGACATGCGTCGGGCTGCAGAATCGTCGATCGTGGGTGAAGGAATGCCAAGGCAATACGCGCGACGATAGGTCACTCAGCGGTTATCACGTATGTTAGGGGCCGTTGTCAGCTGTTGAGTTGTTAGTGAGTTCTCTGAGCGCTGGACCGGTCCGAACCGCGGACATTCGGGTCTGACAGCGCAGCTAAACCCTCTACTGAAGCCACTGTGAGCATTGCTATTCGATCTCTCAGGACATGTTCTTCTCATGAATATAATCTTTCTGCGGAAATGATTAAAAAAATAAACCTGTAAGGCTCCATAAACGCGCTATAATCACCGCACGTGTTTCTCTTTTTCTTGTAGTAACGTTCTACTAGACCACATACTCGGTTGGAGAGGTAAGGTTCCTTCAAGGGAAACGCGGGGTTATGTCTTGGCTTAGGTAATCATTAAAAATATATATATTTTTTTTTTTAATTAAGAAACGTTACTATAACAAAAATATATTTTAAGACAGTTAAACTGTGTGTGTGTGTGTGTTAAAGAGAGAGAGACAAAGAGATTGATAGAAAATTATATATCTGTAATACTGTGGTTCTGTGATGCATTCGGATGGACGTACACGAAGTTGAGCTCTTTCTTGAAGTGGTACTCGTGAAAAACAAATTGGGAATCAGTTTACTAGACTAACCTACCAGTGAAATGTTTTCTTGTAGTAACGAGTTAATCAAGAACGGAAGTTACAACTGATAAGAAGAGAGTACTAAAATGCTTCTGGTACTTTTTTAAAGTGAGGTACGCAGCAAAAACTGCATCTTGAGAATAAATTTTGACACTAATAATTTGAAGTTCTGCATCGTAGGAAAGTGAAGAAAATTTTAAATCTGTGGTGTGATTCTCGTATTAGTTAGAAAATCAAGACGAAGAAGACTCTTAATCTTTGGATTTTCTACATCCTAAAACGAAGTATATATGACCTTATTATCACTGGAATTCTCTCCGCAAGCCGTATCAATGAAATTAGGTACGTCGTTCCCCTATTCTGCAAAACAAAAGTCTCGTTTTGAGATGACTGCTCTGTGAATTCCGTATCCGAATATTTGATTGTGAGTGAATGCTGGGTGGATATTTGCGGCACCGGACAATCTTTTTATGTTGTGACTGAGATTTTTTGACTTGTATACTCATGTTCAATCATCCAGTTAGTTCGAGACTTGGTGCAGGTGTTAGCAGCTTTACTGTGTTACCACATCAGCTATACTCGTAGTTCACTCACCTTGGGGATTGGCCTCTGCAAAGCCCGGAGGAGATCGCACTCTACAGGCAGCGCGGCGACGAAGAAGAGGACGATTACTTCTTTGTTTTCTTCTTCTTCTTTTTCTCCTCCTCACTATAAGGACAACAAGAAAGGTCAGTTAAATGATATATGAATTAATTTTTTTTAAATTATAAAATGATAAAAATCAATTTTCTTTCGTAATTCACATTTTTTTTTTCTCCATTTTCTCTAAATACACTATTAAAACATATCTGGCCATCACACAATGTGCTCAAGAGACATTAATCGGAATTATAGAAATAGAACAGTGTCATACAGGTTCTTCAAAATGTTATACATCAAATCTGAATCACTTCTCTTCTGATAATTTTAATATTCAGTCCATCCTGTGGTAATACCTATTGCTTCAGTTTCAATTTATCTATCTCTATAGCTTACCTTTGTTGGGTTGGATACTCTCTGTAAGAGAGGTGTTGCATTCTTTACACAAACATTCTCGGGCTTCCTATGGTGGAGGCGCATCAATTAGACGTGACGTAATAACATAATGACATGTTAGGGAGCGTCCATAAACTACGTAGTCCCCACCTCCCCACATAACCTGAAGTTGCTTTTGCCTCTACCCCTTCGCCCCCACCCCCCACGTAGCTTTTTTCCCTACTGATTCCAAAGACATTTTTTTTTTTTTTTTTTTTTTTTTGTAACAGTTTAACGTTTCTTTTTAACAACGTGGTCTTTAGAGACGGGAAAGGATGGGGGGCAAGGAATGGGAAGAAATTCGGCCATGGCCTTTTGAAGGAAGCATCCCGGCATTCGCCTGGAGTGATTTGGGGAAACCATGGAAAACCCAAATCTGGATGCCCGGACGGGGATTCGAACCGCCGTCCTCCCGAATGCGAGGCCAGAACGCTATCCGTTACACCACCACGCTCGGTAAAGACATTTTGTACTGTTTTTCCTTGTTAAACTATCGTAAATTACAAACTGGTATAGTTAAATGACGGAATAAATATTCACAGGCTGTTGTGTGCTCTGCGCCTTATTTTAACTGTGACAAATAATATGAATGAAAAGCTATGTCGCTTGGCTCCTCCCCCCACGTAGCGCAGATTTGTTTTCTACCCCACCCTTCCCCCCCTTAGATCGAGCTACGTAGTTTATGGATGGTCCATATGTAACAGGCCAGAGAACGTTTTATACAGTTGATACACTGGAAAGCTTCTGTTCCTTCATTCCAATCATGTTGCAAATGGAACTTAGCGGATTTAGCTTCTTAGTCGCTTCTGTAATCTGAAACTTCATGCAATCAAGCTATATGTAATTAAGTTCATTTTAAGGGATCACAAAATTTTGTATATTATAACATTTCTTCTCTTAAAAACCACTGGACATCATAAACTTTCTGATGTACGAACATTCAACTTTGTGTGAATGTTTTCAAATACACCTTTAGATTTCGGATACGGCGGTTTTAAAACAACGTTTAGCACCGTTCATTCTACAAGACCATCAGGTTTCGAATTTGTAATTAATTAGATATCTTATGACTTTTAACTGTAAGTAGTGGAACCGGAATGACTTTTTTTAATAATTTTCTCCCACTATAACAGCAGTAGAGTTGCCGAATGGCAATGTGAAAAGACAATTGTTGTCTGCAGAATCCTAGGTACCTCGTCAAAGTACGGAGTGTATGGGGAACAAGGAATAGAAAAGAAGCCCATCACGGTCATTCGACAAACAATCGCGCCTTTCACCTGGAGTAGCCATGGAAAACTGAAATTCAAATGACTCGACGGGGATTTGCACCCGCATCCGTTCGAACGCCAGGCACAGAGAGTTATCAATAATCCAGCAGGCTCTGTCCGCTTAATCTTCATCATACTACACATTTCAAATGCTTCATTTATCCTTATTTTTGGTATTCCTGAACTCCATGCTTCAGTACCACCAACTGCTGTTTTCCATACACAGAATTTTAAAAGTTGTTTCTGAGCCCTAGATCAATATAGGAAACTTAATGATGTCTCAGGTTTCAAGAAGGCTCTAACCTTTAATGTTTTTCTTCTTAACGTCATTCCTGCTTAGACCATCAGCTGTAATTTTACTTCTTAAGTAACAGAATTCGGTTCTTTATACTCTTCTAATATATCCTATTTTATATTTAATCTACTATTATTGCGACCAATTCTGCTAAATTTCGCCACTTTTTTCTTGCTTTAATTTATATTTAGCCCAAAATCTTCCTTAAGATTTTGTTCATACTAATCAGTAACTCCTCAATATCCTCAGCCTGTTCTGCTAACAGCACTATGTCGTCATCAAATGGTAGGATACTGATTTTTTTCTCCTTGAACACTTATGTCACATTAAAATTTCTCTTTTACTTCCATTGCTTCTTCCCTGCTTCAATATTAACGGAATAAACTACAACCTTGTCACATACCTTTTTCAAGTGATGCATATCTCTCATGATTCTCTACGTTTGTTCCCCTCATATCCATATTTTAGATCTGATTACTTTAAAATTTTGAACATATTGCAACACCTAATACTATCAAAAGCTTTTTCTAAATCTACAAAGTCATAAAAAAAAGTATTTTGGGATTCCTACTTTCATGAGGATTTCAGAAGTCCTGCAGGAATATCATAAATTTCAACCGCCTCATTTGATTTAAAATCTTTGAATTCTCTGTGCTACTCTGTTCTTAAATCAGGATCTCCTAAGTCATTAAATCAACATTTTCTTCTTTTTCCAGAACACTGTTCTTCAAATCATCCTCATCACACAGTTTAGTTGAGTATTCTTTCCATCGGTTAGCTTTCTCTATCTTCGTAGCTTGTAAGAGGTTCTCCATCAACAGCTTTAATGTTTACTCGTATGCATCTGTTCATCATTTCTCCAAAATTCTGTTTGATCTTCATATAGGCCACATCCACTTTATCTAGGACCATATTCTTTTGCACTTCTCCCCACTTTTATTGCAGCCACTTTTTTTAATTTTTGCATTTACAATTTATTTTATTTCTAATATATCTGTACTGCTCTCTTCCTGCTTCATCCTGAGTAACTTCTCCTCTAATTCATCAACTCCAATTATTGGTTAAAAATTAGTGCACGTAGTCACTACGTACCTTTGAAAAATCAATTTTAGGGACAGATCTATTTTTGTGATCTTACATGTACCTAGTTCTGTACAATGCGCGTAACAGAAATCCACTACTACGCCTAATTACAACTGTAAATTTGTTGATACCAAAATAATTGTGCCGAAGCTATTATTAATGACACACACCGCTGGCTACGAAAAATATTTTTGAGTTTTTAGACCAAGTAGTTTGAAGAATGAAATGATGGTGGAAGTTTTAGCCATGTTCATTTATTATCTTTAGGTACTTACATCTCGCGGTTCCTCCACCACGTCCAGCTGTAAAGTAAAGAAAAAAGAAACTTGTTTAATATCATTTAGTAAACAATTGACTGAAATAATAATACATACATAAACTTCGTCAAAAAAATTATTTCTGAAGGGTAAATAAATCGCAATTTCGGTACATACTGTTGGCAGAATTTGAAGTGATAGTAATAATAAAGAGCAACTCAAACACAGCTACTACTGTCAGAGAGTTTAGGCATCTGGCAACCACAGCAAGGTACTTTACGGGCCAGTGCAACCAAAATAACATTATTAAATTCCATCGCATTTATCAAGAGCAACTCAAACATAGCTACTACTGTGAGAGAGTTTAGGCATCTGGCAACCACAGCAAGGTACTTTACAAACCAGTGCAACCAAAATAACATTATTGAATTCCATCGCATTTTCAAGTTGTATACAGTGTAAAAAGTCTATTACAATCAAACTACAACTAAAGGATTCAGATGTATGCTACTAATGGTTTTGGATGATTAAACTACAGTTTTAAACGATATTGATAATTATTAGAATGTCGCTATACAATTTAATTATGCAGAAATGTTTAGTCGAATTTTCAACAGTTATTAAAATTCTAGAATAAAGAAGTTTTTTTTTCCGGGATATGTTCTAATTGCTTGACGCTCCCCATTGTTTTCGAACATCTCTGCGTTTTCAGGTAACATATAACGCGAAATCAGTTTGACAAGATCAGTTTTATGTGTAATAAACTCAATTTGCATGGCCAATTTTGAAAGTGTAGCAGCGTTGTGGAAGTAATGCTATAAGGTTAGAGTGAAATACTGTATTAATTTAATTGCTGTTTGCCGGTATGTTGTAGATGGTGGTTCAATTTGTACTGTGTTCAACAGAGAGAGGAACAAGTTATGTTCAGTCGATTGCTTATTAATTTTGTATCTGCTAATTGTTACTTTGTGTAATACTTTGGTGAAAATGCATTCCCCGGCGATGAAATTAAGTATCTGCAAGCAATTAATAAGGGGCCGCAGCTAGCGGTGCTGTTACAGCCAGTGTCTAACTTAGCTAACCAGTCCCACTCTTCGTGATGTAAACATTACTGAACTCTGAGAACAGAGAAGAGACTGACGGCTCCATCAGCCCCTGGTAGAACTTACTGTCTGACGTAACATTTTTGCAGGTTCTGCTCTATCCTGCACCTGTCCCATATCTTACATCGGGTATGTAAACATCGATGCTTCTCTTCGGTGGTTCGAATTAGTCGTTAAGCTTGGATAAAGGATTTCCACAGACGAAGATTATGGTGTTGGTAGAAACAGTGAGTGGTTTATTAACAGCGCACAGAATTATTATTATCATCATCATAAATAACTAAATATTAGGTTGAACTCAATCCGGGAAAAGCAACGTTTTTCGTTGATTTTGTTAGAAATTATTAATTTCTGTAACAGTAAGCGAGCAGTAACGCTCTGGCCTCGCATTCAGAAGGACGTGGTTTCGATCCAGATTTTGGTTTTCCGTGGATTCCCCAAATCACTCAAAGCGAATGCCGGGATGATTCTTTCAAAAGGCCATGGCCGAATTCCTTCACTTTCCCTCCCTCCAGTCCTTTTCTCACCCCTAAAGACATCAGCTTCAACGAGGCGTAAAGAAATAAAAAAAAATTAGCTTCGCACCTAAATATCTCCAATGTTTACTTTCCACCACTTAAGTCTTTATTGTATTGTGTTTTTATTCACTCCCTGTCCCTCTACATTCTTAATAACCTATTTCAGTGAGACTCTTTCGCAATGAGTTAATGTCTAACATCTTGCTTAGTATCCTCTCCTGTTCCCCCCCCCCCCCCCAGGTGTTCTTATCGCAACAGCCTTAATATTTCTAGCCTACGTTATCTATCTCCCTGCTTCTTACATTTTTTATTTTGACTGATCTTATTATACTCATTCTACTATCAGTCAATTCCACTTAATAGCACCACTCATTCGTCAACCATCAATCTGTACCGTACACAAATAAGTGCAGTCGCTAGATTGGAAGAATGGCTTCCGCAAACTAAGAGATTGCCGAGAGGAGCAGGTTACAGTGGAAAATTTCTGAAACTTTGCTGTAACTACGAAGTTCTCACTGAATCTCTCAAAATTGACGCTTAACGTGGATAATGCGATTTGGGCTAGTGACTTGGTTATCGATTAATTTATTTATCTCTGCGTCTTATATTGAATATTACTGGGTTGAACAATTGTTTCAAAATGTTAATCCAGGAATAGGACCAAACCCATCCGTATAGTATCAGTAATGAGAGTTGGAAACACCAGATTGGTTGGAAAATCTGGCAAGGATAAACAGGAGCCATGTCAAATTTACCTTGCGCTGATCTCACGCTACAGATACGAAAAAACTTTCTTCAGTAGTAGTTACAATCACTGATTCACGAATAAGGTCACAAGAACCCTATCTATTTGTTTTGGTTGGGACAGGTACTGTACCTTCTCACCTCGCTTCGGCGGTACCGACTGCTTGGTGACAGGGACGAATCCATAAGATATCTGGCAGCGATCTGGATGGACAAGACCTGCAGCAGATAACTTTTGTTACTGTTTGCTTATATCTATTTTTATTTTTTTAATCTTATTTATTTTTAAGACCATTAGAACCCGGGGAGCTCTGCCATGGAAATGTGGAAAACCTAATTTTGGATTTCTGGACCCGGGATCAAACCTGCGTCATTCAGACTGCCGGCCTGAAGTAATTGTTTGTAATTGCACTTAACACAGATTATTTCATGTGGTTGTAATTTTAACATGGTATACGAGATACGTTACCTTCATTCTGAAATATGATGTAATCAACTTGTATTCACCTCTCGTATTAATAATTTTCATAGTTGGCCGCTCACTTCTCGGACTGAGCATACTCCACACTGATCACGAGTGAGGCACTGTTGATAGACACCCTAGATCTATGCATGGTTTAGTTCGGTACTTCTTTTCCATAGTGTATGACGCAACCGGAAACCTTCTACAGCGTATTTCCATTCTGTTTCAATAATGTCTGTCTGCCTGAAGAAGAGTTTGTGAAACTACAGTAAGCGATTGTAACCGCGCGTGGTTGATACATAAACAAACATGAATGGATCCAGCTGTTGATTAGTTATAATTCTTTACTTCGAACAAACACGTTCTTGCTTACACATTCTCCTAAAAAGATGTATCAGAATTCAAATAATACATTGCAGATGTTATACCTAACTGTAAACAACCAAAACGAGAAAGCTGAGAGTGGATTGGGGTTCTATGGTCGAATGACATATATCTGCCATGTGGTAGATCAAAATGAAGTTGACTGGCAATACAATAAGTGCGTGAGATAAAAATATTCTAGATAGGCACGTCTTTCAGTTGCATTTACATTTATCTTAGTTGTTGTCCCATCCATTAGGATGCAATAACTCCCACAAAAAATGGTATTAACATATGGCTATATAACCGCAATATGAAAACGTTCGCTCGCATTGTTTGCTTATTTTTCGTTTTTCTCTCGCTTTACGCCTCTTCGACGTTTTGGACAGGAAGGAATTTGGCCATGGCCTTTGCATGGATTCATCCCGGTATTCGCCTGGAGTGATCTTGGGAAACCGTTGGTGCCTCAGTGGTTATGGTTTCTGACTGGATATCGTTAGGCTCCTGGTTCGAATCCTTAAATCGACTGAGATTTGTAAGACTCTTAGCCCTACTTTCACCTTTGCCACATCTTGATGTGTAATGAGAAGTATGGCAAATGCTTCCGTGGTTCGGTTTCCACGTCAAATTGTAAGTCCCCAATACCTAGTAGAATTACCGGATTAGGCTAGGCGGCTACAAATGTGGCAATGCGCACTCGAAATAAAATCCCGCTCCAGGCCATTGCGACCACACGAACTTCCTTTATTACATTTAAAAATACAAATCTGAATACCCGGATGTATTGTTCGCTACTTATACTTTCCAGTCTATTAGATGTAAGTTTTTGATGTTTCTTGTATAAATACAATATATAGTAGATATTAGAAATTAACTTTATCATGCAAGAGAAACTGGAGTGGACTCCGAGTTCCATCCATGAATCTCTGTACTATGTCCAAAAACAACTTTAAAATTCAACCCATTTGTGCTTCAGTAGCAAAAAGAGACAGATATTTAAAAAAAATCCACTTACACGGTGAACGCGGTGGCAGCTCCAACCACGAGTGCATACCGCAACAGAGGATCCTGAAACACAAAAACAAAGAGTCGGGAAAGAGCAACGAGTCACTTCTTAATAATCTACTAGCTTACACAAGGCTTGTACTGGCGACGAAGCAGGTATGAAAAGTAGTGCATGGAAGGGAAAAGATGACCATGACCACAAGCTGGCACCCGATTTCAGGCACAAGGATGTGGGAAAATGTTCTTTTTTAGGTAAGGGTATCAGGGGTTGGAATAAGTTGCCAAGGGAAATGATGAATAATTTTCCAATAACGTTGAATGAAATTAAATTTAAAATTTGTAGAGGGTAAATGTAGGTGGGTGCAGGAAAGGGGGAAGACGGGTGTGTAGGGAAATTGCCACCGGTGTGTGTGCTCCATTGCAATTAAATTAAACATGATGAATTACACGTAAAGCACCCGTAAACGAAACACGAACCCAGTATCGCAGTCCTTACGGCTTACGCTAGATAAGTAACATGGTGTCTTACTTTTTGTTTATGTTCGTATTTTGGTATTTAGTCTGCAATTTTGACACAGAATCTTGTAGGAATCATCCCGACATCCACATGAAGTGTTTGAGGAAAGATTTGGAAAACTGGCACATGGATGGGCGGAACGATATTCGTGGCCTCGTTTTCCCGGATGACACGCCTAAACGTTAAACACTCACACATATGACGTGGGTACATAAACGGGTACGTATGGCGTGTCCTAAATTTAGAACATCTGCATGAAATTTCAATGAAATTTAGGACCAATACGTCGTGCCTACTCTGGGGAAGAGTCCGCATAGGTGAAACTCTTACGACGTCATCCTGAACTGCAAGTACGTTATTTAATCGTACTATAAACTGCTTAATAGAGGGCTGTAGTTTGAAGGTGTATACAAAAGCCTTCTGATAGTCTGAAAACAGTGTTATACAGTCACTAGAAATTTTGTCACGGCATTAAAAAAAAAAAAATACTCTAGTGCACTGTAATGCCACTAACACAGAATTCCAAGAAAACGACAGCAAATTAGTTGCAATGAAATCTTTCACTGGGAATCCCCGTTCTTACAGCAAAAAAGTTGATCCACAAAATTAATTGCACCGACAGAAAATTAATAACGTTGAACACGGCTGCAAGAGACCTGTGAAATTGTGAATTACTAAAATCAAAACGTGGTCGAATACTACTGTTAGCATCGGGATCATTAACACTTTTTCTCTACACCCTTACTTGTTATCTGAGGATATTGATGTTTCGTTGGACAGTTACCTCATAAAAATGATTGTCAATTTTTCGTATTTTTATGTGTACATATTTATTTGAACTGGAAATTTTCAGACTATATTGAACTGCATGCAGCCCTTTACTATAATTTCTTTTAGTTCCTTTATAATACATGAATATAGCAAAAAAGTATTTGAAAAGCCCGAGTAACGTTCCTCAGATAACCAGATATTGATTAATTTCAGAGAGCCAACACACAAACAAGGATCGTCTGAAGCATTGACGAAATATTCATAGAAAGCGATGTGTTTGACCATTCAAATCCTTTCATTAGTTAAATTTAAGTAAATTTCTAAAGTGAGCGTCTTGAAAATGGAATGCGGAAACTTTCATAGGACCCAAAAAAATACAGCCTGGCAAAGTTTCCTGTGCTAATGTGTAGTGCGCTATCGTTCTCTGTAGTCTTGTTTCCACTTTACTGCGGATATCAGGAGAAGGAACTTGTCAATCTAACATTTACACACCTCTATCGAATAGTTCCATCTAACCTTCACGTTGCGAACTTAATTAGTTAATCTCTCATTACAATGCTCGTAAATCAATATACATAAAATGAAGCTGCAGTGTAAAAGATCTGCAAAAAACATTGAAAGTACTGGAAGGTCGTGCATAGTAAAGAAGAGGGAACAGGAACAAAACGGGTACGGGGAATAATGAGAAACAGCAAAGTTTGAGTTATAAGATGCACCGGCTTTCAAGCTAGAGGTGATAAAGAGGTATACCTGTAAAATTTAAAGTTATTCTGTCGAAGAGTTTCTTTAACAAGGCTAACGGAATTTGTAGATTTTTAAGCCGAAATACTGAAAACCATTCAGTGAATAAAAGTTTTTTGATGGGGGAAGGGGACATTCTCCATCATCCCGAAACTAGTGCTGACCTGTTGAAATTTGTTTTAACTGCTTTGATGTAATAGGTGCTGCACCACTTTCAGAACCTTCGGGAAACTGAACAGACATTTGTCAATTTTGTGCTACATTTTACAACGGATAAAAGCTGAAACGGCAAGGAAACTTTACAACGAGGGATTAAACCAACATTTTAAAAGGCTGTTACTGATATTTCAACGCTGGTGGTATCTAATGGTTGTGCGTCGCTGTCATATTTCGGCATGTTTAATTACATTCCTTGCAAGATTTCGGCAATGCAGGAGCGCAAAGCGTCAAGAGGACATATTGACGGAGTGACTGGACCAAATTTCAACAGGTTACTACCAGTTTCGCGAAGACTCCGAAAGTGGCGAACCCCCAGAAAAAGCATT
>JARYHS010011408.1:67873737-67893726 GCA_031002005.1 Vandiemenella viatica
GCCAACACCCGGAACCCCGATCTCCTACACTGGCCGTACACTTCTGGTGATCGTCGAGGGGACACTGAACAGTGCACGGTACATTCAAACCGTCATCGAACCCATCGTTCTACAATTCCTAGACTGGCAAGGGAACATGCTGTTCCAACAGGACAATGCACGTCCACATGTATCCCGTGCCACCCAACGTGCTCTAGAAGGTGTAAGTCAACTACCCTGGCCAGCGAGATCTCCGTATCTGTCCCCCATTGAGCATGTTTGGGACTGGATGAAACGTCGTCTCACGCGGTCTGCACGTCCAGCACGAACGCTGGTCCAGCTGAGGCGCCAGGTGGAAATGGCTTGGCATGCCGTTCCACAGGACTACATCCAGCACCTCTACGATCGTCTCCATGGGAGAATTGCAGCCTGCATTGCTGCGAAAGGAGGATATACACGGTACTAGTGCCGACATTGTGCATGCTCTGTTGCCTGTGTCTATGTGCCTATGGTTCTGTCTGTGTGATCATGTGTTGTATCTGACCCCTGGAATGTGTATATAAAGTTTCCCATTCCTGGGACAATGAATTCACGGTGTTCTTATTTCAATTTCCAGGAGTGTATTTACAGGTTATATAGGAGAGAAGGACTCCTGATCATCAATCGAACTTTAGAGATGAGTGCAGTGCCCCATCCCCCCAAAAAAAGATCTTTTACGAAAATAATATTAACCATTAGTTTTTTTTGTGCCTTGTTGAGTTTAAAAAATTGGTCCATGTTGCTCGCCATACGCTAAAATATACGTCGACTGATGAGAAATTTAGACTGAAACCGCTTGAGGTATAAGTACTGTTTTTTTATGCTTGCATTGCTGCAAAATATGTTCACATTGTGAATTGTTGAACATCCGAGAAAAATCTTAACTGCAACATACTTTTTCATATTTGTGAGTGGAGACTTTCCCGGCGTACTGATGCAATAAGATAATTTATTACTTTTACCTACTTCTTTAAAAGAAAATCGCGTCAAAACAATTATTTTGGCCAACTTATTTAATATTTTTTCGTCAGTTAAATACATTTTCAGTCGATTTAAAGTATTTTTAAAGGTTAATTCTCTCATAGAACGTAACAGAAAAAGATAAACAATTCACAGTATAATAGTCATCTTATCTTTTTAAACTTTACTTTAATTAAATATTGCAAGGTACCTCTAGAAATGAAAGATTATTCACATAAATTTAATTTATTTTACATAAAGAACACCTGTTTATCAAATCATGAACCGTAATTACTAACATTTTGAGCCAATTACCAGATGAGCTAATAAAATATGAAATACAATATAATTTGATACTCGACTAGCAAAATTTAATCTCTTGAACTAAATATGTCCTGGCTATAGGTAGAGTGTGAAATTGTTCTTAACTCAGGGCGCTTATAGGTCACACTAATGCTGATCAGCCCATTTGCCGATTACTCGAATTGGAGTGTACTTGCACTGTGGATAACTGACCTCAGCAATAATTGTGGGGCGTCTCGTTGTTTCACTATGTGGAAAAGGTTTTGCTTCCAATAATCAGTTGTCGTAGCACAGTGATATCCATTATGTGGCAGGAGTCCCGCTGGTGTACTGGCAGTGACCACACTAGTCACTCTGACGTGCGACGTTCACTTAGACCTTTTCAACACACACTTGTCTATACAACACTCCTCTCTCCCGCGACCGTCCTCCCGTCAGACAGCACCTGACCCACCCCACCCTGCATGCATTCCAGCAGGGGTGTCCGGACTGTTATTTACATATCACGCCATCTCTCACCATGACTCAGAGTGTTCAGTAGACTTCACACCAAGATAGCCAGGAACCAAAATAGCCAGGTCATGCCTATTCAGCCAGTCATACCCAAAATAAAATACATGACATGTACAAAAGATGGAAAACAAAACATAAACATGAAAAATGTAATTCGGACCATTACAACAGCAAATCATGGTTACGTCGCTGGAATCAAAGCACAACTACAACATTAAAAAAAAAAAAAAAAAATCTAGCAGAGGCGCGGTCGTGGTTGATATAATCACTTTATACTGATACTGCAAAGCGTAAAATTCAGGCAACAACTTATCACAGCTGTCAATCGATGAATCAAAATCTAATTCAGCAAAATGGCGACTACACACTCGGATCCACTTCGAGGGGGTTTTTCCATACCGCAGTTGAATAACCCTCCACTTTCGCCGGTCTTTATCTTTGGGAAAAACGCCGTAACTGAGGCTTTTATTTTTCACCGAAATCGCCGAACATCAGTAGACGCTACAATTAACCGGAGTAATTAATTTTTAATAAGCCTTGTGGCGACAATAGTACATGTAAACGCAGTACTAGACCCAAACCGGAATTGAGTTTACTACATTTCAGTGGCTATATTGATGTTAGAAAGTTCTATAGTGCATTTAGTAACAGAGGCGGTTCAAGGTCACTGAGCTCTATCCCCACTCCGCTATCCTCGCCCCGTAGTATAGAGTGCCCACTGAAAACATTGTTACTTGCATGGACACTGCTGTCTGGTCTGAGGCGAGGAGCGGCACAAGGGGAACATGAGGGTGAACTGAATATATCAACCGTATCCGTGTTTATGTGATATTCTCTGGGGTGCTCCGCGTATCAGATGCCTGTCACTACAGAGCGAAATTGAAGATCTGTCAGTTAGCCGGACTACCTTCGGAGTCTACTGGTCAATAATGCCATGTGTATTTATTTATTTATTTTATCAATCATATTTTGTAGTAGTGAGTTGCATTCAGCAGAGTGGAGGTGGAGGAGCTGTCCGTGACTGGTATTATGTCTTCCTGCCTGTCGTCTCCAGGTGTCTTCGCCCCTCACCTGCCAGCCCAGTCGATAACATGACTCAGTTCGCTGTCAGAGCGCTGCAAACTTGGCACACTCTGCGCTGGGGAGCAGCCTTCAGATTATCACAGAGCATTCTCAAGTTGTTCAGATAGAACGGGTAACGAAACATATCCACTAACATTTATTTAAAAGAAAACGCCGCTATGTTTAAGAATCTGGAGAAAATTTAGTTTTTTCCGGATCGCAACTGTCGAAATATACGTTTTTGCACTCAACGAACTATTTTGAAACAATGTCAATAACAATACTATTAATGGAATCTTTCCCATTTCATGGTTAAAAATGAGAGCAACACTTCACGAATATTTTTAATTTTTGTGTGAACTATAACTATTCTGCTGTAGAATATTATTTCACCAAAAAGATGTGTAATTTATTCACCAACCCCGTAGTTCATTTTTAAAGGTTATCGCAGCAGTTAATGCTCACGTATTTTGGCTACCGTAAACATCCTGGGTATTAAGATGATCGAAATTCCGAACATTCTGTGTGTTATAAGTCCAATTACGTATCTTTAAACTTTCACATCTGAGTATTGTGGGCCATTTCCTTAATAGCGATAGGATCAATTTTTTATGAATAATAGTCACGCCAATGCAATTGAATTCGTTGTTTTATATTTCCAGAAAGCGTTTAACTTCATTCTCTGAAGCATCTTCAGCGGTTCTGTCTGTTGGGTGTTTATACATGTAATTAAATGTCCTATGTTACAATTTGCATATGAAAATTATGGTTTATACAGATATAAGCTTACATACATTTTTCATTGCTCATAATTGTACAGTATTTCAGCATCAGTTGTATCTGTAATAACAGTTTGCATCACAAGTGTTTGTTGAATCTTTATGAGTAATTTCTTAGCACTTTCACTGCACTATAGTTTGTTGATTTCTGATGGCTTACGTCTGTTTACTGTGAGGTGTACATCGCTGAGCGGCAAGTTTGTTTATCTTTTGTCTTCTGTTTTTATTCGGTGGGAGGCGTGCTTTTAAATATGTCTCTGTTTAATTCGGTGTGTTTGGTGTATTATTATTATAGGCTGTGTCTTTTTGTGGTAGATGGTTGTGTTTCTTATTTCGTTTTAAGTACTGTGTATAGTGTTGGGTCCGCCAGGTTCGTGTATTCGTTTATTATGTTCTTTTCTTCTGCCAATGATTTGTGAATATGGTAGTTTTCCTGAAATGTTAGTAGTTGTGGTTTGCTATTATTAATGGTTAGTATTCGCATGTCTGTCTCTATGTATGTGGGCTGGTGATTATATTCTAGTAGGTGTCCTGCTAATGTTGAGTGGTTATTGTATTTAAGTGCTCTAAAATTTTCGTTATATCTGGTTTCACACTTCCTGCATGTTAATTTATATATACCTAAATTGTGAAATTTGTTGTTTGGTGTGTTGTTTCCGATGTATTTTTTAGAGAAATCAAGTAAATACAGATATAGCTAAGAATCATCAAGGAAATTCTTCGCCTCATAACAATAGAGTAAATTAATGTTACCATACATTCGAAAGATACCTTTAGGTTAAATGTGATCTCAGATCAGAATCATAAAACATTTTAAAACAACAAGCAATGTTGCCGTCCGAAATCATTTTTCTAGAAAATTGGGAGTCCAATTTTTCAGAAATGTATATTTTCAGGTCCAGTTAAGTACATGAAAGTGATGAAAATATATTTCCCTTAATGTTGTGATACTGTGAAAATTAATGCATACTTAATCACAAAAGTACACGTGAAGATCGGAATAAAAAGTTAAGAAATACTTATATTATCTAAAAACACATCTTAGACCATTTAGCTGTGTGAACTGTAGAAGTTGGCATAATTCGTATATTTA
Source organism: Vandiemenella viatica (assembly GCA_031002005.1). Classification (NCBI taxonomy): domain Eukaryota; kingdom Metazoa; phylum Arthropoda; class Insecta; order Orthoptera; family Morabidae; genus Vandiemenella; species Vandiemenella viatica. Next base: position 67,878,466 of record JARYHS010011408.1, read on the forward strand.
ACTTATTTCTCATCATCTAATAATTTTAGCCAACAGTTGCAAAGAAAAATAATTTATTCCAGAATGTTAGAGAGTGATGATATTTGATTCTTGAATACAATTCTTGCATTTCCTTTTGTAATTAATTTCATGATTTTAATAGAATTTCGTTAATAATATAATGGAGAACAAATCTAAAACGTTTTATGAGTCTTCCTCTTTCAGTCCATTACTGGCCTCGCATTCGGTAGAACGCACGTTCGAATCCCGCTCCGGCATCCAGATTTGAGTTTCCCAAAATCACTCCAGGCGAATGCCGGGATGCTTCCTACAAAAGGCCATGACGAATTCCTTCCCGTTCCTTGTCCCCAGTCCCATACCGCCTTTAATGACATCGACATCGACGAGGGGTAAAACCATAAGTATAAAAAAAGGTGTTCTTGTTTATTTTTTATACCTCTCACATTCCACATTCCTATTTTAATGTTATTTTTAATTCAGAATCACTTGTTCTTTAACCTTACCTTTGTTGTCACCATACAATCCATCCGGCTTTTATTACTCTGATATTATGAGTTAAATTTCACGCGGAATAATCTGTAACTAAAGTAACAAAGCTTATGAGTAATATACTAGGGGTAGTAAGAAACAAAGGTTACAAAGCCTCCAGCGAAACGTGTACATTTTATTTTATATAAACAATGCTGCCAACTGATAATACATATATTACGTTATTTTTCTATTTAGTGTAAGGAAATATGATCTGTGCCTGTGATACAGTTTTAATTTGAGACGAGTTATATAGCAGCTCTGACGTGGATGTTGGGGAGACGGAACATCTTTGGCTGTTTCGTTGCCAAGGCAGTTTTATGGCAGAGAGAAGAAGGATAATGCCGTAAGAGAATACCGTTGAATTATTATTTGGAATCCGTTTAACGTATTCGGTATGAAGATATGGAAAATAAACATTGTTACTGAATATTGAAATTTACTAATATAACAAAAAATCTTATAATAGTGGCTATATCAGTTTAGGCACTTGTCACTTCGTGGGATGAGTGTTTCACCACCTCGTCTGAAGCGAATCGTTGGCCTCCTATGTGCTCCTTTAAGTGAGGAATAAGATGAACGCCACTTGCGGTGAGGATCGGGTTATAGGAGGCTTTGTTAAAGTTTATTAATGCCACGCTGTGTCGCCATAACGATCCTCGTCAGTGTCGTTTTCTCTCCATTTTATGACATGCTGTTGAGATATTACAGTATTTCCGTAAGCATCTGCCAGCTGCTGGTGAATTTCATCCGCGGTTACATCTTTTTCCAACATAAATCTAATAACTGAGAGGATTTATTCGCGAGAACTGTTTTTAAAAAGAGTAGCTATTTCAGTTAACCTACAACCAGCGCTATAGGCAGCGTGTGGCTGGAGATCTGCACAGTTGCTAGCCGCATGTCTTAGAATTACCGCACACTAACAATTTCTGTATAGCGGACGAAACTCCAGGAATATCGGCCTAGTAACCTTAGTTTCCGATCCCTCTTCCCTCGTATGTTATCTGTGGAGGGGTTTCCGGCACTTCTCGTGAGGGTTTTATTCCACCGTTTTTCTTCCCTTACCTGCTGGTTCCAGTTTTAAATCGCCGGGAGCTCGCATTACATCCTCTCTCGTTAGCTACACTCCAAGGAATATATTCCCCTTAACGGACGTGGGAGTGATATTTGCTGCCACAGCTGCTAAAATAGATCGCACAGCCATTTCACAAGGTTTTACTGTATCAGCCCATCCAGCACATAATGAGAGGACTGAGACCACGCCAGCCACTCTGTTTTCACACAAAAAAGGAAAGTTGGAAGTACCTCGTTCTATGGATGAGTAATGACAGAATTCCGAAACTTACCCTGCAGCAGCATCCTAAAGGAGAAATAGATACTAATAAAACCATGAAGAGTTAGTCAGAAAACTGAGGTTGGATTAGGCTTTTGGCCTTTCCATGAAGAAGAAGGAAGTAAATAAGTAATCATACCCTAGCATTGTGGCAAAGGGTTATTATTATCGTATGCCAAGTACAACAAAAGATTTTTCATTGAATTGGTTTCCGAAGGCGTAATAACTACGCACGTTGAGGTCTCTCGCATGCCCCTGGAAAGAGTATTTATGGTTTACGGCAGTGACACAATCATATCAAACAAAAGAAACGTTGGAATATTAAACCATGTAAATAAAGGAATTTTCGGGTGGTAATGATATGTTATCCGTATATGGTGTGAAGGTTGGTGTTCGGAAAGCTTGATGATCTGACTGAAGAAGTAATGCTGTCGTGTCTCTGGACTCTGCACTCACCTGGCTGCGCATGGGGTCGGTGTTGACTTGGCACATGTAGATCCCCGAGTCGTCGCGCTGCACGGAGTTGATGTGCAGCTTCCACGTGTTGTGGCCGTTGTGGGTGACGGTGAGGCGTGGGTTGTGCGACACGAGGTGCGTGTGAATCGCCAGGATCGCCTTCGAGTCCGACTTGATCCACGCCACCTGCCAATCACAACGAAGTCGTATGGTTAATGCATGCCAGCAATAGGAAGAAACGTGTTTACATGAATTACCTGTGCATTATATCAGCATAGGACAAGGTTTTAAGATCCAAATCTCACTATGAGAGAGTGGCAAATACAAAAGTCCTACACCCTGTAAATATCTTCAATTAATACTCATAACTTATATGCAGGATACTAACACGGTTTGGGCATTTCCATCAAATAGAGAAGGTTTTGTACTATGGGGTCTATTAAATGGTAAGAAGACTGGATAGGAAACTAAATCACGTAAAAGATGTATGGCTTCTGGAAGAGGTACAAAACCGTACCAACATCTCTTCAAGAATTCATCGTGACGCTGATGGTCAGTTGTGCGAAAAGGAGTCCACGAATTGTAGGAAAGAATCTTATTGAGAACTCCTTCCGAAGAACACTATCTCATAGGATTGCTCTAGGATATCCACCATGTCCCGGAGGGTTCTTGCGATGAGCTGCAAGCTCCAGGACTACGTGAAGTACGATGTATCGCCTGCGTAGAGTGCTGTGTTGACGGCATTCGGGTAGTATTGGAAGTGAAGACTGACGGCAGATCAGGCCCCAGGACCGATCCTTGGGGCACTCCGTGTCGTACACATCGTTTGACTGACCACAAGTGCTCACCCCTGACTATGACAGCATCGTACCAGTTCCACTATGGCCTAGGTATGCCTACTGTCTCCTTATCCAAGACGGTCCCTTGTGGCATACCGTATCGAAAGCCTTTACTGCATCCAACAGCACTACAGAGTTAAAATTTCAGACTGAATAATATCGTACCAGGACCTTCTCATTTCACGCTACAAATTACTAAATGTATTGATACTACAGCGTAAATAATGTTAAGTTGCACTCACCCTGGATGAAGCCTCGAAGGCAGGCTGGTGTAGGGTCACAAAAACCCTTTTCAGCCTAGAGGGAGAAGACCGGGGACAAGGAACTTTGCTATTGGCTTTTAAAGGAACCTCCCGGGATTCACCTGTAGTGATTTCAGGGAACCATGGAAAACCGAAATCAGGATGGCTGGACGGGATTTGAGCCCACGTCCCTAACGTCCGGCTAGAGCGACATCGCTCACCCATCACACTCGTAGGAGACAATGTTTATAGGAGTAGAATTTGACTGGGAGTTCCACACGATTGCCTTGCGAGGAAAGACAGCTGCTCATAGAGGAAAATAGGTATTGTTAGGACCTGCTGACAGCTCAAGGGTCATTAATACGATAATCTCTCCGAAAGCGAAACGACTTAGCCATCACGTGTGAATCTTATAATCTCCTTTTTTTGGTGGGACACCTGTAATTCTGAGGTAATAATGATAACACTACAATTCAAAGAGACCACTATGCAGAACAGCCTAAAACCACAAACGAGATGGTCGCTTGTGGGAGTTTAGCTTGTACTTGCACTTCCTGTTTTCCACTGACAGCACTTAAAAACCGTCATCCTATTCTAGTTGGTGAGCGGCTATGTGCAGGTATATCATTCTGGAGGATACCGAGTTAATACCCGTCGATCAGCCATGTTTCGGTTTTTATTGATTTTCAGAAATGTCGAAATGTTCATGAATCCAAAGGCCTGATTATTTTATGTCAAAAACTTTTTGCAGCACTAATAACCTTGATGTACATTACCTTTGAAGCACCAATTATTATTTTTTTTATAAAAAATAGTTTTCAGTTGAAATTCTGTAAAACAATATTAAAATCACGAAAAATTCTCCTAGAACACAGATAGTTTCTGAATGGTGATAAAGAAGCAAAGAAAGAATACATATGTTGCCGGTCTCGCAATCACAACAATTCAATTAAGTTGTTTTCTAGGTACAAAATATTGAGTGGTGCCGGTGTACAGTTAATGGGTTTTTTTTGTTTTTGTTTGTGGTATTTGGTAGATTACTATTCAGCCATGCAATATACACTTCATACACTGTAACATATGTACATATACAGAGATAAGGAAAAATGTCTTATTCCTCGTGTTTTTTAAGGGTGATGAGTCTTTCTGTCATCATCCACTATAGATGGTTATGTTGTTTCTGGCAACAAAATCACACAAGAGCCGGTATACTTTTAGGTTCGTCGAAGATAGAAAGGATGGTATTGAATTTGGTAGTTGTTGGCTTCCCTTACCGAGGCCCTTGTGAGAGCGTCGGTGGTCGCAGTGACGAAGTATAAGATGTCAGGTGTTTATTCCTCACTGAGGCCGCAATCGTAGGAAGTATTGTCAACAATTTTCAGGCAATTAAGGTGCTGTGGCCAGCGACCATGTTTTTTTTCTTTTTTTTTCTTTTTTTTCAGGCAAACTATAGTAAATACGGACTTTTGTCGAACCACAGTTTGGTTGACATTTGTTGCTGTACTACTTCGTAGAACCTTCCAGGCTCGCAATCATCAATTTAATTTTAAAGTAGCGCAAATAGTCGGTATGGGGTATTTCGAAATGTCTCTCTTCTCCATTATATGCCGGTTTCTCATTTCCAGCTATTGCGCAGTGTTCTTTAATCCAGGCCATAGTGACCAGTTAACCTCTGTTCTCTAGGAGGAATATCAAACTTGTAATTTTGGAAACTATTTTGCTGACATTGAATCTGAGAGGAACATAACTGGTTAACAATCAGAGTACGTGGCATTCCGTGCGGCTTCTAAGATCCCAGTCAGTTCTGCTGTCAGGTTGATCGAAGAGAGAAGTCGCTTGTATTTCCCGCTTTTGTTTGTTTGAGTTTCAATGAATGCGCATCCTACCATGTCTGCGAACTTAGATCCGGCAATATAATAAATGAAAGGTTTTCTCCACTGCGCGCAGAGCTATGCCAGTGGGATTGTAAAGGCCTGCAAATTTCGTTCAGAGGTATAGGAGTTGCGACCATTTAATTGGTGTTTTTATTGCGATATATTACATGCTGAGGTATACTGTAGGTTCCTCAAGCCGGGGTTTAACCATTTTTTCTAGTCATTTGTAGACACATGATAAAAGGGTAATTAGTCTGAACGATGTTAATATGCTGGGATTTAGAGTCGCTTTCTTTGCGGCAAGTTTTCTCGCTGGCTTCATTTATGTTATTTCTATGCCCTTTGATCAAACCTGATTCAATATCTCTAACAGAATACAATTTGGGAGTGGGAGATAGGTTGGCGAGAATTGGGTAGGCGATGTTATCCGGCCCGGGGGTTGTTCCTTTACCACCAAGTAATGACTTATTAAGTTCTACGAGGAAAGGTTGAATTAGAAATTGGCAGTGGCCATTAGCAATGCTATCACTTGATGTAACGAGATATTTTCCGCATAGAGGTGCTAACATCATTAGAATTTCTTCAACCACGGCTTTCGTAGGTTCTACATCGAGTTCAAATATTTGCTGACATCTGTTTTCTCTCATATCCTTTGTAGAGACAAATCTTTATTAAAAGCAGAACATAGTGCTTTCCAGTCCTCTTTTTTTTCCCTTTCCTGTGTCTTATTTAAAATAAGAAAATTTACTCCTGTGGCCAACCTCCATTATTTTCTACCAACATCTGCTGGCAATCGTCATCTCATTAAGCGGTATTTGCATGTTTGCCTGTAGTAGGAGGAAGCATGACTGGTATATTGAAGGAGACTGCAATCTCAATTTTTTATAAAAGGTGTGGTAGTCGCTCTCTGGATTTCCACTCATTTCATGCAGCTTCTGTATACCACTGCCAGTTTGCTTTTCTCATATTCCATCTATAATTTGAATATTTAATAGAGTGCTGTAGCTTCGTAACTGGGAACGACAGAAGTAGCTTTAAGTGATATGAGTCAAGCGGATGTTGAATTACGGACCAATCTTTTCCCATCGCTATATTTGGATATAATGGTAATATCCAACGCGGAAGTATTCTTGTTGGCGATCCGTCATTAAATAAGATTAAATTACGCTCTTTCATAAAGTGTACTATTTTTATTCCCAGACAGTCTTCAATGGAGTAGTCCCACATATGGTGACGGGCATTTCGATCTCCAGTAACTATTAATGGGTTGTCAATTTGTCTGAAGATGAGATGCAGGTATTCTCTGTATTGTGATGTTCCAGGTGATTTATTCATAACCAGTATTTCACAATGTTGGCCTTTGAGAGAAACTTAAATTGCACAGCATTTTATATTGATCCATCCTGTGTCCAAAGGGACTTTTTAGAAGTGTCTTTTGCCTGTACTAGAATGGTTACGCCACCAAATCAAAATCCTGTCAGTAGTAGAAAATTACATTGTAGCCTGGAAATCAGAAAATCTCCTCGGTTTTAGCCACAATTCAAAGTGCAGATGGCAATAGCATTTTTTTTCAAAAATTGCGTAAGGCTTTACTTTTTGGAACTAATAGACAATGCGTTCCACTGCAAAATCTTCTCCATTGTCCTGAGTGGTTGACACCCTTTTTTCTTCTATTCTTTATCGCATGCATTGGGATAGTTTCTCCTCCAGATTGTATCCATGATATTGATCATTATGTCATTGAGATTGCTCCTGTCTTGTGAGGCTATAGGACCCTCCAAACTATTCATAGTGCTGGCTACTTTGTTTTGGAATCGTTGGTCTTTGGTTTGGAATGAAGTTTTGCTGGTAAAATCTCAAGTTATTTGTGTTGTTTGTAGTACGGAACCGTTGAAGTCGGACGATTTTTAAATAACTTCCAGGTGGTACCTTGTCAAGTAGCTGGATTGGACGTCGATTTTTTCCTTAAAGTTGCTTAGTCTGATTGAATTTCGGATATGTACACTGCGGAAACGGTAACATATTCTGTTTACTAGGCTATGACGGATTCTGGGATATATCTCTGGTGTTGAGGCTGCTGCGCCTTTGCGAATGTCATATTATCAAATGAAACTAGTGCCCCCAGATAACTGATTTTATAAGATACCATCCTATATTTTATTCCTTTCTGCTTTATAAACTTCGGGCACGATTTTGCATTAACGTTATGGGGACCTGCGCAATATAAATATACCGGTCGAGAGACATTGGCACAAATACTGCTATCACGATTGCCCCCGCAAAGTTGAAACGCAGTTGTCTGCAACATTGTTTTCTTGTCCATAACGCAAATAGTTGAAGCACTGGAGGACAGATGGTACATATGGTTCTACCTGGTACGAAACTCCATGGATTTTTTCACTCTGGGGCCTTTTTTGTTCCTTAAAAGTTACAGCACATATAGGAAATGTATTCTTTACGGTTACGCTATTCTTGTAGAACCCTGTTACTGCAAATCACTTCAACTGGTCAGCAAATCATTTCTACGATTTCTTTCTCTATTAATGAAGTTTGAATATTCCTAACTATACTTAATCTAGTAACTAGTTACTTATTGCTTTACGCCTCGTCGACGGCTATGGTCATTAGAGGCAGGATGACACTGGGGACAAGGAACTGGAAGGAATTCTGCCATGGCATTTTTGAAGGAAGCATCCCGGCATTCACCTGGAGTTATTTGGGGAAACCATGGAAAACCCAAATCTGGAGGCCCGGATGGGGATTCGAACCCACATCCTCCCGAATGCGAGGCCAGAACGTTAACCGTTCACCCACTACGCTCGGTAGTAACTAGTTAGTTTGGGCTGTGTGCTTCTAGTTTGTGTTTAGGGAAAACGCTGCTCTTCACCAGTGAATTGGATGTTGTCGCTAAGGATAGCTCTATTTTTACTGTTTCTTGATAAAGGGTAGATATTAATGAAGCTGCTAGTGTAGTTCCTACTTCTGATCTGAGTAATTTCCTAGCGTTATCGGACGTATTATTCCACATTTTTGTCTATACTTTCCAGTGTAATCATAAACGGGCCACTGTCATATATCTCGTAGCCGTTATCAGATAACCTGTTGGGGGTTGGTGTGGGTGCTCCATTACTCACGCTATACTGCTTTGCAGTAGGTCGAGGTGCCGGTGTTGTGGTCTCGTCCACCGTGGCTGCAGTAGTTGACTGCGGGTTGGAGACACGTAGAAGATTCTCCGTTACCCCGGCAGGATGCTGGTTGTCTTGCTCCTGGAAAGTTCGTTTAGTTGTTTAAGATTCTTCCACACTCGTAGGATACTCGGCATCTGCTTCATTCCCTACCACCGTTTGCACTGCACTCTGCACTACATATGACAGCTCGCTGCCTCCATACGGCTGTGAATATGAGTTTCTTGTACTGTTTCGACGCACTCCGCTTTCACTATAGTCCCCACGGTACGCAGTGGCAACCGACGCGACCGCCTCCGCGCCTGTTGAATATCGGCTTACACAACTTGTGTTGTACTAATGTAGTTATTTCGATTATACAGAAATTGACTAATCATAAGGGCTGAGGATATTGAGAAGTTATTGAATGGCATGAACAAAATACTGAAGGAAGATTTTGGACTGAATATAAATCAAAGCAAGACAAAAGTGATGAAATGTAGCAGAAATGATACCAATACTAGCAAATTAAATATAAAAATTGGATCGGATGCAATAGGAGAAGTAAGTGAGTTCTGTTACTTGGGAAGCAAAATTACAACCGATGGCCGAAACAGGAATGATGTTAAAAGCAGAATAGTACTAGCAAAAAGAGCCTTCATGAAAAAGAGAAACTTTTTAGTTTCAAATATTGATCTAGGAATTAGAAAGAACTTTTTAAAACTCTATGTGTGGAGCACAGCACTTTACGGTAGCGAAACATGGACTTTAGGAATACCGGAAATAAAGAAAATTGAAGCATTTGAATTGTGGTGCTACAGAAGAATGTTGGAAATTAAGTGGACTGACAAAGTAAGAAATGAACGAAGTTTTGGAAATGATGGGTGAGAAAAGAAGTTTGTGGAAGAAGCTTGCAGGAAGAAGAGACAGGCTGGTAGGTCATATTTTGAGACATGCTGGATTGGTTAATTTGTTAGTGGAGGGAACAGTGGAAGGTAAAAACTGAAGTGGTAGACAGAGATTAGAATATATGAAGCAGATAATTGAGGACGTGGGTTGTAAGGGGTATGTAGAAATGAAGAGGTTAGCACAGGATAGGAAAGGATGGAGGATTGCATCAAACCATCTAAAGACTGATGACAGCAAAAAAAAAAAAATGTACGTTGGTGATAACACGGTCCACACGGAAAATTTTTGTGCGCCAGGAAGTACGTCTGTACCGATCCGATCATCAAAAGAGGCAGCCATCAAGAGCTGATAAGTCTTATAAAACGAATTAGACCTATCTGACATGGATTGCACTAAGACTGCGATCTGCTCGTTTTCCACTATAGTTCCATTATCGTATAGCTTCTTAAGCTTCAGTCTCCTACTTATTTGACTCATCTATTCGTACTTCCAGTACCCAGAAGTGAAATATCACCTTCTACCATTTTGACTAGATTTCGACATATAGGAAGCCGTTTTGTGTTAAAGTATCTACAAGTGAAAGGCTATACAATTTTACGTTCATTCAGAATGTATGTGGATCGAAACAAAAGTACATATAAGGACCTTTCGTTTCATGGGCATTGTTGTCAAACGTCTTTAACAAAACTAGAAAATGATTTGTGCACGAGTGCAGTCCAAAAAAAAAAAAAAAAAAAAAAAATACAAAATAATTATAAAATAATAATAACAAAAAATTATAATATCAAAGAGTTGAAACCAATTCTTGGTCGAAAACGAGTGCAGTCCAAAAAAAAAATAATAATAATAAATTATAACACAAACAGTTGAAACCAATTCTTGGTCGAAAACGAGTGCAGTCCAAAAAAATACAAAATAATTATAAAATAATAATAATAAATTATAACACAAACAGTTGAAACCAATTCTTGGTCGAAAACAAGATTGTTATATGGCGTCCTCTGATGTCAAACGATAGTGAACACTTTTTTAACAGTTAATTCTATACTGAATAGGAATTAGGGACGAAAAGATCAGTGACATGGGCGAAACGATCAGAAAGTTGCTCAAAAGGATTAGAGCCGTTGAGGCTCCGCCTATAGAACCAGAAAGGAGAGATGATTGGTTTATTGAGGAGGGTGAGAAGGATGGTTGGTACGGGTCGTGGGTGAAATATGGTCAACAAGATGAAGAAGCCAGAAACTTTAGAAATTGTGGAGATGAACTGGTGTGACCTAGGCGCATCATACTAGGGTTGAACTCTTGCAGGTCTTAAGTCGACATGAAAAGCCACAGTTGATCTACGCCTTGAGGCGGCTAAACGTCCCGTCTCTAAAGACCTATTTGTTATAGGAGACGTTAAGCAGTTAAAAAAAAATTAAAAAAAGCGGCTAAACGTGTAAACGTAAGTGCTACCTGGGAGAGGCATTAGTTCTGACTTGGGGCTTTTGCCTATAGACGGTGTTTGTTGGTAGGGCTTCACTTGGCTTGACCTATACCTAAATAAAAGGGTGAAGGGGATACTTTCTGAGTTGTTTCCTAAAGCTATTTCCAGTTATGATGGTGTCAGGCCTTTTATGGCTTGGCATCTGTTGGTGAGGAGATGAAAATAGATGATCAAAGTGATACTAATTGTAGATCCACCATAGGAAGTTTCACAAATTCTAAAGAAAGACATGGAGCTGTTGAAACACTAACAGAAGGGGGCACAACTCGGAAGGCGAAGATTAATCCTGAAAATATCACAAAGGCAGTAATAAGAAGTGGCTGGTGAACTGTAGAAGTACAATGAACAAAGTAATGGAATTTGCAAACTTAATAGAGAAACACGACACAGAAGTAATTGTAAGGTTGAAATCTTGGTTAAGAGAAGGATAAGTTGACAATGAGGTTTTCCTCGATGATTGAACAGTGTACCGCAAAGATAGAGGACCAATCGGTGGAAGGATATTCACATTTGTAAGCAAAGACAGATTGAAACCATGAGTTACTGACGGTGGATTTCTAGGGTGATCAAAAACCTCAGAGTGTTGGCTGCTTACCGTAGTGAAAGAATGAATGATGAAGAATTAAGGCTCTTGGGAAGAAATTAAATTTATATGCATATTTCAAAGGTGAGCAAAAAGTGGTCATTATTGGCGCGGATTTAAATTTACCAGATATCGGTTTGGTAGGAAATGTGATTTATAACACAAGGGAACAGGGATCTGCAAATATCTTAATAAGGTAAGAGGACTTTATAAAAGTTGTAGAGCAGAAAATAAGGAGACAAAACACGTTAGATATTTTCTTAACAAAGTCTTGTGATAACCTTATCAGGTCTCAAGTAATTGAAGGAATCACGATGCAATTCTAATGGATATTACATGATTCAGTGCAACACTGGCGCAAATTGAAGGGGGAATAGGTACACATATAAAAAGTTGCAAATTTCAGAACTGAAGAGATATTTCAGGAGGAGGTTCAGCAAATGGAAGATAGGCACAAGTACAATGGAGTCAAAGTGCGAACTGTTCAATGAGATAATAAGAATGGGAGACTTTATACCAAAACAAAAAATAAAGAATAGTACGGAGCGCACATATTATACTTTGGAAATTATGAGATTAAAGAGATTGTTAAAAAGAGAAGACAACCGAGTTGAGTGCCAGCAAGGCAGTAGGAAACACTTGGAAAAACTAACTAAGCGATTAATAGCAGCAGAAAAGGATCTCTTAAAGGCAGTAAGATGCGACATTGTACCTTATCTTGAAAAGTTATTTAGATTCAGTCTGCTTAGTAGAGTTCTGGTAAAGGGCGACAGTAGTACATGCCTATAAAGTAAGGGGGGCAAATAGAATTGAAAATTACAGGCCGATATGTTTGAAATCAGTGGTTAGTAAGTTAATGGTGAAATTGATATACAACCACATCAGAGATGAATGTGAGGAACGTAAGTGCTTTTCAAGTCGACAACGTGGCTTTAGACAAGGATATTCATGTGAATCTTAGTAGGTTATATGCATGATATTTCGGATGAAATATACATTGGAGGCCAAATAGATAGTGTAGCACTAGACCTATCAAAGACCCATAAAATGGTCATTAAAAATGGTAAAAAACTTTGAAGGGGATGAAAAAGTAATTTGTTGAGTTGAAAAATTCTTAAAATGTAGTAAGCAAAAAGCTAGGGTAGGAAATACAGTATCAAAAGAAGTGGAAGTGAAAATGTATAGTAGGATCAAGAGTGCTCTGGTCAGAATACTTAGCTGAGTAGGTTAACATGGGACGGAGATAAATGCAAAGAAGTTTCAACTTAAAAGGTACACAGATGAAACACTAAAGGCTCATTATGATCATAATATGAAGAAGGAATAACTTATTGAAGACTTGAAACATAAATATCTTGGCATAATATTTTATAGTAAATTCAACTGAGCAGGACGCATAGAACAGGTGTTAGGAAAAGGTTTTAAATTGCTTCATTTATTGGAGAAAGCAATGAATGGATGGAGCAGAGAAGTGAGGATATTCAGTTACAAAACTTTGATAAAAAGTATGGATGAATGTGGAGGTGTACTATGGGACCCACATATTAGGTATCAAACACAGGAATTAGCAGGGGTGCAAAGAAAGGCTGCTACATTTGTCTCTGCAAAATGCCGCAGAACACAATCTGTAACTGCTGTGATAAAGGAGCGGAAATGGGGTCATTGGAATACAGTAGAAGGGTGAAGAGAGTATTGAGGACGTGCAAAGCATATATTGGTGATGAGGCGAGGAAAGATATTCGTCAAAGAATTAAGAGAGGTTCATTGAAGAGAAAATATAACTATGAGCAGAAACTGACATTCGATTTTAGGCATCAGGGTGTAGGATAATTTGCTTTCGTAGGTAATATGGTCAGGGATTGGAATAAATTAGCAAGAAAAATGATGAATAATTCACCAAAAACCCTGAAATAATTTAAAATTAGCACTCGTAGAGGACAAAAGTAGCGGGTACAAGAAAGGGGGAAATTGGCACCAGCGAGTGCTTTTCATTGAAATTAAATAAATTACATTAAATTAAATTAAAATTAATTAAATTAAATTAAAATTAATTTAATTAAATTAAATGAAATAAAGAAATTCCTAATAATGCATTTTGGAAATCAGTTTTTCTACGTAATGTAGACAGCAAAAGTATTTATCATTTTTATGGCTAACATTCTCTATCAGCAAGTCTGAAAGTGAACTAAGTCTTCACTGTGTAGTCGAAATGTCACTAACCAGTCCACATCACAAAGAAAAGTTTAACAAAAAAATTGCTATATCTTTGACTTGTAGATGAGTGATGTCAGTAATTACAAGGCTTACACAGTGGGTGGGGAATTATGGTAGCCATCTGTCTGCGAATCTTGAGACCCATGTTCTTCGTTTAACCTATCCGTAATACGCGTAATTTTGACCTGGAAATGATGTACTCACTGAGCATTCACCTCGATTATTAAGCAAACTGGAATACGTACTATTATCGTGACGACATGCATTGAAGGAATTCATAGTTAGGTCGGAGCGTACACCCCTAGGTGCGCTATTGGCATGCCGTAACACAAGCTGCTGCGATGTACGCAGATGGTGGTATTAGCGTGTGTTGTGTTCGTATCGATGTCGGTCGTAAGGCCGTAATGCCGCAATTGATGCCCGCCCAGTGCTACGCGGTTTGTACTGCCAAGCGATGTCCGTCACACTGCACACACATTTGTCTCGGTTGTGATCACCTGTCGATAGGGATTGCGAGGCACTGAGTTTACCTCCCATAATTCATAATAAAAATGTTGTGATGAATAAATATGTGATCATTCCATAGTTCTAAGCTTCATTTACCTTCTAAGCACAAACTAAGATGTTCTCTGTCGCTCTATGACTTTTCTAAGTCACTTTAATATCAACAGGAAATATTAAAATTTTGTTGAGTGATCCCTACTCTGGTAAATTTCGTATTTCTACCTGTCTTATTATGAGGTCATAAAAACACATTTTTACCCCTTATAGGCCTTTAGCAACGCATTTTTTTTGTTAAAATTGACCTTAATAAGTACAACAATTATCACACTGAAGAAATATGTCATATAAGCTGACACTTTCATAACCCGTGATTCCAAAAAGTCATTTTTACCATTTTTAGATTTTTTGTAATGCATTTTTGGGTTAAATTTACCTTAATAGTTGGATATATATGTCATTACTTCGTATTTCACTAAGTTTCTCACCTGAAAACTATTCAACGCCCATGACCATACGCAAAACACTGCAACGAGCCAATGTCTAGATCAGTGAGTATGAATTTCTATGTTGATTTTTAGTAATGTAATATATATATACATAGCCGTAACATAACCGTGTATATATGTGCGGTTATTTTACGGCGACGAAGTCCTCTGTTTGGCATGGCTTCTTCTATGCCTTTCTTCCAACTTCTCCCTGTCTTCCACGTTTCTTTCTTTGAGGTGATGTTCATTCAAAAAAAAATTTTTGGCTATCTGATATCTCTCATTCGCTGTAGGTAAACAAACCATGTGAGGCGTTTCCCTTCTGTAGTGTCTATAATCGTGGCTTCCACATCCATTTGTTCCTGATTTCGTCATTTCCAGTTGTTCTAATTTTTATGCATGACTACTACGTCTCCAGAAATCCATTTCAAGGGACAAAAGTCTATCTTTATCTCGTCCCACACTCTGAACTGATACTGTAAACTACTTTCCGTTATATATAATAGTTTTTGTCTTTTTGCAGTTTTGCTGTTCCACAATAGCTGAGTTTAAAGGACAGTTCACGCTTTCCCTGTCCTACCTTGTTGAACACATCCTCACAAACTTTGAAATTTGATGAAAATGTAACACCAAGGTATTAGAAA
>JARYHS010011408.1:67894726-68216294 GCA_031002005.1 Vandiemenella viatica
CTGTGACTATTGTTTTAGTAGGTTCGGTTGCTAATCATTCTTACTTTTGTCGCAATGGATGTTGGTAATTATATTTTTAGTGAATTTGAGAGAGTGCCATTTATCACGTCGTACTGATTACGTGCTTCACAATTCATGTTAATAATATTTTGTTTACACCCTATAACTAATTCGATTTTACAGCTGGTTCACGCAAATTAAGTGAGTAAAAAAATTACTTTTTACGATAAAAAAGAGAGAATTGGCAACCAAAACTACTACTAATTGTGTAAAATTTTAATTTCAGATGATTACTGAGGTTAAATGAGCATCACAAAAGATCATTAGAAAACAGACACTGTTGTTGTTTAGCAGGAGTTACATTTATTACGATTTAGTAATAGAATAGCGTTTATCCGCTGCTTCGTAGCTTCACTTATATTTTAAAGCTATGTAACATATGAAACATACGAAAACAAAGCTACGTGAAAAATTATGCATATTAATACGTCGAGATGATTCCTGTATATTGGTAGTGTCCTAACCTACCAAGAAGTACAGAATTACATCACTAAGTAAAACTTTAATTAGGATTACATCTGTGGTAGCAGCGAAAAGTATCATTTCCGTAACTGTTAACTAAAAAATGACGTTTTTAATTTCCGACACAAAATAAAACAGAAAAATTTTATCAGATTTTAACACAGATATCAAGAATAAAGATGATTACAATAAATTAAAAATCACAATTTAGTTACGCTTATGGAAGCGTTAATGTATGATGCAATAGTCTGAGTAATCAAAATATGCTATCAGATCATAAAATCGACATGAGATGCTTACAGAAAATTAAATAACACAATTCTGTTACGTTTAATGGAGTGTTAATCTACGATGTAGTGATTTGATTAAAGTATAAATAACCAAAGACATAAAAAAAAATATAGAGACACAATCCAAAGAGTAGTAGAGTCATCTTAAGTAAGTATTTCTTAAAGAACAAATATATGATCTTTTGTGACAATTTCTTGAAAGGAGTGCTCACCTCAAATACAGAGTGAACTGTGGGGCATATTTGTGCCATCTTGAAATTATTTTAGTTCCTTGTGCTGTACTCCGATCACATAGAGTCAAAATATTTCCTCAGATTTTAAGCTAGGCTATAAGCTCCCATAATTTTAAAATACCATCCAAACTGCTACTGTAGCTTTTAGGCGATACAATTCAAACCCTCCTACACACGCATTTCCCTTACAGATTTAAAATAGTATATGTATCACCATATACCTGTATCACCGATCCACTACTTTACATTCAAATCGACGTATTCTTGTTGTTACTATTATTTTACATTACTTCTTATTATTTCATTGGTAGAATTTTAATAATTTTAACGTGTAGTTGAAGTTAACGGACTGTTCTTAAAGACTGAAACAATGCAGCTTCAGCTGTTGTATATGGGAATGTCATCTTCATTAAACAAAATACTGATAATTTCACAATGCAAAAGATTCAATCTGCTCGTCAATTCCTAGCATCGATGAACTGATTTTTCTGTTATTGTTCTGCCAAAGCTAAGAGTGGTACCCAGCCCGAAGATTGGATGGACCATCCCAAGGGAGGTATACTAGGCTTAGTATCTGAGGTAGGACGTCCAGTTCCTAGCCTTCTTACCTAAAGTAACCCGGTACTACTACAGGTTAAAGGAGACTTGGAATCCGAACTACGGAAGGGATTTGGCGTACTTCATATTACACGGTAAGTTGTTCCAGATGTGAAGGTCGAGTTCTAGACAGGAATTTGAACCGGTCAGACCCCTTAACCACTGAGCCACCACATTGTTACAGTTCTGCTTATAAGCCTATAACTTTCAGTTTAAATAGATATTAGTTCGGCAGACCATAGGGCAGTTCTTATTTTGGTTTCTTTGATGGACGTAGTCGTAGTTTTCCCTATCATGACGTGAGTTCTGAGTAGTTCAAAACTCCTGACAAGTGTGTAGACTTCGGGTTGAGCCTGCATTGCGACCCGAGTCTGTCGTCACGTGAGGACGCCTCAGTGGCGGTCGTACTGTGCGGCGTCCCACTCACGGCGCCGTGACGCATGGCGCCGCGTGCACTCAGTCACCTGTCAGGCGTCACACGCTGCTGGCGCCATCTGTCACCGCCCCAAGATGGCGGCCGCGCCTGCACTTGACTGCCGACACGCCGGCACGGCACGGCTGTGCAACTGGCCGCCGCGCCGACACTTACCTCTGTGCTCGCTCTCTACATCCACCATTGTTCTTGCTGTTTTGTCTGACAAAGTTTACATATTATATTTACAGGGTTATTATAATGATTGAAGCATTTTCACATACTTACTGTAGCTACATTATTTGACATATTATCGCAAAACTTTGTATAGAACAACTCAAAAAGTTACAAGATCCCACTGATCGTGGTGGGTGAGCTGTTAACGCTCTGACCTCGCATTCGGGAGGAGGCCGGTTCAAATCCCCGTCCGGGCATCCAGATTTGGGTATTCCATGGTTTCCCCAAATCACTCCAGGCGAATGCCGGGATGCTTCCTTCAAAAGGCTGTGGCCGAATTCCTTCCCGTTCCTAGTCCCCAGTCGCATCCCCCTCTAATGACCACGACGACGACGAGGCGTAAAGCCATAAGTAAAAATAAAAATATACAAGATCCTGCAAGTTACAAGTATTCATTATGTGTCCCGCAGATATGAAGTTCCTGCTACCCTCGGTGGAGTATGTCCATATCAGTCTATTACCAGTTCGCAATTCTGGTAGGTTTTTGGACAGACAATCATTCACATGACCACACAAGAAAATAAAAAATTGCGAGTTGGTGTATGTTCTTCTGAACAAACTGGTAGGTATGTGTTCCACCGAGTGTGGCAAAAAAATTGATCATCGACTTAATAAGTCAACGTATATAGAGTACTCGTAATATGGAACAGAACTTTTAGAGTTTTTCTGTATGACTGCAAAATTTTGTAACACGATCTCAAATACTATAGCTACAGTAAATTTGTGAAATCACTTCATTCTTTTATAAAAACTCTGTATGATCACACAGATAAAAACGAATTATTCATACGCTCGATGAGTTCCAAGTGGTATAATAATGCATTTTCTGTCACCTCGTGCATCTGGTGCTTCCTTCTAACTCCTGGAACCATTTCTTTATGAAAGTGATGCGTCTCTAAATTTGCTTCTGTATTGAGAAAAGTATGAAAACACTATGATACGAAATTTTTTGGGTACAATTTAGCATTTTACATCCCAATCTATCGCTAAAAAATACTAAAAAATGAATATACTGTTCGACAGCAGATGGATCCAAGAATTTAACAATAATTTAATAGGAAGAGGGAGGTGCGTCCAGAGATCATGTTGGTTGCGAAGAATAACTTTACCTCGAGGTTCTTTGTGGTCTCAGCTTACAACCCAGATCAAAATCTATCAATTTAATGTAAAAAGTATTAATGTTTTGTAATTGATTGGAGCTGAAAATAAATAAAAGTCAAAACAATTTTGCCTATACTTGTCAAAAATTCGACTGGAAATACAGAAATATTTTTGTACGGTTCTGTGCAGTGTCTTGCCAGCAATCTCGCAGTCTTCATCATATCTGGGTTTTCCATGGTTTCCCTAGATCGCTCCAGGCGAATGCTGGGATGGTTCCTCACAATAGCCCATGGGCGCCTCCTGCCATATCCCGTATATCCCTTCCAAACCATTACCTTTTCTGATAGGTGCAATGCACCCTCCGCCAAACACTTTTAGTGAATCGCGGAGTAATAGTAATAGTAGTAATAGTAATATTATGAGAGAGATGCCCGTTGTCTCACTTAATACTACAGCTCGCCATATAGTTCTAGCGCGACCCAATAACGAAATCAGACTATCGGAGTTAAACGTGAACTTGAGCCCATACGAACAGCTGTTGTAAACACCCTATACTCAGCACCTTTCGCATTCGAAGAGGTTAAGACTGCCATAAACGAGTTTAAGATAAGAATAGCTCACCTAGCGTATCTATGAAACTGTGTGAAATACACAAAAACATGGCTTGAGAGGTAACTGACAAATATAATGCTAAAAGCTAAAATACGGCACCAAATCAAGGAGATCGAAAATTATTGCCATAATAAAGCCTGCTGACCCCAATGCCATTCTACAAACCTATCAGTCACCTTTTCTGTTAAGTATGGCCCATAAGTTAGTAGATTCAATAGAATATGACAAATATTCTTGCATGAAATTGCACAAGAACATGTTGGCGTCCATCTATAAAGAAGCAACAATGATGATGTTCTTTATTTAACATTGTGTATAAGGCTTAATTCCACAGACAATTTAAGCCAGCGGCCTTATTAATAAATCTAACAGCAGCGTAAAACATAGTATGTAGGCAAGGATTTATTTATTAATTTCTCAGGGTCATTATCAAAAACATTATCGAACATTCTTGGAAACATGTGAGCATTTTAGTTAATTATGGACGGCAATAAAAACAGGAAAATGAAGCCGAAGAATGGGCTCCCACAAGGCTCAGCACTAGTTCCGCTGCTCCTCAAGTTTTACCTTGCTGACATACCCAGGACAACGTTACTCCAATTTGAATACACTGATTACGAGTATACGAGTATGGCGCACTATCCCCGCAGCGCAAAGTTATGGAGTAGATTATATTTATCTTTATCAAGCACTTATTAATGAGAAAGATTTCTGCTCTTGTTGCTAAAAAACAAACTATCAAAGCAAACTATTATTTCCAATGATTTACGGTGTACACTTTCTAATATGAAGCTAATAATATGAAATCTTATAGAAAGATCCTTCCCTCTGATTTATGTTTTGTTTGTTACTTCTTTTCAGTAAATTTAAAGTTTGTAATTTTTAATCGACTTAATTTTCTTCGGATAATCTAAAATTTGTAACTTAATAAGCAATAAAAAAATAAATTCATTCGATTTAATACTTTTTTTTTACATTTTTAATAATGAAATGGTGGCGGGAAGGGGGGAGGGGCCTGAGAATTTCTTGAAGAAAGGGGGCGTGGAAAGAAAATCTTTGGGAAACTCTACCATAGAAGGTACTAGGGCTCGAGTCCAAGAAACCGAATAATCCCAACATGCTTGCAGAAAGTATGAGAAATTTGCGACAGCGCCGAAATGTCTGATGTGTCTGGCAAGCAACGGTCGCGTTTTCAGTACGACTGCACAGGTGATGGATATAGACATGGATAGGAATTTGTGAGATTCCTGTTGAGCTTCTAAAATCTCTAAGGAAGAACGAATCTAAACATACGTCAAACTCAAATAAAAAATCTTATGAAACAGTAGAGATTAAATCTGATTTTCATTAAAAGTATCATCTTCACACTTCAGAAGAAAACACAAGCTGAAGCTGAAAATCCGAAAAATTATCACACTATACGTATAACGTCACATGGTTCAAAATAACTTACTATAATAATAGAAAGATTAGTATGGGAGATATTAGGTGAAGATCAGTTTAGGTATAGAATAAACTGGTGTACAATTGGTAGTAATAATTAAAAAAAAAAAAAAAAACAAGCATACCTTTATTGCATTTGTTGATTTTTAATATCTTTTATTACGTTCCATGAGACAAATTGTTGAAAATTTTTAAGCAATTCTGGCATAAAATAACGAGATAGAATCATTTATAATCCGTGTAAGATTCGGGTGGTTATAAAAAGAAAACATAGAATCACTAGATACAAGTGTCAGTTAAAAACGGTATGAGACTAGGTTATAGTCTATCCTCATTAAAAATCAACTTAAATTTAGTAAGAGGAATAAAAGCGGTAAAAGTAAAATTTAAATGTGGCATAAGTGTTCAACTGAAAACAAGCAGCATGTTACGTTTCAGTGATGACATTGCACTATTATCAGAACGGAGTGAAGATACGGAGAAATTTCTGAATGGATTGAACAAAACACTGAAGGAAGAATTACGGGAAAATAAACGAAAGCAAGACAAAAGTCGTGAAATGTAACAGAAATGATAGCAACAACAGTATATTAAATACGAAAATTTTATTAGATGAAGGAGCAGAAGAAACTGAATTACAAGTATGCTACTTTAGCAGCAAAATTACAACTGTTGATCCAAGCAGGAATGTTTTTAAAAGTAGTGTATCACTAGAAAAAGGAGCCTTCTTGAAAAATATATAGTTTCTAATCCACCTTAATTTGGACACGTGATTAATGAATTTTCTTTTCACTGTCTATTATTTTTATAAACAAAGTCTGCATGGAAGCTAACTCTGTCGTCATTGGTCATTTTGATCATCATTACCTATTATCTTCGTCAGTAGTTTTGTGACATCCATTGCATACAACGCACGACCGGGAGTGAAATTGTAAATTGTGTCATAAATCCACTCATTAGCCGTGTTAATAACTGAACATCCATATTTAAAACACTGGAATAAATTCACATTTGTCTCATTTAGCGACACATTTACCGTATGAGGACATATGGGATCTAGCTGATTTATTTATACAGTACTGGTGAGTTAATTCTGTTCTTTGCAATCCGTAGAAAGAATGACATAATTAAATTTTTCGCTAAATATTTCTAATCACGTTAAATTACCATATAGATCACACGTCACCTTAGATGCAAATCAAATCATTTGAATCGTTGCTTCGGAAGGACGCAAAGTAATGAACTACCTTACATCTCCTTATGTGACGATAAACATTATCTTGGCACTTTGGCCTTATGGTGTCATACAGTTCCGTGTTATTCGTTCGATATTTACGTTTCGGAAAATAAATTACGATCTGATCTAGGAGAAAGTATGTATTCATAATTTTAGACTTCCGTAGTTGAGGTATACTTCTTTTTTTATCTGTCTTAACCATATCAACCTGTTAAACAAAACTTTGTTTAGATAACGTTAACTTTCAAACAGTGTACATAATACCTTTATTTAATGCAATGAGAACGTGTATGTGTACGTTTCTGTGATGGCATGTTTTTATGAAACCTTCAAAAACGAAACTCTAAAAGTTTTACTAATGTCCGACAGAAACAAACACAAGTACTTCGCACATTAAAATGCATTAATAATGTACTAATATTGCGTTTGAAAATGGCAATGAGTTCTCGAAACGCGTCACGCAAAGTGTAATCAAACATCATTAAAATACTGTGATGCAGTAAAATTATTTGCTTACATGCCAATTGAAAACAGCTACAGACTTTCATACGTCCATTTATTATGAATAAAGTTAAGATTAACCACTAATGTTAATAGTGATGTTAATAATTGGAGGAAGACGTGTTGTCTTTCATGGACGCTGTATATCAGAGTGGAGGGTTTTTCGTGTGATGGTAGAGAGCTGAACAAGAAATTTTAATGTTACGTTGAAGCTAGAAAGCGGACCTAGAAAGCTCATTGAGGTCATGGGAAGTTAGAGACACTTACCATTGAGTTTTAAGGCACTTATACAAACCTTAAAATGAGTCAGATTATGATATACTCGTTTCATTTCACCGTCTGGTACGCATGAATTAATGACACTTAAATACCTAGTGCAAAAGTTAGTCTGATCTTCATTTAGAAACCCGTCAAGATGCATCATAGCACGTGGCTAAACTGGCGTTATATACAGAAGACGACACAGCATAACTGTGAAAAGAAGGGGCCGTGACGAATCAAGAACCTTTGCAGGAACTGAATTCCTTGTGTTCTGTGCTTGCTGTGGACGCAGGATACTTTGAAACTGTCAACCAACATTGTTCACAGTCCAAAGTATCGGCGTCAGAATGTGGTCAGTTGTACCAGGTTTCATACAATAAATACAGTTGAAGATAATTTCTGCCATATGTTTCCTCGAACAACCGAACAACATTGTAATCAGGAAATGTTCTCGTTGTCATGCTGTTTCCTATGTCTTTTATCCAGTATCTGAAAGGTTTTTTTTTTGATAACTATAGCTCGTCATTTCACCAATTTTATCTTATTCGTTAACTATAGAAGTGAGAGAAACTGAATAGTGCAATTCTTTCTTGAATACACAAAAAATCAGTAAAGATCCATCTTATTACGGACAATGTTTGGTACAATGTGGTTTGTTATTTAATGTTTAAAAGTTGAAAAAATGTAAAACAATTTCAACTATTGGTAAAGATCATTACTTTCCAAAGGGAATGGAAGACGTTAGCTGCTGAGACAGTGTCAGCAATTAATTCCACTTCATGTTAAAGTATTTGACTATAATCGAATATATTTATCACTTACACATCTCCTACTAAAATACTTAACGACGTAAACGCGCTCGAAATGCACATTTAAGCTTCCGTTTATCTTATTCGAGCATGCTGTCTGCCCTTCGTGACGACATAACACGGAATTTACCAACCGAAATAATAATCGAATCTTCATAACATCATGTTCGTCACAGCCATCATATTTGCGAGCAGCCGGATTATGGAACTATTCTAAGAGCGTGTTTTAATTTCTTTCTTTAATTTCACTATACGTAGTTTTCGCTAAGAAGCGTATACCTGAGATCTGTTTTGTTTTGCTAGAAGTAATGAAAGTACTCATTTTGAAGATAACGCTAAACGAATTGTGTGGAAATACTGTGATGTCTATGGTGTGATTTGAGAGTAAATTCATGTTATTTGCTCCATTTACCGATCACAAGCTAATCTTAATTGCAACAAAAATGTTAGCATGATGATAAAGTTATATGCTAATTATCTGCTTTACCTATGAAACAACATAGAAGTGACAATGAAATCTTTCAAATGTTTTCGGCAATACAAAAAGTTAAAATACACCGCGAAAAATGAATTTTAGTTTATCTATCATGAAGGTAGAAGTAACGGAAAACGAATTAAAAATTGGCATTATTTCGTATCACATTACTTCTTGAATGCTTTTAGTTCGGGGTATAATTTTTGTAATATACAAGATTGCAGATAGTATTGCTTGCTAATTGTTGCTTAACGGCGCAAATGTGACTGACCCGTATTTCTGTAACCCTTTTTCTAGCTGAATGTACCCAATATTCCAATATAGACAGCGAATTCGTTTTTTTTTTAAATACCTACCATCTAGTCTCTGAACTACTGACAAGATTATATTTTCTTTCTTAACTGAGTATGAATGAACGTATAACTGTCTGAAAAGAAAAAAGCCCATTTAAATATTTCTGGTACAAACGACCATGTTAGTTGCAACATCTAAGTTTTCATTACAACTGGTATTTTTAAACTGATTCATAAACTTATAATATTATCTGGTAATAAATTCAGCTGGATAGGAAACTTTGAACACGTGATAGAAATGGACTTCAAAGTCCTGCATTTACTGGAGAGGGTGATGGGTATATGTATTGTACCAAGGATATATGTGAACTGGAATACAAAACTTTGATCCGACTGTTGCTTCACCGTATAGGTAGCATAAATGAGATATACAGATTAGTTTGACGTAATTACAGTAGAACGCAATCAGTCACTGAGATGTAAAAAGATCTGTGTTTCGAGTCACTGGAATATAGGACGTGGGTTGACAGCATGCTGAGAGCTATACTGGTGATGAGTCTGAAGGTATATTGATAGAAGAATTATCACTAGTTCTTCAAATGGACGAGAATACGATGATCATAAGCTAGCACATTATTTCATGCATGAGAAAGTGGGAACATTTTCTTTATTAGTTAAGGCAATAAAGAGCGGAAACAAATTGCCCAGGAATAAGCTTATTAATTTACCTGAAAAATGAAACAATTTAAAGTAAAATTTTACGATACCCCAAACTAACCGATTAGAGAAATGATCAACAGGGTATGTACTTCATCGCAAATTAAATTTATTTTAAAAATTAAATTATTGAAAATAAATTAGTTAAACGTTTAACTGGGAACACTCAATAAGTGGAGTGTGATTAGAAATCAATACTTGTTCCACATGGAACTGTGAACACTGAGGTAATTGGGAAAAGCAGATTTAAAGTATTATTTCCCCTAGATTCTGTAAACATGATGGAAATACTCAGTTCTAAAAGCGACATAATACTCGACAGCAATAGTATAAAACCTTCTTGTAAAAGTAGGCCAAGTCTCGTGCTTTTGCAGTGACAAAAACTAATGAGATTTCGCTCTGAGCCAAGTCTACATCTTTACGATGTGTATTCACCTCGGTTTCTAAAACGGAATGGTTTCTCTCGTCGCTATAGATCGATTATATAGAATAAAATAATATTCTGGCGACTTCGACATTATGCATGCACTGAAATGAAAGGCATAATATAAATGATTTATTGTAAGAGTCGTCAAATCCGAAAGCCGTACGAAGGAAATCTTGGTTTTGGTATATTTGTTTCAACATTTAAGGTATTTATATAGGTTTGCTAAAAGAAGGCATGCAGAATAGCCAAGTTAGCAGAATTTATTAACTATAACACAGAGAGAGACCACTCTATTTCAGAACGTGAAAGTACACTTTAAAGTATAGACTTGGCTCAGAACAGGATCTCGTTACTTGATGTCACTGTACAAGCATGACACTAGGCCTACTTTTCCAAAAGTTTTTTTTGTGGGACATCATTTCTATTGGAAAATTGATAGCTTATTCTGAGTCGTTACACAAATGTAATTATTCCATCTGAAAATCGTTGGATAGTGATATTTCATAATTCAATACATCAATATACGTTACCAACAATGTCCACATGCACTGCTAACAATTGGTGTGCGCCATGGTCGTGCAATGCCTAACGCCGCAGAATCAACTACCAGCATAACCAAATAACGAGTAACATCCAAACTAAGCTTAAAAACAAAGTAAAATTTATGATGTTAGTTAAACTTGCTGATGCCAGTACAAACACGACATTTCGAGCATACAGCCTCTTTCAGAAGAAAACAATTCAACTTGTAAATATGCGCCAAAATGTTCCACGTTTGGTGTTTACATTGACTAAATACTGGGAAAATCGCCGATATTAGGCGTTTATAATGATTTGCGGATGTAACCATATGTGTTGACCAAATTACATTTTATAGGACGAATGTAAGTACATTGGAAATTTAATTTCGGGATGTCATAGTGGGAAAAAAAAATTTAACTTCAGTAACTTCCAAAGGAAGTAATATTTAATACTTTTGTTAAACTTAATAATGTCCGTTTATAATGAAAATCTGAGCCAAATAAAGTAACAGGGTAGAAAGAGATTTCACATTTGGGTTAAAGAAGAGGTAAATTTATAAATTTTATATTTATCTTTTAATCTTGGGGTAAAACTTTATCTCTGTACGAAACTTCAGCTTTCTACGTCTACGGGAAATACCTTAGAGTTTTGATCAGTGAGTGCATAACAAAATCGGTGAAATGTGCATAGGAATAACGTCCAAACTAAGAACAGGAACGAAGCAAAACTTCGTATGTTTGCTAAGATTGCTGGTACTTATGTATAATAGAAATTTGAGGCATTTAGCATTAATAAAAACGAAGTAAAGGAAAGAAGGAGTAAAGAAAGATATGATTATAATCAGAATAACGGAAGATATAATACCAGATAGAACAACTTTCATGAGATTGATCCAAAATTTCAAGGGTTTCTGGGAGAAGGAGAAGAGGAAATTTAATAACATGTGAATGGAAGAAAGGAGGAAACAGCAAAATGAAAGGATGAAGAACTATTGGAACTAAATGAAAGAAGAATCGAAATGAATGCACGGGTCCTTAGATGGCCGATATCGATGAAGAAGGAATTCGAAGAGAGGTACAAATAATAATAAAATAAAAAACTTTTTAATGTACCATGTTTTTATAAGGGAATAAAACGTATAAAATAATTTCTCTAATCATTAAGAAGGGTAAAACCATATATAGATTTCTAAGTTCTTCTAAATTGTCCTGAAAATTTATACTTGTAAATTTTTGATAGCTATTAAAATACTTGTAAGATTGGTGACGAAAAACATTGGGCTCATGCATAACTGATGCATTAATAGCTCTGCAAATAATGTAAACTGATAAGTAAGTTCTTTCATTGATAACTACTCTCTACGCTTCTTATAGTTATGTTTTCCATGCGTATTCTCCGTATTTTCCAATTTTCTGGGCAACTTTTCCAATTTTTCATTAACTAAACACCTCATTCGGATTATTACGAACATTTTTTTAAAAAATTAGCTAAATCGGTACACAGAAAAAAGACTTTCAGTTTGCTCCCAATTTGTCAATTTTCCGGGCAACTTTTCAAATTTTTCATTAACTAATAATCTTATTCGGACTATTATGAAAACTTAAAAAAATTAGCCAAATCGGTCCATAGAAAAGAGTACTTTCAGTTTTTCCATAATTTTCAAATTTTCCGGACAATTTTTCCCATTTTTTACATTTTCATACATTGTCATCCAGTTCTGAGCTATGGTAAAAATTTCAAGTCTCTAACTCATCGACAAATTAGTTTAAAATCAATTACTAAATTCCACCCGGAACAGACAAAGCCCAAAGCGAGTTAATAAAATGATAGGAAACGCATCGAGAAAAGAGTAGACAGTGCCACCGTTGACTCGACGCCGTGTGGAGTAGTGTGGTAATTAGGACGCGGTGTGACGGGCTGGATCTGGTATCTGCAGACAGGCAGGGTGTGCCGTACGTGCCACAGGCCTCCCGCCGGCGGATGAGTCTGTTTGAGTAGGCGCCACTCGCTGTCACCACCCACTAGGCTGGACACCAAGTCGCCCACTACACACGGCCGACTCCACTGTTACCTGCTATACCATGCCGTAACGTCTCACTCAGGTTATAGGGGATAGAGCGCCGGCCTCCAGCACTGCCGTTTGCGGGTTCGAGCCTCAACTGGGGCGTGGGTGGCTTCGATTAAGTGTTATGTTTGTCCCGTGTTGTCCTTAATACGTACTGTTCTGATTAGATGATAAGCAAGGGCCTGGTGTTTCAGTGGTTAAGGTGTCTGGAGATCGAAATGTTCCCAGTGCGAATCCCTGTCTCGGCGTGTATTTTCAGAGCTCTTTAAACCGCCCTTCATCTCTGTCACAGCTAGCTGTGAAATGTGAAGTTCGGCAGAAATCTTTTGTGTTTCGGATTCCACGTTAAACTATAGGTTACCTATACCCGATAGCATTACCGGATTAGGTAAGGTAAGGAGGAAAGTAACTGAGATCGGTAACACCAATACCGGGCTAAGTATACATCCTTCCGACTGGTCCAACCAATCTTTGGGTTGAAAACGAAGGTAAGCTCTTTTGGGATGATAAACATAATTAGTCGGAAAATATAAATTCAAACTGTCGTGGGCTGTCTGACAAAAAAATACCACATTTAAAAATTAAAAATCCTAACAACATAGATTCCGTCCGCCGTGTTCACCACGACAGCTATTGGCTTTCATGTCAAGCACCCAGCCTTCGTATCGGAAAGGAATAGTAGCCAGTGATGTTATTACCAATTCCAGGTTACGAGCTTAATGTAATTTTTCATTTTGTTCGCTTTCAGTTTAAAGTGAACACTTCACTTGGCTTAAAAACAAATAGTAAATATTTCAGCGGAACAAAACGTGAAACAAAATTATACGGTTAAATGAAGTCCTTCCCGTTGTTGTCATTTTTCAATCACTGCTAATCCGCTGTCGGCCATCTCAAGGTACTTACATTGCATTTAAGATTCAAACTTTCATCTGACTTGAGGTTAAGACTATAAAATGTAAAAACGTCGACGATTTTCTTTATTACGTTTTACATTTTGCAAAGCGTGATGTTCACTGTATTATGTGTCATTACGTTATAACGTGTATTTCTTTTAAATACTTATCAAGATTATAATCCATGACTCAGAACAAGTATTTTTATGCAGTATGTTTTCTTTTTTGCTTTAATTGATTTATCCGTGTTCACTGTATTCTTTTTCTGCAACTATTGTAGGCCCGTGTTCTCACCCAAAATACAGTCACGCCCTCACACTAGTTGTAGGTATAAAGTACTTATTTATGGTGAATGTCAAAAACACCTGATGGCAAAAATATCTAATCTTCGCATTAATTTAGAAGTCATACATTTTTCACAAGTTGTTTGTTTAGTGGCTCTTAGATTTAATTTGGTTTTATGAGTATCTGGAAATGAATGATCTACTTGCTCTGTTCATTATGGGGCCATACTGGAGGTTGGAAACTCTTCCGGTTCAAATTCCACCCTGACACGGAATATTTACGGGTGTTTAAACTATCCCACCTTTGTATTACAACGAAGACGCTTAGTGGTTCGAATTCCTCGTAAAACTGTAGATGCTATATTAGGTAATGACAGCCGTGACGGAGGTGGAATGTGCAGCAGATTGAAAATTTCTCATTAGGCAGCCCTTCCAGGCTTCTATGAAAATTGTGACAATCATAGTTCCTTTTTGCTATTTTGAAAACTTGGTAATATTTACAATACCTGGGCTGAATATGCATGTAACTATGACGGTAAACATACACCGGAAACAGATGGCTAACCACAATAAATCAGTTTACAATGAATTTACTCCAATGATTTGTGAACTACAAAAGACTAAGAACTACTGATACTCGAAAGGCGATAAATATACTTAAATTATAGATAATGTCGAAAACGCAAAGTAGTTTTGGGCTATCAGTGTGCTCCGAGCTAAATGGTATCTACTATTTAATTCGTGTTGAAAGTTCCGCTCCACCTATAATCCCCCGCAATTCGTTACAATTAAACACGGTTTTAGCACCGATGGTGATATTTATGAGACCGTCTGTGTAGCTAATCTAGCCAGACGCCGCGCCGGGGGCAGTGGTAGTCTTGTTAATAACGCTGAATTATGAAGCACGCCTGGTCGGGCACCACCCACCCAGATTATAATTTCCAAAATTAATTAATTTTTTCTCGACAACCTGCAGCACACCACGATTTAATTTTTTATTTTTTTTTAGAAAAATCTGTTAATTTCACCTGCGATGAGCTTTTGAAGTGGGAAACTCGTTTCGTGGATAATAATTTGAATTTTTAACAACTAATCTCAATTGGAATCAGAGAGTATCTCTTGTAAAATGAAGAAGTATTCAGTCAAGAGAAAAAGAATTTTTGCAGTCTCCTGCCTCTCTTATAAGCTTCTCTTCTGTCACTTTATTAATAGCAGAATATGACCTATGTAAACATAAAGCATCTGTAATTACAGTATTTGTGACGCCTTAACCAGTTTATTAGATTCAGATATAAGGTTTCCTTTACCAAAGAAGTCGGATTTGATCACTGAATTTCTTTCATCAGAGTCTGTTAGGTAATCAAAGAAGATGATTTCGCCGCTAAATCTGGCCCCTGGAAGTTGTAACTCTTGTCTATTCGTTATGAACATCGATTTCGAATACAGAAGGTTTAATATTTTTTTAGTCAACATCTGTTTTTATTCTTTAAGCCTCTTAGATAATATGTTACTGTCTTGTATACTTACATCTTAAATTTTCAACAAATATCCTGTAGCTTGCATTTTAATGTCCAGTGATTGTATGACGCAATTGGCTTAGATTTGCTTATATTTCGGCACTTAAGGTTCCTTACAGTTAATTTGTTATTTACCAAAAGTTTTTGTTATAAAAAAATCGACTTCGATCGTTCTTGTAGTAATGACCTTACACTCGCATGATGTTAAAGTACATTATCTCGAGAAGGATTACATGTGAAGTCAGGTGCAAGAAGAGCAAGTAGCTGAAATAGCACGACAACAGCAACTTCCACATTATGACCTTTAGGGGTATAGCAGAATCGTTTCAGAATGTTACTTCATGTAATAATTAAAGTATTAAAGAAATCACAATAGTGACCTTAGTTCAGGTAGAATGATATTTAAACAAGACCAGTTAAAACATTATTTTTTCAAAAATTTCCAACATCTTCATTCATCTTAAGCTTTTACTTTGAAAGCAGAAATAGTTAAAATGCTCAACATTAGTTAAAATATAACAGTACAAAAGAAAATAAATAGCTCATAAAAGTGGAAATAGGAGAAAAAAGCTTAGTGAGCAACATACATCGACCACTTTGAAGAAAGAAAGAGCAAAATACCAAGAACGTTTTTTAAACAGTAATTACTCCCTATGTAACCGTTGAGTGGTCGGATATATAATAGTTCATAGGGTATTAAGAGAAGAAAATATTTTTTGTTCAGTTACAATACGCATTTTCCCTCCCCAAAACAAGCATGGCATGGTATTAACAATGACAATGTTGCGTGTGTATTTGTTTGTCTTCTTCATGTGAAATTAGTTACTTTTCATAAGGATGGAGATAATTTTGACAGGTGTTGTCATTGTAACGTCACGCTATTTAATCGTACATGAATCTCAAATTTATTTAATTTTATTTTTTTATGTTGTAAAACGTATAGCGGTACTGAAGCTATTTCTGTATTTGTAGGTATCAACCAATATTTATAAGTACTTAAAGTATGAAGTAATTTGTTCTAATATAAATCTTGCAAAAGATTTATTGTATTTATAGTCATGCGTCATGTTAACTTAGTGACTGATACGTGTGGGGATTCAGATACCAGTCTTACAAAACATTGCATTAAATTACTCTTTTTTAGCTTCACGCGAGATAATGTATCTTGAACGTAAGCGCTAGTGCACAAGGCTCACAACAAGCCAAATCTAAGCAATGCAAATAACAATGTTTTTACGGGACAAGTTCATTTCATCGGTCAGTTCACAGATGGAAACTGATAGAATAGGTTATTATGAAATGAAAAACATTTTAATAATGTCAAAGCCATAAATGAAATAAGTCTCCTAACCGTAAAAATATTTTAAACTAATTACAAACAGAATTAACCACTATAGAGGCTTGGGAAAGATCGGAGAAGAAAAAAATGTTTATACCAATTCACCATTCAGTAAACAAGGAATTAGGGCAAAATTTACATTATATGGGTCCTGTACCTTCTCTGTTGGTGTTTGAAGATGCTAGATGATCTCTAAATTTCATGCTGCACAACGCGCCTTATGCAAAGCGTTTCATGGCTGATTTGTGGATATGGTTTGTGGATTCGCTTATGACGCTTTTACTAATACGAATTTCATTGTATGAAGAGGAGAGACGCTGCAAGAACTTAAGATAACAAAGTTTAATTACGGTAACGCTTGGGCTAGGTATTCGAGGACGACAATTCAAATACCCTTCTGGCTGTCGTGATTTCAGTTCTCCATACTTTCCCGAAGTCACTAAGTGCACACACCGCAGTGGCTCTTCAAACCACCATCCGTTATTTGTTCCCTGTCCTACTAGGCTCTGGTGACATCGATGTCGACGAACCATAAAGCCAGAAATAAGTAAGATTTAATTTTCAGTTCAGAAAGCAGTAATATTTTTCTGTAGTTTAGATGCAACTTCTTTCATCGTTACCAAAACGCTTTTTATATTATTTGCTTATTCTCAATTAAATAAAATCTAGGTTCCATAGATTTCATCAAAAGTGTTTTCCAAATGCGAGAAAAAACAGTGACTCATTACTAGTTTATCAGTTAGTGAACAACGGGAAAAATAGTGTTGTTTCGGTAATATTAAGTCTGTATCTTCGTACAGTTACCTTTACGTGAAAACATAGTTTAAGTTAGGAAAATTTGACTTTTTTATTCCACAAGATGTGCAAAACGTCAGCAGTCTTCTTAAAAATGAAAAAACTTTTTTTTTTTTTTTTTTTTTTTTTTTTTTTTTTTTTTTTTTACGTTTACGTGCATACAAACGATATTTAAAAATACTTGGTTCTATCTAAGAGTGCGTAGCTGGTATTCTGCAGATCATAAGCCTTGTTCCTTTTTTATTTATTTATTTTGAAAACGTTATTTTTGTTATTTTCCTGTTGTTTGCTTATTAGATCTTTAACCGTAAAGTAAAATCCAGTTCGTGAACTTTCAATGACTGCCAATGAAAATTATATAATTTTTTTTATTGAACATCCGCCAATATAACCAAGACAGCTAGAAAATTACATTTTTCTCCACCACATCCAACGAAGTAAATCTGTATTTGACCCTGAAAACGAGTCGTGGGTGAGCGGCAATGCTCTGGCCTAGCATTCAGAAGGGCGCGGGTTCTATTCCCCGTTTGATCATCCAGATTTAGGATTACCATGATTTAATCAAATCACTCCAGCTTAATACCAGAATGGATTTCAAAGAGGCCAGGGCCGAATTCTTTCCCACTCCTTACCCCAGTCCTCTCCCTCCCCTAATGGTCTTGACGTCGACGAGGCGTAAATCTAGAAGGAAAAAAGAACAAAAGTTTGTTTTACCTTCCGTTCTAGTATTACGTTTTTAATTAACTTTATCACTTACCATACAGACGTTAACACATAAAACACTGAAAATATGACCATCACAACTCGGCTATCGTTGAAGTTTCCATAACCCCTTTGTTTATGGATGCACGAATAGCAGCGAAGCAGACAACAACATTTAACACCTCGGCAAAGGGTTTCCTGGCTACCAATTCAGCCAGCGCGCCATCTGCACAAGGCGGCTGGAGTTTCGCAGTTAATTTTAGTTGCCAGTGTCGACGGCAGCGCACAAACTAGATTCAAGACGGCTCGTCAAAATTTGGCTCGAGAAAGTTGTGCCTAGCAACTAGCAGCAGCCATGGCTACGGCACTGCGCCTTGTACTCCGCATCCCGCACAGCGGATTGCGTCCACCTGCAGCAACCACTGTCGTGTTTCCAAATTAATCAGTTATACGGCGAGAGATAATTCTCCGTTCTTACATCTGAATATACTTTCAATCTCTGTAAAAGTTTCTTAGTGTGGAATGATATCGTTTTAAAATTTAATTGTTTGAGTGTGTTATAAACAAGATCATTTCGTTTTGATATTCTCCATGTCATTAATAATCTGTTTCTTCTAAAGTAAGATGCTATACTATCTGTTTGTAAATTGGCACTCAAACTGTCTGAAAGTAATCATACTGTAAGCTCTTGTTTTGGACCAAGAAAGCTGTTGTATACAAGCAAATATTGTAATATAAATTTGATACTGAACACGCCATTCCCGTTGCCTTAGTTGGTTGCGGCACTGTCACGGGATTAGCTGGGTCGAGTCCTGGTGTAGGAAGAAAATTTCATCATCAAACTTGGCCAGCAGGGAAAGAGAGATTGTGATGAACAATTCCCAATAATCAGATTGAGCGCAAAAGTCCTGTGCTAAATCCAAAGCTCTCTACAGTGTGTATGGAGTGAAGGCATACGGCACTGCTGATGGAATTTTTCCGCCAGCCATCCGTGTGTATTTTGGATGAGTAGGCGTGAATGGTAAGGCACCGGTTTTCATTCTCTCCTTTCTTTATTTCTCATCTCATACAACACAAACAACACTTTGTACTTAAGACACACACTATCGCAGTCATCCACACCTACAAAAATGAGACATACACTCCTGGAAATTGAAATAA
Organism: Vandiemenella viatica; assembly: GCA_031002005.1. Classification (NCBI taxonomy): domain Eukaryota; kingdom Metazoa; phylum Arthropoda; class Insecta; order Orthoptera; family Morabidae; genus Vandiemenella; species Vandiemenella viatica. The sequence goes on from JARYHS010011408.1 coordinate 67,914,172, forward strand.
GAACACATTTACACCGGTGTGTAAGACCCACCATACTTGCTCCGGACACTACGAGAGGGCTGTACAAGCAATGTTCAAACGCACGTCACAGCGGACACACCAGAAACAGCAGTGTTGGCCGTCGAAGGGCGCTAGCTGCGCAGCGGTTGGGCTCCGCCGCAGTCAGTGTCAGCCAGTTTGCCGTGGCATACGGAGCTCCATCTCAGTCTTTAACACTGGTAGCATGCCGCGACAGCGTGTACGTGAACCGTATGTGCAGTTGACGAACTTTGAGCGAGGGCGTATAGTGGGCATGCAGGAGGCCGGGTGGACGTACCGCCGAATTGCTCAACATGTGGGGCGCGAGGTCTCCACAGTATATCGATGTTGTCGCCAGTGGTCGGCGGAAGGTTCACGTGCCCGTCGACCTGGGTCCGGACAGCAGCGACGCACGGACGCACGCCAAGACCGTCGCATCCTACGCAGTGCCGTAGGGAACCGCACCGCCACTTCCCGGGAAATTAGGGACACTGTTGCTCCTGGGGTATCAGAGAGGACCATTCGCAACCGTCTCCATGAAGCTGGGCTACGGTCCTGCGCACCGTTAGGTCGTCTTCCGCTCACGCCCCAACATCGTGCAGCCCGCCTCCAGTGGTGTCGCGACAGGCGTGTATGGAGGGACGAATGGAGACGTGTCGTCTTCAGTGATGAGAGTCGCTTCTGCCTTGGTGCCAATGATGTTCGTATGCGTGTTTGGCGCCGTGCAGGTGAGCGCCACAATCAGGACTGCATACGACCGAGGCACACAGGGCCAACACCCGGCATCATGGTGTGGGGAGCGATCTCCTACACTGGCCGTACACCTCTGGTGATCGTCGAGGGGACACTGAACAGTGCATGGTACATTCAAACCGTCATCGAACCCATCGTTCTACCATTCCTAGACCGGCAAGGGAACATGCTGTTCCAACAGGACAATGCACGTCCACATGTATCCCGTGCAACCCAACATGCTCTAGAAGGTGTAAGTCAACTACCCTGGCCAGCTAGATATCCGGATCTGTCCCCCATTGAGCATGTTTGGGACTGGATGAAACGTCGTCTCACGCGGTGTGCACGTCCAGCACGAACGCTGGTCCAGCTGAGGCGCCAGGTGGAAATGGCTTGGCATGCCGTTCCACAGGACTACATCCAGCACCTCTACGATCGTTTCCATGGAAGAATTGCAGCCTGCATTGCTGCGAAAGGAGGATATACACGGTACTAGTGCCGACATTGTGCATGCTCTGTTGCCTGTGTCTATATGCCTATTGTGTTCTTATTTCAATTTCCAGGAGTGTACAAACACAAACTATCGAAAAACCACATCAGTTAATTTTCCACAGAAATTTTCCATGGATGGGTATATTCTCTATGGTAATCGCCTACGTCCAGAATCGGGGACGGCAATATAAGAAGAATATATTTAACGTATAAAATATCAGCAGGCCTTTCATAACAAAAGTGTTCGGAAAAATATCTTTCGTAGTCGATTCAATGATGTGTATGCCCGTAATTGTTGAAATCTACCACAATTCACTCATTCTGGTGTTACAGAAACATGACTAAGACTTTTCCCTTGTGGATTCTCACATGCTCTCGTTAACTTCAACTGCAACTCATTTCCCCGCGAGAAATTCTGTGACTGTTTCTATCTTGTTGGAACCAGAGGTTTAACAATAGATGGGATGTAACATCCTCAGGATGTTCCTTCAGGTTTAAATCAAAACCCATGAATTTCAATTGTCACCGAAGATCAGTATAAATACAACCACATGATTACATCAACCGCTACTGAGAATGTGAACATGCAAAAGACCTCCTCCACCTAATGCATATTAGCAGTAACAACTTAATTATTTTTATCTGCATTCACGGAAGACTCGTCGTTTCAAAATACTATAACGATAGAACAACTATATCCCTTTTAGGATATCTGGTAGGCAAAATAATATTCATATTTCAAATAATATCCATTTATCTCTTGTATAAGTTGATAAAAGTCGTATATCAGTTTTGTATACACTTTTTAGTGTTACTGTAGATTTCCCCTTTGCTTCTAAGAATCATATATATATATTGTTCCTATGAGGTGTTTTTTGTCACAAGCCATTATCTCCCTTCCTACCGAACTGAAATTGATAAATAAGGTATCATTTTAAAGCTTAAGATATCAGTTTTTGTGAAATCGTATTTTAAGAAACTAATTTTTAGAAATTTGACCCTTAAAGCGCAAAAATTTCAATAGTTCTAAAATGCGTTTCTCGAGCCATTTATCTCCCTGGATAGCTAACCGAAATCGATGAATGAAGTAGGATTATGAAGAGTAATGTCTCAGCATTGGTAATGTCATATGTTAAGAATGATTTTTTTTAAAAAAAATTCAACCCTTAAAGGGAAAAAGTATCAGTGGTTCTACAACGCATTTTTGTGTCACGAGCCATTTATCTCAATTAATATCTAATCGAAATAGATAAGTGAGGTATCATTCTAAAGATTAAGGTCTCCGCTGTGGTCACATCATATTTTAAGAAAGTAATTTTTCTCAATTTAACCCTTAAAGGGCAAGAACATCAGTACTTCTAAAATGCGTTTTTTGTGTCTTGAGTCATTAATCTCGCTTTATAATTAAACAAAATTGACAAACGAGGTATCATTTTAAAGACTGGTTTTCGTAAGGTCTTGGGTTTCACCATATTTTAAGAAAGGAATGTTTAGGAATTCGACCTTTAAGGGGCAAAGGTATCAATATTATTTCTAAAACGTGTTTTTTTTATAATGAGTCATTTATCTCCTTCGACACCTAACCGAAATCGATAAATGATATATCGTTTTAAAGATTAAGGTCTTCGATTAGGTAAAATCATAAATTAAGAAAGAAATTCCGGAATTTGATGCTTAAAGAGGTCGCGCGTATGAGACAGTTCAGAGCCCAGTCCCTAGATTGCAGCAGCAGATATCACAGAGATGTCAATAAAATGTTTTCTATGCAATAAGTAGTTTTTTCGGTTTTTTTTTTATGTTACGGAAACATTTTTGATCTGCTATGCAATTTCAATGTAAACATTTTATTCGTGAAGAATTTTCTCACAGGCTATAGCAGCAACACATATCACAGAGATGATGAAATGCTGTGTACTTTTTGTTCAGGTTGGTTGTATTCTTTTAAGGTCAGTGACAGTTTGTCGTACATACAGTGTGTTTTAAATTTTCCTACCTGTTTCGTAATATGTTATAAGAATTTTGATGCGTACCTATTACACTAACAAATTAATATTTGCTACAAAAGCTTGGTTCTACTCTTCATTACATTTCAATCATTCAACCTCACTATTCATACTATTGCATTCGCGGGTCGTCTAGTAGTACTAATATTATTGTAATATTTTCTTTCCTGTTGACAAACTACTCAGTGCTTTCAGCAGGAGATACACACTTCCCATCAATGTATTCTTCTCGATAAATGTTTCATTTGAATATCTTAATATCTTCTATGGAAGTTTACGAATCAAATAGTATCCGAAGAACTAGCTTGGATAGATGCAGATGTCGACTTCAATTCAGTAAGGCAGATACTTCTGTTAGAGACAAAGGCCTATTTCATCTTCTTTATTAATTATATTGGGATATGATGATATTGCTACATACCTTATTCCACAAATATTCGTGGTATAGTAACGAACAACTGTCCTGTTGTTGTTCTATCTGACTCTTCTAATGGTTAACTAACGCACAGCTTGCGGCTACTTTACCGGGCATGGTAGAAGAGACGGCGAGAGCCTTGCATATCCGACCAAATGGATTGTAGTGGACCACACATACCGGAGTGACGTAAAATGTTCTGGCGATGAAATAAAAGATTTATAATTCCACACTCTACGTTATACGTGAAGTGGTTTCTTAAAAGTCTGATTACCAGGAGTCTGCTAATGTATGACTGTGACTTCCGCCACTGTCGTGTCTGCAATAGTGCTTTCAGTTAACAGAGGCGGTTCAATGTCACGCTGACATACAAAAGAGTGCCCACTGACAGATATGCCACTCACCTTCGGTTCTCTGGGAGGAGTATGCAATGAGAGGTGGCTGAGGTGAGGAGCGGGCAAGAGGAACATGACCCTAAACAACGTACGTTAACATCAGTTTGTGATCTGTGTTTTGTACGTGAATTTGAGGTGATTGTAGAAAATTAATCAAAGGTAGACCAAAGTTGGGATTTGAACCCTGGACCGCTGTACATACTCAGTCCAGCATATCGGCACTTTAACACGTAAGGCCGCACTGGCGGATATTGATTCGATGAGAACCACGGGCTAGTAAAAACAGAAGTTTTAGCTATGACAAAAAAAGATTGTCGTAACAAACCACATGTAGACAATATGGAGTCTTCCAAAAATTTGCTGTTCACACTCTTTACCCAGCGCAGATATGCTGCACTGATGAATAAATAATTTAAATTTTTTTAATAATTTATTTATCTAGGGGAAAAACTATTCTCTGGCTGTTTTTTTTAGTATTTTGCATCCAATCAGCAAACCAGCTACCTTTAGCATCCCAAAATACCGATTCCATAACCTCTTCTATTGACAAAACGATTTTTTCTACCGCTGAAAAAGTCTACTATTTTCTGTTTCGCTTCTGATCCTAAAACTGAATTGAAGTATCAACCATTGTTATAACTTCTCACAATAAAAATCGTTTTTATTGTGTATGAATGCTGGCTACACTATATTATAAAGATACGTCATATTGAATATTTCGAAATACATAAAATTTCCGGTCACCACATCATGTACTTGTTAAATAATTCTTTCTGTTATAACACTTTATACGTCCTTCGCGTGAATAAACTCAGAAACTAATATGGCTACGGTTCAATTTAGCCTCCCATGCTTTAATTGTTGAAAATTAAGTGTTAATGTATTCCGTTTATATTAAAAATGTGTTTTATTCTGTATGTTATTCAGTTTTATCAGTTTTTAGGAATACACGCAAATAACGTGCTTCAGACAAATGTTTCACAGAAACTATAGTAATAAACGTCTTGAAATTGGACACTGTAGCGATGACGGGTGAAGCAACCCAAGAAAATTAAATAAATAAAATGCAGATAGCATCGCCATGTACGATGAGGCCGAAAATATTGGCACTTTTCCTTATATACGAGTATGATTACAGAAGTATCACTGCATTGGCTCAAGTTCCTGTTAACTGTGTGTCTAAAAAAAATATCTGTGATATGACTTTGTAAAATAAATGATTTTTCCTTTAACAAATTAGAAAAGTAAAAAGCATCATAAAGAAACAGATACAGTAAACAAGAAATTAAACCAATATTTTGATTATATCTCGTTTCATTATTTGCATACAATTACTATGAATATATCTCTGTTCGTAAAATTAGTCATTACATTCCGACGGGTATCTCTACATGTGGATGATAAATTAGAAATTTGTTGTAAAACGGATGATTAAGGTAGGTAATTTGATCTATACTGTACACTTGTAGCGAAATTCATATTTTACAACAGAATGCTGTTATGGTTTAATACCGCCCATGGTTTGGTTGGAGTAATAGCACTGGAGGTTTTATAGATCTCAGATATGTAGCAAGCGACTGGGAAAGTTTCCGTTGAAGGATATTCATCTAATAAAGGTTGAAAGGAATCTCCTATTAACGATCCTGATTTTTAATGGATTGATAGTTAAGTACGGTCACAAAGATTGCTTTTCCGTTTTTCGGAGTTATCTCCAACAGTTTTCCACACTTCCCTTGAACTTTCGCCAATTGTAGGTGCAAATTAATTATAATTGAGCTTCAAGCAACCCTCGGTTAGAAACTGACTGTTCGTTTGGTTGATCCAATTATCTCCCCTTTTACCCTCACCCCTCTTAATTTCCAATATTGTTTATAGAAACCAACAGTTTTTATCAGATTCGATGTAACACTGCAAACATGTATACTTTTAAAAAAAAAAAAAAAAAAAGCTTGACATTAATGTTTCCAAAAACCGAACTACTCTCCCCCTTAATTGTTTTTTCTACATACCCATAGTTTTTATCCGATATCAATGGAACTTTTCACATGTATACATTAAACTAGATATAAAAACGACTGTCTACATTTGGTTTACAAATGCCCAATGCCTTTCCCCCTTAACTCCATCCTTTTTAATTTTCAGTATTCTTTATGGAACCCAACACTTTTAAACCCCATCAAAATCAATTCAGCTGTTTTCAGTTATTCACAAAATTAATGTGACCTGATGTTTCAACATGTACGTTAAATTTTGACTTGGATCCCAACCTTTCATGTTGTGAAAACCCTTTAAAAATCTGTATTTTCTGCGTGATGCCGGAACAAATAGATATATTCCGGATGGATATTTATGTATGTGGTATGTATTAATGCCCGCATGGTACCTGTTTCGATTATCGAGCAGCAGCTTTAACAGGTGTCGTAATTAGATTGAAATTCAGCCTGGACCGCAATGTAAATTGACATTCCTTATCACAGCATCCAAATTCTGGGTATTTTTCCGGCATGTCAATGTTTAGTTTACTTATGGAAATGGCTGGTGCTAAATTAGTGAAACTTGATACACACGGTACACATCGGAAATATAAAAATAGTGTACGGGTATATCAGTTCCACTTTGACCGGACAACGCTGGGTACTCTGCTAATATATATATCTTATATACAGGGTGTCCACAAACGAATATCGGGGTTTTAATGCTTTATAAGATTTATTACATTATCCTTACAGTTATAAATGATATGTCAAATGAAAGAGCAACTCAAACAGTTTTGTTCGTTGGCACTAGTGCGCATGTGCGTGAAATGTTTCCGCTACGATCCGCTAGAATGCGGTAGTAGCAAAGATGGCGACTAGTGAAGAGAAAGCGTTTTGTGTTTTACAGTTTGCAAAGACTGAATCTGTAGTTACTGTGCAGCGTGCGTTCCGCATTAAGTTCGGGCGTGATCCTCCAAGTGACAATAACATCCGTAGATGGTATCATCAGTTTGAAGATACAGGCAGCCTTTGTAAAGGGAAGAGCGCGGGACGACCAAGAGTTAGCGAAGAGACTGTTGAGCGAGTGACAGAGTCGTTCACTCGTAGCCCAAAGAAATCTGTTCGGAAGGCTAGTCGCGAATTAGAAATTTCTAAGTCGACTGTTTGGAAAGTTTTAAGGAAACGCTTGCAACTACGTCCTTACCGTTTACAGTTGTTACAGGCTCTAAAGCCTGCAGACCATGGTTTACGTGCCAAATTCGCTAACGAAATGTTGTTACATGACGATGAAGATTTTCTAAATCATGTTGTCTTCAGTGATGAATCGACCTTTCACCTCAGTGGACATGTTAACACTCATAATGTGCGGATCTGGGGCTCAGAAAATCCTCAAGAGATCGTTCAAGTGCAACGAGACTCCCCTGAAATCAATGTTTTTTGTGCCGTATCCCGGCGGAAAGTTTACGGACCTTTCTTTTTTGATGAACCGACTGTAACTGGTACTTCTTACCTTGATACACTAGAGCAATGGCTCTTCCCTCAGTTGGAACAATATGAACCAGAGAACTTCATTTTCCAGCAAGATGGTGCACCACCTCACTGGCATAACGAAGTACGCGGTTGGTTGAACGTAACTGTACCCGACCGCTGGATTGGCCGCAAGGGGCCCAATGACAGAGCTTGCTATGCGTGGCCTCCACGTTCACCTGACCTAACGCCATGCGATTTCTACCTTTGGGGTTTCATCAAGGATCGTGTGTATGTGCCTCCGTTACCAGCCGACCTCCTTGAATTACGACAGAGGATTGAAGCAGCTGTTGCAACAGTTACTGAAGACACACTGCTCAACGTTTGGGAAGAACTCGGCTACAGACTTGATGTTTGCCGTGTGACAAATGGTGCCCACATAGAACACTTGTAAGCTTGTATATAAAACTCTTTGAGTTGCTCTTTCATTTGACATATCATTTATAACTGTAAGGATAATGTAATAAATCTTATAAAGCATTAAAACCCCGATATTCATTTGTGGACACCCTGCTTATATAAAAATCTCGTGTCCCAATGTTTATCCGAGATGAACTCCGAAACTACTCAACCGATTTTGATGAAATTTGGAATATTGTGTGTAATTTGGTCCAACTTAAAAGATAGGATAGTTTTTATCTCGATTATTGACATGAATATTTATTATTGCGAATTACAAAGGGAGAAGGGGAGAGGACAAGGAACGGAAAAGACCATAAGTTAATTCTCGCAGTCGAAAGTTTACAGCAGCAGTTTATAAAAATCTCGCGTAGCAATGTTTGTTTGAGGAGGCCAATATTGGCCTCCTACCTATCATTCGGGAGGACCGGGGTTTAAACTCGGTTCGGCCATCCTGTCTGAGGTTTTCCGTGGTTTCCCTCAGACACTCAGGCGAATGCTGGGATGGTTCCCTACAAGGCCACGGCCGACCTTCCATCCCCCTTCCCTCCCCGTAGTAGTAGATTGGCTGAAAAGAGTCCCCTATGACTCTCCAGCAGCCCGCCTCCCAGCCTTCTGCTGGGAGGAATGAAATGAAAAAAAAAAAAAAAAAAAAAAAAAAAAAAAAAAAAAAAACAATGTGTTTCCGAGATGAATTTACTGTGTAAAATGGCTTCACTTTGGCACAGCGTGCTGTGTAATGAGAAGTACGCCAGAACATTTCCGTGATTCGGATTCCACGCTAAGCTGTGGGTCCCCTGTATCCGGCAGGATTAGCGTGTAAGGTTAAGGCGGCTACGACAGGGGCGGAATACGCAGCCAATAGAAACCCTGCCACCAGGTCATTACGACTACACGAAATTATTATTATAGTTTCTAGGTGTACACATTTTTACGTCATATTGATCCCTCAGGGGATATTTTCCATTAAGTAATTTGTAATAAAATGTAAAGTAAAAAAAAGGGTTAATTTGTCCTTAATTTTAACTCTCCGATAGTCTTTACCAATTACTTTTGAAAATGTTTTTATCTTTATTAGTGATTATTAATTTCACAACATTAGGGAGTTTAGAATAATATTGCTGACTCACAGCAATGCGTGACCGGGTCAGCTAGTATATATATAAATTTAAAAATCAGGATTGCGAAAAATCGGAATTCCGATATCTATATTCCAGTAGTTCCATACTACTATTTAGCCGACTTGGAATTAGGTCTCAATTTGACATATTTTGTAGAGATTAGACCGCAGCAAATCACCTTACAAAGATACGTGTCACCCCTCACATAATAACTCCAGCTGAGTTCACCAAGAGGTCAATGAACTCAATATAATAACGTTGTTGTATGTTTTCTGTTAAACTAACTTAGTACACAATCCGAAGGATGCTTGGATCCGCCCGATGGAGTCATACTAAGCCACTGTATCAGAGGAAGGACAGCCAGTTCCTTTCTTCAACCTTTAACTATTCCCCCCACCTACGAGATTTGAACCCGTGGCTGCAGCCAGAACTTTTTGAAAGCAAGCGCCTTGACCACTGAGCTATCAGAAAGTTCGCAAAATGAGAACTGCTGTGCTATATTTAAAATACAAAACATATTATAAAACCACTAAAAATTAAATGATAAAATAATTGTTTTCAAAAATATGAACCGTCTTCAAAAAACGCTCTAAAAATTTTAAAATAACTTCATACCTTGTTTAGAATAAAATAAATCTGTAATGACAGTATTTTACATTATTATTTTTGAAATTTTTTCATTAATCAGTTATTTTTGGAGTTGTTGCCAGCCAAAGCAAGAAAAAAATGACAACATTAAGGAATGACAATTTACATATATATGAAAAATCATGTTACTGCTTACCTATTATTAATGCTAAAAACATGTTTCAACAAAACTGAAACATACAGATGATACACCGATATTACACTAACTGTAAAGCGTTTACCACATGATACAGTCTACCAACTGACAATGTAGCGCCAGAGATATGCCTCCACCTCCAACGAGTCACGCCACAGATTAAAATACCGTCTAATTTGTTCTCCTAAACTGTCTACAGCAAAAACAGTATATGTCACACTACATGTAGTAAAATATTCGGAATTTTCGTTCGTACCCCCTGTGTCGCTTTGAACAGCAAATTAAGTATAGTAATATGTTCCTCGCGATATGACAGACTCAACAAATAACTGATTAATTTAAAATTTTTAATCATAGTAATGTTAAATATTGTGCATTTCTATTTATTTTCTTCTAAATAAGATATAAAATTATTTTATATTTTTAGCGTGTTTTATTAACTTTTATTTTTTTGAAACAATTATTTGATTACTACTTTTTTTAAAAAAAATGACTTTTCGACATGAATTTTTAATCAGTGTTTTCTGTTAAGCAACCTCCAAGAAATGATTTGTGAGTAACAGTTAACATTAAAAGGTCCAGCGACTTTTATATGATTTAATTAATTTAGTTTAACTATTTGACTGCGGGAAAGAATTTACGTTTTCGGGCAGTTTTCTCTTGAAGAAAGGACAGTATGAAATGTTTAACGAAGCTTGGGGTTACACCACAAGTTAAAGATTTTATCTGAGGAGAACAGAATACCTTTTCCCATCTTCATCTCGGAATCACTTGTAAATTGTGTAGTACGTTCCACTCGCCGGCGGGAAAGATGTCTGATCGCAGAGGTCAGTTCTCGGATTTAACTCCACGTAACGCTGATAATGGTCCGCGTTCGTTGACGAAAACTAATATGAGTCAAGACCCAGTTTGGAGTGCAGAACTGTATTTTATACATTTCCACAATTTTTATCTGTAGTTTTGTTAATTCAATTATTAAGAAATATTTATCTGGCATCATTGTTGTAAATTATTTGTTTTATACTATTGGCAACAAACTACAACATTGCAGCTTTTCCCAAGTTGAACAGTTTATTTTTTATTCTTGGGTAAGCGGTTTCTTTTATTCTGTGGCGATACATGTGATCAGAACAATTAAACCGATTGGCAAACAACATATAAAGATTATCTTCGTTTTATACAGACATGTAGAAATGCCAAGGACAGGAGCTGGCAGGGTAGGACCCTGCCTGATTGGAATGAGAGTGAACAGTAAATCTCTTAGTCCCTAAGGGAAACAAGTAACACTGTAAGCTCGTGAAAGGCCAAGCGAAATTTTGAATGAAAGACAAGTTGAGTAGAGACAGTAAATGCGATCTATTGCCAATTAACGACGGCACGGGTATTTTTGCAGGTATTTGGAAAGTTACAGTGACGCATCATAGGAATATGGTGGAGGCAGCAGTGAACCGGATCTGTCGAAATGCTAAGCGAGGACATGTAAAAATAATTTGTAAGTAAGACGAGGCCAAGACTGGAAATTACGCTAATGCTGGACAATTTCTGCCTATCGGGTCCCGTGCTCGTTTTGAAGAAAGAAACGATTGGACGACGCCGCTGGCGATGAGTCAAGAAGAGTCTTGCTGAGAACGGGAAGACTCCGAGAGAGGCATTCGACCTTTGGTTTCGACTTTAAACTTTTGGCCGGGGCTGGGAGCTTGCCAACGCCCAACATGGCCAGTGCCTCACTGCTTGTAATTGTTCACCAAAACGACCCATATCTACTTCAACTAATCAGGAACAGTTCAAGAATGTCCGTCAGATATCTCTCTCGTGTACTCGTATTGGGTTTTCATCTGTAATAGAAGAGACAAACATCTATTCTGCCTCGCAATGTTCACCAATCTAGCAGAGCTGGATTACAACACAATTGAGCTCCATGGCAATTAAATTAATAATAAGGCTTCACAACCATGTGGCACTGTTGAAGATTTAGTATGTTACAACATGATTCCAGAAACTTCGTACTGTCTTTGGTCAGTTTCGTGAGAAGGTAGAGGTTTGATTGGTGGAGAACCTTCAATCGTGGCGTTACTGTGTCAGACAGCTTCCTATTGAGAGAGAGTCTAGTGCTGCCGCGTTGGTTTTGAAACACTCGCCGGGTGAACGTGGAGGAAGAAGGGCTGCGAATCCCTGCGGGGCACTCAGACCAACTCAACCGAGCGGCCAAGTTTTAATTAGTAATAGCAAAGAAGTTGAGCGACTGGCGGGTCTGAAACTTGGCCAGAGTGTCTGCCGGCAGAGGGCGGGCGTCATTCCCCGCGATGGGCCGACGCTGCGCCTCGGTCGACCAGGGCGCCAACTCGCTAACTAGTTAACCCTGCGAGCAGCCCGCGGCAACACCTGCCAGGGGGTCGGCCGCCGAGTAAGATCTACTACCACAAGGACCACGTCAACATACAAAACATTAGCAAGTTTTCATTTCACTGCTGAACCTTGCAACATATTCAGGAGGCTGCACCGCTTTCTGGTAAACACCTTATAAGGTTACCACCTTATTTACAAAAACAAATTACATTTTTCAATTTCCAGTGTCGGATCAGTACTACAGGATCTTTATTTATCCTCTACACCCATTACTTCCACGGCTGCAAGTAAATTACCTTTTTAATTGAATAAACATTTTTAGATATCAAATCAAATAGTTTATTACACTTTTATAAGAACAATTATTATCCAGTTATGTTTTGACATCCTCTTAACAAACATTATTCTATCTAAACACAATGGTTACTGTTCATTAATACAATTACACTTCTCCTTTGCCCTCGGGCTTTTCCAATCCTAAATTACAATTTTGCATTCCTCCCGCCAGGATTTTGCAACATATTTTTTTATTCGTGGAGCTCAAGCCATCTTTTTTTTTTTTTTAATACCTACTCGCAGAGATCTTATTCTCTCTAGCTCGACGGTCTCTGGCCTCGAAGCTTAAATGTCCGAAGTTACTGTATATAATCATAATTACATCTTCACAAAAATATTTTTACAATAATAAATTTCACAATTCGTGAGGCTGTGTATCTCACAATCTGATGAAGTTTGGATTAACTGCTTGGGTATAATGTCCTCTTCACGTTTTGAACTCTTATCTTATGGAAAAGTCGCCACAAATTAAATTAAAAAGACGAAATATGAGGGGCTGCTCAACTGCTAAATGCTACTAGCACTGCAAAAATGACATAAAAATTATCAGTCCAAGGATCATGTCACCCTAAACAGTTTTGCTTTATGACAGATGTTCTGGTTAGGTTGAAATGCGACCTGGGCCAAGTGGAAAAAAATAAAATAAAATTTCGTTTTTCCGTTTCTGAAATGGCGTACTTGTTTACAACGGAAGTAATCAATTGTTTTAGATTGTTTGTAGCGATATAAGACGGCGAGAATTGTTCTATTGCACTTCGGACAAATATCTTCTATTTGTAAATTTTGTGAGACTTTTTACAAAGGAGGGAAAACATTACGGCACGTAAACATTACAACATAGGACTTAACCAACATTTCAAGAGATTGTCATTGATTTTGCAGCGCCGTCGGCATCTAATATCTGTGGGTCCCTCATGTATTACCGCATTTTTAATTTAATTTGTGGAGATTTTTCCGTAAAATCAGAATACAAAACGTGGAGAGGACAACATAACCAAGCAAATGAAGCAGTTAATCCTAATTCCAACAGTTTATTACCAATGTAATCTTGGTTGTCCGGGTTGAACCGCGTCAATTCGTTCAACCCGGACAACCAAGATTACATTGACAACGACCGCGGAAGTCTGCGCACCCAGTTTATTACCAGTTTCTGGTAGATTCCTAAACTGATGCAGTCTCTCATATACAGACTGTAACAACCTTCGAACCCAGTCTTTTACTAATTTTCATCTTAGGGATTAAGTATACAGAAATGAACGTTGATTAATAATGAATATTGTGTGAGTGTAGACTTTCCCGGCGTGTTGATGAAATGAAGTCCTCTTGGGTGTCCAGCGGGATGGGGTTGGTGGAAGGAATCATCCCAGCATTCCCCTGGAGTAATTTCGGCAAACTATGGAAAACCGAAATCGGGATACCCGGAGCAGAACGGGAAAAATAACATAATTCTCTGATTTTGAAAAAGAAAAATATTATTCTATTGTTTTGTCACAATGTTATTGTATTAATTATTACACTAGAAAAATTTGCAGCTGTCTTAATTGATCCTTTTGTATTTTTCAAACATATTTTCAACTTGGTAATCCGTTCTACCCTGGTTCACCTACCTATTGCGCTGTGGAAACAAATTTCAATTTATTTGTTGTACAATTTCATTTCATCATTACGGTGAAAAGTTTAATGTCAACACACTAATTTAATCGAAGCAACGAGATATCAAGTGTTAGTAGAAAACGGTTAGACCGCACAGAAACTTGGCGAGTATTTTGATTTACCTCGCCTGCCTTTCTCTAACTGCTTCCAATGTCACTGCGGCTACATCGTTCAAGTTTTTCAGTATTATCTCTGATAAAGATAAATAATAATATAACAGATAATGTATATATATATAATGTATGATATATATCATGGTGTGAAGATCAACAATACGGTGAATACGTGAATAAGCTCTCAATAATTTTAATCACTTCATAAGTTTCCGCTGTTCAACATATTCGCCGACTTTGGTGCAATTTTCATAATTATTAGGGTATAACACCAAATCTGTGGATTAACCCTTGCATCAATGTGAATAACAAGAACAAGACTACACTCCGGGCGATCACATATTCGCACCGGCTCCACGTTTCGTACCTATCATGGGTATCATCAGCGGAGTGGAACAAGCAGTGCGGAATATAACAACGGACGCAGCAGAAGAGGTACGCAGGGAAACGACGCGCATCCTGACGAGAGCCAAACCACCTAAGCCCAATATGACTAGAGCTGAACGAGACGGCTCACGTGTTTTACGTGAAGACTTCGAATTAATGGTTTTACCAGCTGACAATGGAAATTCGACTGCGATCTTAACCGACGCTGACTACCACCAAAAGATACGTGAAGTCTTAGATGACGACGCATATCGTCCGATTCCCCGCGATCCCACGGTACGGATAACCAGGAAGACAAACATACTAATGAGAAAATCCTGATTGGCAGAAGAAACGGTGAAGAATCTAAGTGTCCGAGCCCCAAGACCACCAAGGTTATATGGCCTTCCGAAAATTCATAAGGAGCTTGTTCCAATGTGTCCAATAGTGAGTGCTATAGGTTCGCCAACGTACTAGTTGGATAAATATCTCACGCGTTTGTTAAATCCGTTGGCTGGTCAGTGTGCACATCATGTTAAAAATTCTGCTGCCTTTGTTGAGTTGGTTAAAGAAAAGAGGTTAGAACGTGACGATATTATGGCCAGCCAAGACGTTACATCGTTGTTTACGCGTGTGCCTTTAGGGGAGACTGTTGAACTACTTAGTGAACATTTTGATCCGAAACTTGTGTAGTTATTCAGACACACCCTCACGTCTACGTACTTCCTGTACCTGGGCGAATACTACGAGCAAACAGACGGCGTGGCTATGGGGTCCCCGTTGTCTCCCGCAGTAGCTGACTTCTACATGGAACACTTTGAGCATATAGCTCTTGACACGGCTCCTTTAAAGCCTAAATGTTTCAACAAGTTTGTTGACGATACGTTTCTCGTGTGGTCTCATGGAATTCCGGCATTATATGAATTCGTGAACCATCTTAATGGGATTCATCCCAATATTAACTTCACGGTAGAAATCGAAAGGGATGGATCACTTCCGTTTTTAGATGTTCTAGTGCGTCGGAAGCCTAATGGAAGGTTAGGGCACAACGTTTACAGAAAACCTACACACACCGATCGCTATCTTAATGCTCAAAGTTTTCACCATCCTTCTCAGAAACTGGGAGTTCTCAATACTCTTGTCCATAGGGTAAAGGTGGTGTACGACAATGAATATTTAAAGGAGGAACTGCAACACCTGGAACGCGTATTTCGTGCCAATGGTTATAGCACTAAGGAAATCCGACGTGCAACCATCGGAAGACACAACAGAGCCAAGACAGATGACAGAGATCAAGACAAGCCGCGTGCTTTCTACCTTTCTGTGGAGCAGTAACATCAAAAATAGCAAGGTTACTCAACAAACAGGACATCCGTTCGATTTTTCGACCTCCACCAAAAATTGGACAGCTGTTGCGAACTCCGAAAGATGGTCTCAATCTTCGGGCTCCTGGAGTGTACAAAATTCCATGTGAATGCGGCACTTCTTATATAGGGCAAACCTTAAGGACGATTAATGAAAGACGCAAAGAACCCATCAGACATTTTAAATGTGGACAAAAAGAAAAATCCGCCTTAGCCGAACACGCCATTGACGACGGACACGAGCCATGCTTCGACAAAACGACACACTTTTGTTACGCAAATATCATTTGGGACAGTGTTGTGAAGGAGGCTATTGAGATTAGGCTTAGTAATAATGTTATTAATCGTGATCAAGGCCTCAATTTAAGCCAAGCTTGGAAGCCAGTAATTGGATTATTACAAACGAGACGGAATCGAGCCATATTAGGGCATAGGAGTGACCCGATCGTGACGTCACCAAGCGAGCTGGGCCCAACTCCACGCGCTTTCCCCTCCGCTCCCGGCTGCTGGCGCTATATAATAGACTACCGTGCGGCAGACTTCAGTGATGTTAAGCGGGGCTTAAAATGGAAGCAGTGCAAGCTTCCGAAACGTCGCCAGACAGCTCAATTTTGACGCGGCTTAAAACCCGAGAAGTTTTTATAAAACACATATTTAAAAGTTACTCTATTTTACACAAGGATATTATACATATTCTTTGAAGGTTTTTTTAATATTATTGTTTCATGTGTTGGTTACTAAGAGAAATATGGCTGAGTCATGATGTTGAACTCAATCATTGAAAATTCGATTTTCGAATCGCGCAACTTCAGACGGAAGTCCTATATAGATCTTAACTGTGTTTAGTTTCGGCTGTTGTTAATGTAAGATGTGAAATAATTAATGAGCTGAATTAAAAGTTATTACAAGGACAAATAATCATTTATGCATCTTTTGATAGTTAGATATTAAAGAAGGAAGACGACCGTGTTTGAAGAGAAGAATATCTATTCTCCGGAAATAACTATAAAGCATTACATAAAGCAGAAGCACCAGGCAGGAACGATGCACGAAGAAAAATAACACAACTCCTAGATAGGTTTTAATGGCTGGCGGCTGGCCCAACATTTGAGGTGCATACAGGTACCGGTATATCGTCAACTAACCTTCCCCCTGACCACCGAGCGTGGTGGATGAGCAGTTATTGCTCTGGCCTCGCATTCGGGAGGAATCCTCGCCCGTCCGGTTTTTTCCATGGTTTTCCCAAATCACTCCAGGCAAATTCCGGGATGCTTCCTTAATAAGGCCATGGCAGAATTCTTTCCCGTTCCTTGCCCCCACTCCCATTCCTCCTCTAATTTTCTCATTAGCTGAGCAAAGTCAATCGCTCATCTGAGCGTCACCAGACTAGTGACTTTTTGGCTTATTTGGTGAAATACTTGAGTAGAAATGAAAAGATTCCCGATCTCCGTCTAAATTTTTACTACGGCTTAACTTAGACTTCACTTGTGCCAAAACTTTTCTTTGTTCACAAGGACCACGTTAGCATCCTCCATACTTCAGTTCGACGTAAAACTTTGGCTCTCCTTACCAGGTACGATTATGGAGTTAAATTATGGTAGAAACAACACAGGCGTATTATACTTTATTTCAAACCATTATTCAGGATATTCCAAACAATAACAACCAACGCTTTACTGTATCACGGGATACAAATTCTATTTGCTTATTAGACTGTTCTACATAATTCTCATCCACAATTTAAGTCTTTAAAGTTATAAAAGCCGTATTAAATAGAGTTTTCCTTTTGCAGATATAACTGAAAGTCGAAACAAGTGGACTTAAGACTGGGTTACATATGCTTTGAACAATCCATGCAGCTTCCATACATCATACGATTTTTCGATGATTTACACGACAGTTGTAAAACGTGTAAAGGACGGGTAAAGATTTGAAATTAGAAATATCAAAATAATCAAGAGTAGCATATTTATATTACAAGGTAAGAAAATACTGCTGCGAGAGAAAGTCCTACACCAATTATAATAATACTGAGGAAATAATCAGGGCCACATCAGCCGAAACAACAAGACATAAGAAGATGGAGGCTCTGAAATCCGACAGAGCAGACTGCGTCCACTCCTGCACCTGCCAAGCTCCAGACCAGCGAGAAGACCGACTTGATGCCCTCATCGATCTACTCAAGAATCTCGTCAACCACCTGGCTACAAAGGAAGACATGCGGAACACACTGCGGCAGTCCTAAGTGCACCACAGTAAATTGATGGACCATTTCTGAGATGGAAGATGCGCCGGCAATCCATCCTGTGAAGAATAAATCATCTGAAGATAACATCTATAGCCAACATAAGGATCTAACTAACGACTGTGAAGATCTGACTCGTCCGAATTTGCAGAATTTTTTCGTCTGCTACCTTTACTTAAACTTTTAAACTGTAAATTTCATTAACACTGAACTTCTTTAAACTAAAGCTTCCACATACAATAAAATTACTCAGTTAATTCAGCGCTTTATTGTTTTATCTCTTGTCATAATTGTTACATTGGTACCAAATTACGTATTCCTGCCAAATCAGATGAACATTAATTACAAATATAACGATCACACTGTTCCAAAACGGGTCTCTGTAAGTAAATCAGAAGCTTCTGAGGAACTAACATTGGATTTTGTTGTCCCATTCACGCGTTATTCCGTTACATCCCTCGTAAGCAATTATGATAATGTTTAGAAACTGAGTAAGGATTATGAGAGAACACAATGGAATAACACATCGTAGGCTACATGGCTTCAAGTATTGATACGATGGTTTCCTCACAGATCATTGCTGAGTATTTATCACAAATTAGAATAAAATTATACCATATTCATTGACTCAAACACAGGCAAAAATACCGATATACGAAAAGGTATGGAAAAATTCAAGCATTCAACAAAATTAGAAATGTTCCTGCATTCCCCAGACTGATACAGAATAGAAACGTGCGTGCAGTGTGGATCGCTTCTGAATTATAAACAAACGATTATTTTTAGATATATTGTTTGTTTCTGATTTCTGTTAGTTCATAGGATGACTTTGGTACAAAAAATACTTACAGTGGAAAAGCATTAGAATGGCGAATAATAAATATCTAAAAACACCCTGGCCGTAGTTGAAAGTGGAACACCAGAAGGAGTTGCGATAAATGAATGAAATTTGGCTCCTAGTATCCCCATATACAAGGAGTATTTTATGATTAAAATTTGAAAGTTTTACATGTATTATTATGAGAACTGCAGAGCTATTTATTATTGAAAATTACTATTTTTTAGCGTATAACTGGTGAACAGTATGGTGTAACATGAATTGTCCATAAGTTATTTATTGACCAAGTATGCCAAGGCGAAGGGAGACGACCATCTACACCCAAATGCCTAACTGTAAGAGAGGTAGAAGAATTGACGTGTTTGAAATAGGTTCATCTGCCGGAGGATTGTCTGTAATGTGACGTCAGTATACAAATTCGTAACACAGTGGATGAATGAAGGTCCGATCTAAGCAGTGGTTACAGAGAGAGTCACCCCAGGACGATTGTAAACCAATGGCTTGAACCTAGGTCACACTCTCTGACCCCTATGCAATTTGTTCCATTAATCTGATTTCATTGCGAGCATCGTCTAACCTGGTGTAATACAAAACGCAAACTGAATAGGGTACATTGGTATTTAGAGACGAGTCTCGATTCTGTCTGTGGCATAATGATAATCGACAACATGTATGCAAACGTAGTGGAGAAACGGCTTACCCTGCTGTGATTTCAGTACGTCACACAGGCCTAGCCACTGGTGTCATGGCTTAGGAGCAATCAGTTTCGACAGCAGGACTGAGTTGGTTGTTGTTGAATGCACAATGACAGCCCGCAACTATATATACAGGGTCCTACGACCTATTGTGTTACCCTTCATGTCCACCACCCAAATTGCATCTTCCAATAGGATAATACCCACACTCATATTGTGTTTAGCACAACACATGCCTTGTCAGGGCTTACGATCACAATTTGGACCGCACGGTCCCCAGATTTGTCCATAATAGAGCATGTCTGGTATGCCATGAGTAGACGCATTAGATCATATGGTCACCCAACACAAACTGTGTAACAATTGACTGCGCAAGACATGCAGGCATAGAGATACATACCTCAAGAAGATATCCTAATACTTATCGATTCTATGCCGGCTAGGAACCACGAATGTACAGGTGCTCACGGTAGTCGCACTTGTTACTAACAACTGTATATAACGGCAATAAACTTAGTCTGATCTATTCTAATTTCTTATTATTTCTTCTGTGTATGACCCAGAATATATCTAAAAAGTTTCTCGAAATTTGCACCATTCCTGTCTTGGGGTATCACTTTTAATTTCCATCATTGTAGCTTCTTTCCTGTATACGTAAACGATCCTGATTACTACATACATAAATATGCCTGAAAAATTTTATTTTACTCCTGATGGGAATCTTAAAATACGATCAGACAGATATTTTTTGTGTAGTCGTAGGCTTCCGCGGCCAGAGTCAGTTGATTCTTAGCTGTCCGGGTGGCGCCGCGTCATGTTTCTTGAAACCGGACAGCCAAGAATCAGATATTTTTTGTGTTATTTGTAGGCCTACTTTACATGTAAAGTCAACGTTATCAGTTTCGCATGAACAAGATTTTTTATCCTAGTCGTAATAATGTGTGGTTTTATGTACGATAAATATTCTTCATCTTCTGAGACATTTTTGCTAAGTGTTAACAGTCAAGTAATAAAGTATTCTTAGTGGTGTTCGGCTTCGCTAAGCAACAAATGCAAGTTGCTTCTCACGTGTAAAGTTATTTATCGCACATGCTCCTGCTTCAGCCACGACTCATAGATGCTGGAAGTTGTCTGACGTCACGACAAGATTTTACCGTGTCTGCAATTATCGGAACAATATTTCCGACACCTGACGATTACTGATCTTTCACTCGGTAATGCAATTAATGGAACTTGGTGTTGTACTTGTAAACGGATGGAAGAAGATAACGAAATGTTATGTTGAGAAGGAATGCTGTTAATATCAGTACTAAGTTTTCAGATCAAAATTTTTATTCCTGATTCCAAACATCTTTAGCATTAAAATGCGGAAGGTTTACAGGAGAAGGATGAAAGGTAGGGAGAGGAGAGAGAAAGGAGGTAAACACAAACTTTTAAATTGTTTACACTGAATTTCAAAGTTACAGAATTTGCAATCGACAGACCATCAAATAATATCCGTCTCTTCATTGACAACATACAACATTTATTCAATCTTTCCTTTTACACAATTTAACATCACATAGTTATTTCTTGTTACAATGTCTATTCCCAAATTCCTTTATCCGTACATATTTCATTATTTCAAAGCCCCAAAGCCGTATCCATTCTGCTCTTCAATGTCCCTTCTATGTCTTTTCTGTTCTCTCTGTATATCGTCTCTTTCTTATAGACTCTCTGGCTCGCTTCTCTTTGCTGCCAATTAATTCAGAATAATAACGTTATTACAAATATTTATAAAAACATACAAATAGTTTAATAACTGTCTGTTTATCTCATTTGCCTGATGTGTGTCCGGTACATCTTGTTACAATATATGCTCTTTGCCATGATATCTCCTATGGTCCGCTTTTCTCTTTGCTGCCAAGGATGATAAAAATAATAAGGTTATTATAATTGTCCGTAACAACACACATTTAATTAAAATACTTTAATAATTACATATTCATTCAAAGAGCCCTGTATGTATCTCCATTACAGGTGTTGTCGAAATTAATAATAGTAGCAGTTTAAAAAAAAAAATGCAAAACACTTATTAATTCGACATGTCCTCATATACTTATTTTAGAAATCAGTTTATATCACATAGCTTCGTACGCAAAATAAAAATAATTCTTTTCAAATGTTCTTTATAACGTGGCAGATAGACGTGACTGAACCTAAACATTGCGAAATCTACTACCAGACCTCTATTTAAAATATCGGAAACCAGTATTTTAAAATCTAAAAGTATTTGCGTAATTTTCTTCTCTGAAGACTGTATTATTGTCATCCCCAAAAAAGTAATGTGAGTATTTTCTACGTCACTGGACGTTTGGAGTCTAGTATACATCCCACATTGCCTCACAAACATAGTTTAGACTACAAATATTATGTTTTTAACACGAGAAATTAGTTGCCAACATCGTCTCTGACAAAGATATTCTGTACATCACCGAACAATCTGACCTTGTACCCTTACTCATTGCAGAAACAGATCTAGTTGCTATGTAACAAAAATTGCCCATTAACAGAGAGCGCGGTATCCGTGGATACGCCACCTCAGTAGCGAAGCCCAGTCGACACGAGTTAGCTGTGTCACTCGCAGAGTAGAGGTTCTTCGCACTTTTCTGCTGTTCTTCGGGAATCCGCCTATTTCTTCATTCATCTTTGAGACCAATTGCACAAGAAAGATCTCATAATGGTAAGTAGCCACTAGCGGCCATATTTGGTTGGTTCATATTTCCATATCAACAGATTATTATATATCCTAGATCTGAATAATCATCCGATTTTTAAACTAAATTTGAATTTATAACTGTAAATAATTTTTATTTTGAAGAGGCTTTCGAATGGAATTTCATACACATTAGCTTTAGATTTTCTGCAGTCAAGAGCGGTACCCATGACGCGTAAAATACTTCTTCTAGGGCTTTGTCACTTCCGGAGTCTTCGCGAAATTGTTGAAATTTGGTCCAGTCGCTTCGTCACGTTTTGCGCTCCTGCATTGCCGAAATCTTGCCAGGAATTTTACCGAAATATGACAGCGACGCACAACCATTAGATACCGCCAGGGTTGAAATATCAGGGACAGTCTTTTAAAATGTTGGTTTAATCACTTGTTGTAAAGTTTCCTTGTCGTTTCAGCTTTTATCCGTTGTCAAATGTCGCACAAAATTGACAAATGTCTGTTCAGTTTCGAGAAGGTTCCGAAAGTGGTGCAGCCCCCATTACATCAGAGCAGTTAAAACAAATTTCAACAGGTCAGCACCAGTTTCGGGCAGATGGAGAATGTCACCTTCCCCCCTCAAAAATCTTTTATTCACTGAATGGTTATCAGTATTTCGTCTTAAAAATCTTAAAATTCCGTTAGCCTTGTTAAATAAACTCTTCGACAGAATAACTTTAAATTTTACATGTATCACCTCTAGCTTAAAGAGCCGGAGCATCTTATAACTCAAACTTTGCTGTTTCTCACTATTCCCCGTACCCATTTTGTTTCTGTTCCGTCTTATTTACTATGCACAACCTTCCAGTACTTTCAAACATCTATCTGCCAATTTTTTTTTTTTTTTTTTTTTTTTTTTTTTGCAGATCTTTTACTCTGCAGCTTTATTTTGATGTATATTGATTTACGAGTATCGTAATGAGAGATTATCTGGGAACTGCACCACTTTGGTAACCTTCCAGAAACTGGTACTAACCTGTTGAAATTTACATCAGTCACGTCTTCAACATGTCCTCTTCACGTTTTGCGATCATACATTGTGGAAAAGTTGCCAGGAATTTAATTAAAAATGCCGAAATTTGAAAGGTTGAGCAACTGCTAAATGCTATCAGCACTGCTAAAAATAACATAAAAATTATCGGTACAGGGATCATTTCAACCTAAACAGTTTCGTTTTGTTATAGAAATCGTGGTTAGGTTGAAATACGGCCTGGACCAAGTGAAAAAAAAAGAAAGAAATTTTGGCTATGGGGCATCCAACGCGCAAATGGCGTATTTGTTTACAATGGAAACAATCTATTATCTCTGGTTTCTCGTTGCTATGTAAGATGGCGGGCATCACCGTATTACAACTCGAATAAATATTGCCCTATTTGTAAATTTTTTGCGACTTTTTACAACTGAGTAGAGCTGAAAAGGCATGAAAACATTACAACAAAGGATTAAATCAACATTTAAGAGACTGTCACTGATTTTTCTAACGTTGGGGGCATCTAATGGCTTTGCGTTGCTGTCAAGTTTCGGCATTTTTAATTAAATTCATGGCAACTTTTCCACAATGTATGATCGCAAAACGTGAAGAGCACATGTTGACGAAGCGACTGATGTAAATTTCAACAAGTTAGTACCAGTTTCTGGAAGGTTACCAAAGTGGTGTTAACTAATTTAGTCCGCAACGTGAAGGTTAGATGGGACCATTCGATAGAAGTGTGTAAATATTAGATTGACCAGTTCCTTCTTCTGATATCCGTAGTATTATTATTTTTTTTTTTTAATGGCGTTCGTCTACTGGGCCATACAGCCAGCTCGATGTGATTTGTTGCTATCAAGTATTGACACAAGGACAGAACAACACGGACAAGACTTTCACAGACACAACACTAAACTCCCATGCCCTCGGCCGGACTCGAACCGGCGACCGGAGCTAGCACTCTAGCCCCTACGCTACTGAGGCCGGCGATATCCGCGGTAAATCAAAGTAGACTCATAACTTCACAGACCGATAGCGCACTACACATTAGCACAGTAAACTTTGAAGGCTGTATTTTTTTAGGTCCTATAAATGTTTCCGCATTCCATTTTCAAGACGCCCATTTTAGAAATATACTTAAATGTAATTAATGAAAGGATTTTAAAGGTCAAACACATCGCTTTCTAAGAATATTTCGTCAATGCTTCAGACGATCCTTGTTTATGTGTTGGCTCTCTGATATTAATCAGTATCAGGTTATCTTAGGAACGTTACTCAGGCTTTTAAAATACTGTTTCGCTATGTTCTTGTAGTATAAAGGAACTAAAAGAAATTGTAGTAAAGGGCTGCATGCAGTTCAGTATAGTTTGAAAATTTTGAATTCAGATAAATATGTACACATAAAAATATGAAAAATTGGCAATAATTTTTATGAGCTAACTATCCAACGAAACATCAATATCCCCATATAACAAGTAAGGGTGTAGAGAAAAAGTGTTAATGATCCCGATGCTAACAGTAGAATTCGAGCACGTGTTGATTTTAGTAATCACAATTTCACATGTCTCTTGCAGCCGTGTTCAACGTTATTAATTTTCTGTCGGTGCAATTAACTTTGTGGATCAACTTTTTTTGCTGTAAGAACGGGGATTCCCAGTGAAAGATTTCATTGCAACTAATTTGCTGTCGTTATGTTGGAATTCTCTGTTAGTGGCATTGCAGTGGATATTCAATAGAGTCGTTCTTTTTTTTTCTTTTTTTGTGATATGGTGACAAGATTTCTCGTGACTGTATAACACTTATTTCAGATTAGCAGAAGGCTTTTGTCTACTGTATACACTTTCAAAATACAGCCCTCTGGTAGCAGTTTATAACCCAATTAAATAACATACTTGCAGTTCAGGATGAGGTAGTAAGAGTTTCACCAATGCGGACTCTTCCCCAGAGTTGGAACGACGTGTTGGTCTTAGATTTTCATGAAATTAAATACAGATGTTCTTAATTTAAGACAAACCATACGTACCCGTTTATGTACCCACGTCATCTGTGTTTAACGCATAGGCGTGTCATTAGGGAAGACGAGGCTACGAATATCGTTCCGGCCATCCATGTGCCAGTTTTCCAAATCTTTCCTAAAACACTTCATGTGGATTTCGGGATGATACCTACAAGATTCTGTGTCAAAATTGATTCTCTTCCTTGCTCACTATTTCTTCGACGTGCAGTACAGCCCTAAAACAAACTAGATACTATATGAAATCCGTCAGTTTGATTATCAAGGCATTCAATGGTAAACTGGTTCATTTGGTAATAAAGTGGTGTGATATTAACTACAATTTACGCTATTTGCTGACTGATTGAATAGTGCACCACAGGAGTATAGCTATAACATATCATACTAAGCAATTTCTGTTTTTCGTCTGTCGACAGATATTTACGATTCTTAAGTCTATTTAGTTCGGAGGCCTTTTTATTTAATAATTACTTATTGAGTTTATACATTTTTAATACTTTCCTTGTGCACATTTGTCAGTTTTACTTAGTAATTTCCAATTATCTTAACGTGGGTAGGTTTCCTTTATGATGTAGGAATACTGATAAAGTTATAGAAAGTGAGTTTTGCGCGTGTATAAGGAGAAAGTATTCTGCGTCAAAAAAAAATCGGCCGGTCTTGACTCAAAATTTAGATTTTTGGACTTACGTTAAACCGTCTGCCATCCCCAATTTCACTTCAATGTTGGTCGGAGGTTTCAGCGTGTTGCAAGAAGTGCTTATTTTTTTATAAAAGTAGTTTCTTAATATTTGCTTTTGGATGTTAACAGATAGTTCTAAATTTAACTTTGAATCTACGGAGTTGGAAATAACGCATTTATTTGAAAGTGGCGCAGAATGAAGACTCGTTTATTTCAACACTTTTCATTTTTAGTGGAACAGTCAGTGAGGTCGGTTACGGGTTCATGAATCCGAGCACCAGTACTAGTCAGTTCCAAGACTTTAGATAAAACCAAAGAGGAAAACAATTATTTTGATGCTATAAAAAATTGCTTTGATACACAAACAATTATCCATACTGATTTACCAGATATTGGTTTAATTGCGTGCTGTGTTAAACATTTTTTAACACGTAAGCCATGTTAGCATTACGTAGCTACCAATGCGAAAAAGACGTACATTTGGCGAAGTATACTTCGAATGTCTTGCGAAAACAGTCTTTGAATCCTAGAAAATATGGAGATAAGGGGTGAGGATTAAAGCACTGCGAGACAGATGTAGACCTATTTTACAAATATATTCTAACCCAGAAAGATGCAGGCGTTAATTATGAATCTAGCACAGGTCCAGCAATACCCACCGTTTAGACCACTCGACCACAACATTTCACCATCAACATGTTCAGATTCATAGATACTGCCCTCCATCTCGTTAGTATATAATTCTGCCTAACCCAAAAGTTAAGATTTGTTGTATCAATTTCATACGAATCAGGATGGATCAAATGTTACTACTCTTACTGCTCTGAGTGTTTATTTTAGTTAAAATGTCCCTGAATCTGCCACAATGTGGTGTCCTATTCCACCACAGTTCTAAGTTTCCCACTGTAGTGGTAATTAGTTATAAACCGCACGCAGAGAAGCTAAATACTTGTATCTGATATTAATGTGGTGACGATGTGGATTCTATTGTATGCTGTTGGTTCCTCCATGAAAAAGAAAATACGTAGAGGATAGAAATAGATAAGGGTCTAATCTGAAATTTGTTTTCTATTCTTCTCACTCTTTTTATTTCCTTGAGTTTTTGATATGCCCTATCTAACATCAACAGATTTTTCTGAATCCAGAAACGATGTAATTGTACAGTTACTTCCCTTTACTTTTGTTTTGATCTTTTTTTTTCTTTTTTTTAAATGTTATGATGATAAAAGATTAAACGTGGGTCCTTTTTTCGATACAAGAAGTTGCCACCACATTGCATGAAAATCAGTGACCCTCATTTCGTGGTCTCCCATTGTCAGCCACCCAGTTTCATAAATGGTTGATTTACTGGTCTCCCTCACTATGAAACATTGAGCCTACCTAGCTGTTCTTTCCTACTAATTATTTCTAAATTGTCATTCGGGAATATCATCCATACAGTCAGTTAGCTACAATTGTGTTTCTTCTCCCACATCGTGTACAGAAGATTTTGTGAGTAGTAGTAGTTGTGTTTCACGGAGTAGGAAGGATAAATAGCGAACTTAACAGCTAATTCGAAACAGCCGGATTCGAACCAGCGTCCCTTTCACCACGAGACCAGTCCCTGCGGGGGCTGGGCCGACTGCTTGACTCACTTCTCGTTGGTCAGTCTATGATTATTAGCTCCGCCTGCTGACCGCTGACGGCTGACGTGCTGGCTGTCAGTTCTAACTGCAGAAACCGCCGGCACTATTCTCCAAACGGACCACTAACAGCGACAACCCACTTCTGTCCATCGGCTTATAAATAATATTTCCTTCTCTGGTGCCTCCCCATGATTGATTTTTGAAGGGAATAATAAATTACTAATGTTCACGATCATATATATTATTTCTCAAAGGTGTTTTTTATCACTACGCCGTATCTCACTTAAAAATACATCAAAATTAATGAGTGAGACATTATTTTGAATATTACGCTCCTCGCTAATGACGAAAAACAATAAATCGTTTAAAGTTATATTTTTCACAGAAAAACGTTATTTTAAAAACTTATTAAACAAACTGTAATTTCATAAAGAAGACGACATCTGTTGATAATCCTTTTATCTAACATGCACGACAACTATCGGTTGTAGGGGAAGAGAAATGATGAATAATTTACCAAAAACGTTGAAAGAATTTAAAGTTGAAATTTGTAGAGGTCAAAAGTAGGCGTAGTAGGCAAAAGTAGGGAAATTGCCACCGGAGCGTGCACTACATCGCAATTAAATCAAAAATTACATTTATTAATCAATTTCAGATGCTATTAAATTTATTCAGTTTTAAAGTTTTTTAAGAATTCTTGTAATTATACAAGAATTAATCGGTTGAAAGGTTGCAAATAAACGTCTTGATGGTACTGAGGTAACTGATATTCCTACTAACAAACGTTAAGCTCTAATAACGTGCTTTATGATAACTACTGGCGTAGGAGAGACCAATTAGAAAAGTCAATGCACTGTTTGTTTATTTATTTTAAATCAAATCTCCCCGAATCCGCCATAATTTTGTGTCCTACTTTACAACAGTTCTGAGGTTTCCATTGGAGTGATAATAAGTTAGAAACGCCCACAATGTCTTTGTTTTTATCATTGTATATGCTATGATGAATGCGGCGACAGTATGGATTGTATTGTATGCTGATGGTTCAGCATGAAAAAGAAAATACGCAGGGAATGTAAATAGATATCGGTCTAGTCAGATTTTTTTTTGTTACTTTTATGTCTCTTTACATTTGATTTCTTTAAGTTGTAACATTTGTCCTATCTAGCATCAACAGCCTTTTCTGAATCCATAAACATTGTAAATGTAATTATCTATTTTCGATATCCGATCTACCTAGAATAAACCTAATAACTAGATTGATTCTCTTGTTTGGATTTCCTTAATTTGCTCCAATCTAATTTCTACTGTTCTGCATGATACCCAATTTAATAATTTTGAAGCCTGTGACTATAACCTAATTGGCCGATGGTTTTCATATTTGTCTGATTGTATTATGTTCCAGAATATAAAAATGATACTTCATTTAAAATTCGTTATCTTCTCTCTGCAACTGTATCTTGTTTATACATAAGTTTGTATTATCATTTAATTTCATCTACTCAAAGTGATTTTAACAATTCTTATGGAATATCATTACTGCCTACTATTTTTAATAGGTAAGCCTATGTCGTATAACACTTATAAAACATTGTAGACAGGCAGATCGTTAAATCGTATTTCCAGCGTAGGGTTGTTCAGTTTGATTATGTATTCTACATACTGGTTATATGTCTTCCATTATTAAATGTCTTCTATATACCAGCACCTTTTACCTTTATACATCTGTTAATATCATTTCTCCCGGTTCTGATTCATTTCAAAATTTCCCACACGTTATCAACGTCATTTCTTGGATTTACAGCTTATTTTATTTCCGATACCTCTGACTTTCATACCCAGGTTAAACATTTTTGCGCCTTCTCCTTCCATCCATCAATTCCAATATCTTTTGTATCTTACAGGATTTTCGTGTCTGCTATCATTATGCCCTCTTGATTTCAATCTGCAGTGATTGTCACCCCTAACTGAATATACTATTTCTATTCAATCCCATTTCGCTCTCAGTTTTTCATTAAATCCGCTATCGCAGTCTCTACAAAAACATTTTATATGAGTTTCTAATTCCTTGTTCACATTAAGTCTGTTTGGTATGTGTTCCACAATTTCTCTGATGAATTAAAAATTTTCTTTCAGAGTTTTGCCAGACTAACGCTCAGTAACAATTCGTTTTGTGAAGCTGTGTTTCATCAAGATATAAAGTACCTGACATCAACCTGTATCCCCTTGGCGTCCCCTCTCCATATGCTCTAAATAAATATATTCTATGATTGATTCGTGTTGTTCCGAAACTCTTATCCGGCTACTTCGTCTCTAATTTGATTCTCCTTTTCCAGAAAACTACTTACACATTGATTTTAAACAAAACATTGAATATTCATAATTATAGTGGAGAGTTGCTCACTAGAAATTGAAATATCATGATCTCTTCAAATACATGTTTCTACTGAGATTCCTTCACATCTGCCAAACTTTATTTTCAAATCGGATATACGAATCAATTTTGTTAGTGGTCCAAGTAGAGTTTCAGATTATCTTCACTTGGTAGGATTGCCTGGTGGAATTAAATACAAGCAATGATAGAGATTGGATTCCACTTTCACTTGAAAGCTCTGTTATCTAGGTGGCTGAAATAAACTTTACGTTCTCTCTTACAATACTGTTATACGAATTACTATTTTATTATATTAGTCTCCTGTAGATGGTTATGAGATCAAATCAGTCAATATCAAACATCCTCATATTAACCAAGTTTTAAATCACAAACTGCAATGCATTGTGGCTTTTCTAACAGTTACCAAAAGTATTTCACAAATTGTTCATAAAATTATATGGAAACTTGTGAAAAATTCCCATTAATAAGTTCTATAAGCAAAGGAACCCCTATTGTAGTCTTAATGAAAGTAGATAATTATGAGAGACAAGCCAAAGTTAAAAAAAAAAAAAAACTGCAGAGATAGCAATAATATGACACCATGCATATTCAATAAATTGCAGTTGATTCCTCATCAGAAAATACTGAGAACAAAACGTGGTGACTCAATGCTATCATAGAATCAATAAGTGAACAGTCTAGTAAAAGTATGAATTTCAGCATATATAACCATGGGTCCAGACTAAACACAAAAAATCTGAACATAAACAAGATATAAGACACCATGTTATTCCAAACAAGTAGACATTGCACTTAATGACACGGCAGAATCATTACAGGCTGCTTAAAACCATCTCCAGTCGAATAACTCCACCGTCTCGCAGGAATAGCACCACCTTCTGTTCGAAGGGAAACAGCAATGAACAAGGAAAGGAGGAAAGTGAACCATGAAAAATCTCATCCACTATATGGGCATATCCCTCACAGGCAAAGACTAAAGTCCAGGAAAAGTTTCCTAAGAATATTTCAGGAACTTACGACAACTGAAGAAGCCAGGTTACAACTATGGGAAGCTAAGGCTCCCCTTCCGCATGGCGGGGGAAGAGTGTCTGAATCTTTGCCACCTGGTTATGACAAGGGATGGTTGACGTGGAAGTCTCTGAATAGGCTGAGATCAGGAGTGGGCAGATGCAAAGTGAACTTAGCAAGATGGGGCTATGCTGAGATCAATGATATCAAGTGCGACTGCGGTGAGGACCAGACTGTCCAGCACATGCTTCAGTGTCGACTGTTTCCAGCATCCTGCTCGGCAGCTGAACTGTATGAGACCTCAGAAAATGCACTGGAAGTGGTTAAGTTCTGGTCCAGTATAATTTGATGATTGTGTAAATGTATGTTTCTGACACGAAATATTTATTAAAAAAAACATGTTACTTATCTAGCACAAGCCGTAAGGACAGCTATACTGGATTCCTGTTTGTTTATCTGTGTTTCACGTGTCATTCACCATGTATAAGCTAGTATATTATTAAGAAGAGAGTCTTTTGACTTTCCGACTGTCTGTTTTTGTGTTTCAGGATCCTCTGTTGCGGTATGCGCTCGTCGTTGGAGCTGCCACCGCGTTCACCGTGTAAGTTGATTTTTTTAATATCTGTCTCTTTTACTACTGAAGCACAATTGTGTTGAATTGTAAAGTTGTTTTAGAACATAGTACCAGAGATTCATAAATGGAACTTTGAATCTACTCTAGTTTTTTGTATGATAAAATTTATTCCTAATATCTAATACAGGTTGTATTTATGCAATAAACATCTAAAACTTACATCTATCAGACTGAACAGTATAAGTAGCAAACAATACATCCGGGTATTTGTGTTTATCGTGGTAAGTAAAATAAGTTGTGTGGTAGCAATGACCTGGTGACAGGTTTTTATTTCGAGTGCGCATTCCAGCACATTCGTAGCCGCCTAGCCTAACCCGGTAATCCTACTAGGTTTTGAACGTGGAATCCGAACCACGGAAGCATTATGGCGTACTTGTCAATACACATCAAGATGTGGCAAAACTGAAAGTAGGGCTAAGAGTCTTGCAAATCTCCGTCGATTTAAGGATTCGAACCAATAACCTTACGATATCCAGTCAGACACCATAACCACTGAGGCAGCAACGGTTTCCCAAGATCACTCCAGGCGAATACCGGGATGGATCCACGCAAAGGCCATGGCCAAATTCCTTCCTGTCCAAAACATCGAAGAGGCGTAAACCAACAGAAAAACGAAAAATAAGCAAAAATGCAAGCGAACGTTTTCATATTGCGGTTACATAGCCATATGTTAATACCATTTTTTGTTATAAACATAATTTCTGCGGGATGGATTGCATACCAATGGATGGGACAACTACGTATGATAAATGTTAATGCAACTGAAAAACGTGCCTATCTAGAATATTTTTATCTTACGCATTTATTTTGTTGCCAGTCAACTTCAATTTGATCTACCACATGGCAGATATCTGTCATTCGAACATAGAACCCCAATCCACTCCCAGCTTCCTCGTTTTGGTTGTTTACAGTTAGGTATAACATCTGCAATGTATTATTTGAATTCTGATACATCTTTTTGGGAGAATGTGTAAGCAAGAACGTGTTTATTGGAAGCAAAGAATAATAATTAATCTACAGCTGGATCCATTCATGTTTGTTTATATATCAACATCGCGGGGTTACAATCGCTTACACTAGGTTCACAAACTCTTCTTCAGGCAGATAAATATTATTGAAACAGAATGGAAATACGCTGGAGAATGTTTCCGGTTGCATTATACATTATGGGAACAAGAGCCTTTTAGGAGTATCGAAGATCTAGGATGTCTATCAACAGTGCTTCACTCGTGATAAATGTGGAGTATGCTCAGTCCGAGAAGTGACCGGCCAATTATGAAAATTATTAATAAGTGAGATGAATACAAGTTGATTACATGATATTTCGGAATGAAGGTAACGTATCTCGTATACCATGCTAACCACTTAAAATAATCTGTGTTAAGCGCAACCAAAAATAATTACTTCAGGGCGGCACTCTGGATGACGCAGGTTTGATCCCGGATCCATAAATCGAAAATTTGGTTTTCTACATTTCCATGGCAGAGTTCCCCGGGTTCTAATGGTCTTAAAAATAATAATATTAAAAAATAAAAATAAATATAAGAAAACAGTAACAAAAGTATCTGCTGCAGGTCTTGTCCATCCAGATCGCTGCCAGATATCTTATGGAGTCATCCCTGTCACCAAGTAGTCGGTACCGCCGAAGCAAGGTGAGAAGGTACCTTTCCAAACCAAAACAAATAGGATTCCTGTGAACTGATTCGTGATTCAGTGATTGTAACTACTACTGAAGAGAAAATTGTTCGTATGTCTAAAGTCAGGTCAGCGCTAAGGAAATTTGGCATGGCTCCTATTTATCCTAGCCAGATTTTCCAACCAATCCGGTGTTGCCAACTCGCATTACTGCTACTATACGGATGGGTTAGGTCCCATTCCTAGATTAACATTTTGAAACAATTGTTGAGCCCAGTAATATTCAATATAAGACGCACAGATATATAAATTAATTGGTAACTCATTAGCCCAAACAGCATCATCCACGTTAAGCGTCAATTTTGAGAGTTTCATTCTTTCAACCTAGTGACTGCGCTTTGGAGTGGTTTTCCGAGGTTTCACCGGATTATTGAATGTAACGCAAAAGTGCTCAAATTGCTATACGGTACAGAATAGTGGTCGACGAATGAGCGGCGCTATTAAATGGAATTGACTGGTAGCAGAATGAGTATAATAAGATCAGTCAAAATAAAAATGTAAGAAGCAGGGAGACAGATAACATAGGCTAGAAATATCAAAGCTGTTGTGATAAACACTTGAGGAGAACAGGAGAGGATACCCGCAAGATGTCAGACATTAACTCACTGCGAAAGAGTCTCACTGAAATAGGTTATTAAGAATGTGGAGGGACAGGGAGTGAATAGAAACACAAAACAATAAAGGCTTAAGTGGTGGAAAGTAAATGTTGGAGAGATTTAGGTGTGAGCTAATTTTTTTTATTGCGTTACGCCTCGTTGAAGCTGATGACACTAGAAGCCGGAAAGGACTAGAGGCAGGGAAAGTGAAGGAATTCGGCCATGGCCTTTTGACAAAATCATCCCGGCATTCACTTTCAATGATTTTGGGAATCTGCGGAAAACCCAAATCTGGATCGAACCCACTTCCTTCTGGATGCGAGGCCAGAGCGTTACCCCTTGCCCACCAAGCTCGGTAGCTGACTGTTACAGATATTGATACTTTCTAATAAAATCAACGAAAAACGTTGCTTTTCCCGGATTGAGTTCAACCTAGTAATTATTTATTTATGATGATGATAATAATAATTCTGAGTGCTGTTCATAAACCACTCACTGTTTCTACCAACAGCACAATCTTCGTCTGTGGAAATCCTTTATCCAAGCTTAACGACTAATTCGAACCACCGAAGAGAAGCATCGATGTTTACATACCCGATGTAAGATATGGGACAGGTGCAGGATAGAGTAGAACCTGCAAAAATGTTACATCTGACAGTAAGTTCTACCAGGGTCTGAAGGAGCCGACAGTCCGTTCTGTGTTGTTCATGGAATCTTTGTTGCTACTCAGAGTTCGGTAATGTTGACATCCCGGCAGCGTAGGGGCAGCCAATCATCTTGTCCACCAAATGTTCTCGAAAACAATGGGGAGCGTCAAGCAATTAGAACATATCCCGGAAAAAAAATCTACTTTAATCTAGAATTTTAACAACTGTTGAAAATTCGACTAAACATTTCTGCATAATTAAATTGTATAGCGAGATTCTAATAATTATCAATATCATTTAAAACTGTAGTTTAATCATCCAAAACCATTAGTAACATACATCTGAATCCTTTAGTCGTAGTTTGATTGTAATAGACTTTTTACACTGTATACAACTTGAAAATGCGATGGAATTTAATAATGTTATTTTGGTTGCACTGGTTTGTAAAGTACCTTGCTGTGGTTGCCAGATGCCTAAACTCTCTCACAGTAGTAGCTGTGTTTGAGTTGCTCTTTATTATTACTATCACTTCAAGTTCTGCCAACACTATGTACCGAAATTGCAATTTATGTACCCTCCATAAATCATTTTTTGACAACGTTTATGTATGTATTATTATTTCAGTCAATTGTTTACTAAATGATATTAAACAAGTTTCTTTTTTCTTTACTTTACAGCTGGACGTGGTGGAGGAACCGCGAGATGTAAGTACCTGAAGATAATAAATGAACATGGCTAAAACTTCCACCCTCATTTCATTCTTCAAACTACTTGATCTAAAAACTCAAAAATATTTTTCGTTGCCGGCGGTGTGTGTCATTAATAATAGCTTCGGCACAATTATTTTGGTATCAACAAATTTACAGTTGTAATTAGGCGCAGTAGTGAATTTCTGCTACGCGCATTGTACAGAACTAGGTACATGTAAGATCACAAAAATAGATCTGTCCCTAAAATTGATTTTTCAAAGGTACGTAGTGATTACGTGCAGTAAGTTTTAAGGAATAATTGGAGTTGATGAATTAGAGGAGAAGTTACTCAGGATGAAGCAGGAAGAGAGCCGTACAGATATATTAGAAATAAAATAAATTGTAAATGCAAAAATTAAAAAAAGTGTTTGCAAGAAAAGTGGGGAGAAGTGCAAAAGAATATGGTCCTAGATAAAGTGGATGTGGCTTATATGAAGATCAAACAGAATTTTGGAGAAATGATGAACAGATGTATACGAGTAAACATTAAAGCTACGATGATAGAGAAAGCTAACCGATGGAAAGAATACACAACGAAACTGTGTGATGAGGATGATATGAAGAACAGTGTTCTGGAAAAAGAAGACAATGTTGATATTAATGACTTAGGAGATCCTGATTTAAGAACAGAGTATCACAGAGCATTCAAAGATTTTAAATCAAATGAGGCGGTAAAAATTTATGATATTCCTGCAGGACTTCTGAAATCCTCATGAAAGTAGGAATCCCAAAATACTTTTTTTATGACTTTGTAGATTTAGAAAAAGCTTTTGATAGTATTAGGTGTTGCAATATGTTCAAAATTTTAAAGTAATCAGATCTAAAATATGGATATAGAAGGGAACAAACGTAGAGAATCATGAGAGATATGCATCACTTGAAAAAGGTATGTGTAGTTTATTCCGTTAATATTCGAGCAGGGAAGAAGCAATGGAAGTAAAAGAGAAATTTTAATGTGGCATAAGTGTTCAAGGAGAAAAAAATCAGTATCCTACGATTTGATGACGACATAGTTCTGTTAGCAGAACAGGCTGAGGATATTGAGGAGTTACTGATTAGTATGAACAAAATCTTAAGGAAGATTTTGGGCTAAATATAAATTAAAGCAAGAAAACAGTGACGAAATTTAGCAGAATTGGTCGCAATAATAGTAGATTAAATATAAAATAGGATAGATTAGAAGAGTATAAAGAACTGAATTCTGTTACTTAAGAAGTAAAATTACAGCTGATGGTCTAAGCAGGAATGACGTTAAGAAGAAAAACATTAAAGGTTAGAGCCTTCTTGAAACCTGAGACATAATTAAGTTTCCTATATTGATCTAGGGCTCAGAAACAACTTTTAAAATTCTTTGTGTGGAAAACAGCAATTGGTGGTAGTGAAGCATGGACTTCAGGAATACCAAAAATAAGGATAAATGAAGCGTTTGAAATGTGTAGTATGATGAAAATTAGGCGGACTGAGCCTGCTGGATTAGCGGTAACTCTCTGTGCCTGGCGTTCGAACGGATGCGAGTGCAAATCCCCGTCGGGCCATTTGAATTTCAGTTTTCCATGGCTACTCCAGGTGAAAGGCGCGATTGTTTGTCGAATGACCGTGATGGGCTTCTTTTCTATTCCTTGCTCCCCATCCACTCCATACTTTGACGAGGTACCTAGGATTCTGCAGACAACAGTTGTCTTTTCACATTGCCATTCGGCAACTGTACTGCTGTTATAATGGGAGAAAATTATAAAAAAAGTCATTCCGGTTCCACTACTTCCACTTAAAAGTCATAAGATATCTAATTAATTACAAATTCGAAAACTGATGGTCTTGTAGAATGAACGGTGCTATACGTTGTTTTAAAACTGCCGTATCCGAAATCTAAAGGTGTATTTGAAAACATTCACACAAAGTTTAATGTTCGCACATCAGAAAGTTTATGATGTCCAGTGGTTTTTAACAGAAGATATGTTATAATATACAAAATTTTGTGATCCCTTTAGAATGAACTTAATTACATATAGCTTGATTGCATGAAGTTCCAGATTACAGAAGCGACTAAGAAGCTAAATCCGCTAAGTTCCATTTGCAACAGGATTGGAATGAAGGAACAGAAGCTTTCCAGTGTATCAACTGTATAAAACGTTCTCTGGCTTGTTACATATGGACCATCCATAAACTACGTGGCTCGATCTAAGGGGGGGGGGGGTAGAAAACAAATCTGCACTACGTGGGGGGAGGAGCCAAGCGACATAGCTTTTCATTCATATTATTTGTCACAGTTATAATAAGGCACAGAACACACAACAGCCTGTGAATATCTATTTCCGTCATTTAACTATACCGGTTTCTAATTACGATAGTTTAACAAGAAAAAACGGTACAAAATGTCTTTGGAATCAATAGGGAAAAAGCTACATGGGGGGTGGGGGCGAAGGGATAGAGGCAAAAGCCACTTCAGGTTATGTGGGGAGGAGGGGGCTACGTAGTTTATGGATGCTCCCTAACATGTCGTTATGTTATGACGTCACGTCTAATTAATGCGCCTCCACCATGGGAAGCCCAAGAATGTTTGTGTAAAGAATGCAACACCTCTCTTACAAAGATTATCCAACCCAACAAAGGTAAGCTATAGAGAAAGATGAATTGAAACTGCAGCAATAGGTATTACGACAGGATGGACAGAATATTAAAATTATCAGAAGAGAAGTGATTCAGAATTGATGTCTTACATTCCGAAGAAGCTGTATGACACTGCTCTATTTCAACCATTCTGATTAATGTCTCTTGAGCACATTGTGTGATGGCCAGATATATTTTAATAGTCCGGTCTATTTAGAGAAAATAGAAAAAAAAGTGAATTACGAAAGAAAATTGATTTTTATAATTTTATAATTTAAAAAAATTAAATCATATATCAATTAACTGACCTTTCTTGTTGTCCTTATAGTGAGGAGGAGAAAAAGAAGAAGAAGAAAACAAAGAAGTAATCGTCCTCTTCTTCGTCGCCGCCGTGCCTGTAGAGCGCGATCTCCTCCGGGCTTTGCAGAGGCCAATCCTCAAGGTGAGTGAACTGCGAGTATAGCTGATGTGGTAACACAGTAAAGCTGCTAAGGACTGCACCAAGTCTCGAACTCAGTGGATGATTGAACATGAGTATACAAGTCAAAAAATCTCATTCACAACATAAAAAGATTGTCCGGTGCTGCAAATATCCACCCAGCATTCACTCACAATCAAATATTCTGATACGGAATTCACAGAGCAGTCATCTCAAAACGAGACTTTTGTTTTGCAGAATAGGGGAACGACGTACCTAATTTCATTGATACGGCTTGCGGAGAGAATTCCAGTGATAATAAGGTCATATATACTTCGTTTTAGGATGTAGAAAATCCAAAAATTAAGAGTTTTCTTCGTCTTGATTTTATAACTGATACGAGAATCACACCACAGATTTCAAATTTTCTCCACTTTCCTACGATGCAGAACTTCAAATTATTACTGTCAAAATTTATTCTCAAGATGCAGGTTTTGCTGCGTACCTCACTTTAAAAAAGTACCAGAAGCATTTTAGTACTCTCTTCTTATCAGTTGTAACTTCTGTTCTTGATTAACTCGTTACTACAAGAAAACATTTTACTGGTAGGTTAGTCTAGTAAACTGATTCCCAATTTGTTTTTCCCGAATACCACTTCAAGAAAGAGCTCAACCTCGTGTACGTCCATCCGAATGCATCACAGAACCACAGTATTACAGATATATAATTTTCTATCAATCTCTTTGTCTCTCTCTCTCTCTCTAACACACACACACACAGTTTAACTGTCTTAAAATATATTTTTGTTATAGTAACGTTTCTTAATTTTAAAAAAAAAATATATATATTTTTAATGATTACCTAAGCCAAGACATAACCCCGCGTTTCCCTTGAAGGAACCTTACCTCTCCAACCGAGTATGTGGTCTAGTAGAACGTTACTACAAGAAAAAGAGAAACACGTGCGGTGATTATAGCGCGTTTATGGAGCCTTACAGGGTTATTTTTTTAATCATTTCCGCAGAAAGATTATATACATGAGAAGAACATGTCCTGAGAGATCGAATAGCAATGCTCACAGTGGCTTCAGTAGAGGGTTTAGCTGCGCGGTCAGACCCGAATGTCCGCGGTTCGGACCGGTCGAGCACTCAGAGAACTCACTAACAACTCAACAGCTGACAACGGCCCCTTACATACGTGATAACCGCTGAGTGACCTATCGTCGCGCGTATTGGCTTGGCATTCCTTCACCCACGATCGACGATTCTGCAGCCCGACGCATGTCATACGACAGAAACCTAACAATCAAAAAATATATAAATATAACCTGTTGACAGGAAGTAAGAAATTCTGTATTAAATTTCAAACACTGTTTCCTGTACCTTGTGAGCTTATCCTGGCAGGTTGACCCAAATGAGAAATTTCCTGGCGGGGTCTCCAAATGTAAGCTGTCCTGAAATTGGTCGACGACGTGTTATTTGTAGGAAGTAGGCCCAGATTCTAATCTTCCAACATATGCAATCCCTTAACTTGGATAAACAAATTGAGAGCTATTTTGACATAGTCGGACCGAGCGTGGCGGTGTAACGGATAGCGTTCTCGCCTCGCATTCGGGAGGACGGCGGTTCGATCCCCGTCTGGGCATCCAGATTTGGGTTTTCCATGGTTTCCCAAATCACTCCAGGCAAATGCCGGGATGCTTCCTTCAAAAAGGCCATGGCCGAATTCCTTCCCATTCCTTGCCCCCATCCTTCCCCCCCATCCTTTCCCGTCTCTAAAGACATCGCTGTTGAGAGACGTAAATACAGTAAAAAAAAAAAGACATAGTCGAGAAATGAATAACTCTCTGTTATTGTAGAAATATTATTGAATTTAATTAATAGCGTTCTTTGACACAACCTTTAGGACGTTTGTTACACTGACACACGTTTCCCATACATTTCACAAGCTATTTGTGCTTGTGTGTAGAGTGCATGAACTGGCTCCGAACGGTGCGACACACAAACA
The DNA here is from genome assembly GCA_031002005.1 of Vandiemenella viatica. NCBI lineage: Eukaryota > Metazoa > Arthropoda > Insecta > Orthoptera > Morabidae > Vandiemenella > Vandiemenella viatica. The sequence goes on from JARYHS010011408.1 coordinate 67,954,776, forward strand.
GCTAGCGCCCAGCCTTCCTACGATGCCAGCGCCCAAACAACAATCACTAGCGCAGTTCAGCTCAAAGACTGTTCCACTACTTAGATAACAACATTATGCGAGCCCAGTTACTAAACAAAATACAGACAGTGGAACCCAGTTTTAAGTTATAGTTATAAGAAGTGTAGAGAGTAGTTATCAATGAAAGAACTTACTTATCAGTTCACATTATTTGCTGTGCAACAAAATTGATAGTAGAGCTATTAATGCATCAACCATCTGTTGCATGCGCCCAATGTTTTTCGTGACCAATCTTACAAGTATTTTAACAGTTATCAAAAATTTCCAAGTATAAATTTTCAGGACAATTTAGAAGAAGTTAGAAATCTGTATGTGGTTTTATCCTCCATAGGGATTACCGAAATTATTTTATACCTTTTAGTCCGTTATAAAAACATGGTACATTAAAAAGGATTTTTTATTTTATAATTATTTCTGTATCTAACCTGAGTTTGACTTAGATTTCATATATTTGAAATTCTGTAAAAGCGAAAGACAGTTTATCACATTGTAAAAAAAAAAAGCATTTGAACATGAGGAAACATCTATAAAAGTTATTTCTCTTACATTTGCAGAAACGTACTGCACTTCATGCCCGGTGTTGCGGACCAACAAGGAACAGGCTATGCAGACAGAACGTAGTGACGACTCCTACAGTGACGTCAGGATATTTGTGGGCTGACGTTCAACGTTCTGACTAATGTGCCAACACTTAGAAGGCCTCCATCCATAAATGATAGCTGGATCACCCTGCGAGATAACTTGCAACTATTCTTATTCATGTTTTAAAAAAAAAACTGTTTTGGCAACGTGACACTACTAAAGTGGCCTACCCTGTAATCATTAACTTGGCAAGAATATTTGCCTGGACAATTTGCAGCAGAAATGGTCATCAATATTGTATATATTTGTAAAGTATGTATATAGTTGTAAATACATCTTTGTATTATAGACAAATGGAATGTGTATTGTTATATGTAGTTTGTAGTTCTGTACGTTCTAAATTAAAGAAAATTAAAATTAAGGGAAAAAAACCAACGGAAGTCATTTTGTGCAAGCGGGTAGCTATTACATGCTAAACGAGTTCGTAATTTCAGGGATAAAATGTTGTTGAAATTTTTTTATATTTTTTTATTTATTTCATCATACATAAATAGTAATGCCCCAAAGTTGGAAGCCTAATGGTGCTGACACACAGATGAATTACATTATCTGAAAATAGATCTGTAATTGATTAGAGTGGGTTTGGTGTCATAAATAAAAAATTTCAAGGTAATATTTACAAGAAGTAACTTACATATCAATTTTTAAACTAGCGTGACTTCAACGTTACTGATGACAAATAACTTCAATACAATCCAATTGCAAATTAATATTTGGACTATTCGTTTCGTAATATTGCTCGCATGCTTATTCTGAGCTAATATGGACAAAGTGAAGTGCTCCTCATGAATCTGAATGTGCTGGTAATTACATTCTTGGCGTGTGAACAGTATTGTACTCGTAGTTTGCAGCTGTAATCAGTTGGTTGCTAAGACGCCAGTCGTATCGTTGTATACACCTGCTCTATCCTTTGTAGAGAAAAGGTAGCGCTACTTCTCGCAAGTACGCAATGATCGTTCTGTGTATCTATCCCAGAGAAACGACAGAGTGGACTCATTCAATGGTTGGCTGGTCAGGTACTCAGCAGCTGTTCGGTTCTCCGTCAAGCATGTAACAGTAGAAACACTTCTGCTACAGTGGTGCTGAATATTACGTCACGAGAATCCTAAGGTCTGAAGGCGTCGGAAAGGCACATCAAACGTTTCATGTACTATCTAAAATCATAAAATATACCAGATTCCTACACCCCACCCTTTTGTTTGCATTATTTGTTTAAACTTTATGAACATTTTAATAGAAGACGTTGCGGAAGTACCAAACTGAGTGTTTCAAACGATTCACTCACCTGACTTTGACGCCGCAATCCACACAACAATGATACAGTGATCCACTCCAAATATTTTATCCTAATTACAGCTTGAACTTGGTGGTTAGTTTGTTTATGACAATCTTAGGTTTCTACATCGTTCATTTACTGCATTTTTGTTTTTCGCAGTTTCCAACCGACACACTGCTGTTTCGCGTTGACCGACGTTGTATCGAATTCACCTTCGATAGCCACCCTGTCAAGTAACCAAGCAGTCGACAGTCAGCGGCAAAACTCGTCGCTCCAGTTGCTCGATCTGTGACGTCTTTCCGCTCCAGGGGAGCCAACTTGAGCATTAAGAGCGCTGCCTCTCAGCTCAGCTGTCGCCCGTCTCTCTCTGTCTCAGCATTTCTAACTTTATACGGTTGAACAAGTAGTCCAACTGAGAAGTGAATTATAATCCTTCTCGGGAAATGAATTTTCATGTTCTGATAATGTGTCTCAAAACACGTTGATTTTTTTGTATGTAGGTAACAGTTCTTAACAGAATTTCTGTTGATCCACTGGCCACCAAATTACATTTATACTCTGGGAAACAAACGGTCTATTTTTTTCTTAGCCTGCTATCAGAAAAATCTTTTTTTAATATAGGACAGTGCAAACTTTCGATTATTTTCTAAGAATACCTAGTTTACATTTCCGTCGTGTTTTACAAAGTAAATAGGAAGATTATTTCTGTAAAAAAAAAAAAAAAAAAAAAAAAAAAAATGCAATTGAAACTTAAAGTTGAACAAGAGCGAAGCATTATGTCTAGTGAGATAAAGTAAGTTACAATTGACCGAACATCTAGAAGGCAGATAAACTCTCCAAAAAGAAATATTATAATAATGCCTGTGGTAAACGATACGTAACAATAGTAAAGTTGACACGGATAGTAGACTTTAATACAAAACGCATCTACCAAATTCCCTTCTCATAGGAGAGTTGCAAAGAATTTACAAAGGGAATAGTGTATAAAACTCAACTCTGATCACACTCCTATATTCTACTGAAATAATATTACATAAAAATAATGGAAAACACTACAATATTTTAAGGACAGTATGCTCTATTTGAGGAATCAGAAGGGCAAATAATCTATTTAGGGATATTGTCTCTCCTTTCAAGCCTCTATTTTGTCCTGTAACCTGCAGCTGTTGGCCGCAACGGAGATGATCACGCATCCTATCGAATACTGGATGCTAACACGAACGTTTGAAGAACGAGATACCTAGGTGTTGAGAGATTTAATAATTTAGAGATTCTCCGTTTTATCAACAATTACCATTTTCCTTAACAAATGTTAAATAATTCCCTTACTTCTTTAGTATATCAGTGCTTGCAATTTTCCTAGTAGGAAAATGATAACGACCTAACTATACCCGTCGTACGTCTGTAGTACGAAATCGTAACTACAAAACTTTTGGGTTCTTAACATTTTCATCTCCTTTACTGTTTTAGTCTTGACCCACTTATCCACGGCGAAGTTATTAAGTTATGTACGCGACCCACGGAAAACTCATATCTGAATGTCCGAATCAGATTTCAATCTCGCATCCTCTTAAACGCCGGACTCGAACGTTACAGCTCGCTCAGCTCTCTTAGTTTCAGAAATGAGACTCGTAGGTGTTTAGGGCTTCCAGAATTCAGAACGTTCCCCTTCTCCTCGTAATGGCACACCGGGCTTTAACGAAACATGATATGTTACGCTTTTTGCAGATAAGTTGCATTTTAGAAAGTGTTCTTAATTTGTGGTGATCATTTTTCGGTTTTCCATTGTTTTACATTGCCATGTTTCACCGATCAACACTTCTGTTACTTTCTTCTATTATCAAAACTTCAGATAATTCCGTAATGCCACTTATATAAGCTAATTGCTTGGTTGTGTTTCTGATGTATGGCACGTTGTGAAACGTCTAGCTGTACTCGCTTTCATTTTACAATTTTAAAATCGCTGAACTCGTGACCCATGGTATGTAATTTAAACTTGACAGCAAGTTCTTTTTTATTTTATTTTACCCAAATCACGCTGTAGTTCTACATGTCAAGCATGGCAGTGGCTTAAAAAGTTCACGTAAACTGCTAAGCCTGCATTATTTATCGCTGATTTAACTACCACTGATTGAAAGCGATACTACAAATATCATGATGTAAAAAACAAAAATCCTCCACATTTCTATTGTTCTATCTTGCCACTTGAAGCGCATGTAGTTTTCATTAATTTGGCTGTCAAAGACTTATGATTTACATGCACCTTCCAGATTTTCCGGACTGGGCTTGAGAAAATTGGTCTAAATACCAAAGTAATAGTGAAACTTTTACAAAAAAAAAAAAAAAAAACAGTAATATTTTTTTTAATTTTCTTTGATGTAACTGTCATGTCGTGTAACAAGACTCCACTACTCTGTAACTTCCGAAGGCAACTAACACTAACGATGTTGAAATAGACTGATCTTCTCTCCACACAAAGTACTCGATGCTATTTCCAACCGCGGCGTCAGGCGAACCCAGACGCTGTATGGTCTTCGGCACGGGCACCGCAGTGGTGCCTACGCAGCCAGGCGCGAGTCACAGATTGGCTGGGCGCTGCGTATCGGCTGCCCAGGCAGCCCGCTCGCTCAGATAAGAGTTTATATTGCAGCGGACGGAGCCCGCTCCTGTCCGGCACTATGCGTGCGTGTGTGTGTGAGCGCGGGTCGTGCATCAAAATAACGGCCGCATTAGGCTAAGCCCCGCGCCCACTGCTATCGGCAGGGCTCGACCCCCAAAGATAAAACAACAAAAAACGCTCAAACTGTTGGCAGCGATAATACGCCTCTCCGATTCCGTGCGTCGACCGACGCTCGAGGAGGTAGTCGCACTGAGAGGCACGTTAACTATTTACATCGGCGCTTGTGATTTTGAAGAGTTTAATCTCGGTTGGGTGATGAAATTAATTTTTTCTAGCTAATTATCGCTGGAAGCTGAGCTACGAGTACACTATTAACATTTTGGAAGGCTGTTATTGCTTCGGTAATCCAGAAAACAATTTAATCGCCTTAATTATTAAATAATTACGCCAAATACATCGTGCAAATAAGGCTTCATAAAAATTGATATGACTCCATCGTAACATCCACTAACCAATTAGAATTTGTAAGTGTTTCTCTTTACATGCCAGCAAATCGAGCATTTTTTTAAATTCCATATCGAAAACTTAAATCTCTCTATTGATGTAATAGTAATTAATGCTCTATTTAAAATCTACATCATGATTTGATAATGTTTACTCACAAACATATATTAAAACTGTCCTGACGTTGCAGACATTATTTCTGTGAAACAGACTTTCGATAACTTTCGTAATAGAGGTCATGGCATGACTGTACCAAAATCCTTAATTCTCCTGTAGAACAGAAGTTTTTTGTTTGCAGCTACTGTCAGCGTAATGCCTGTATATTTTAGTATCACATATCCGCCATGATGTTTCCGTTCCATAACTTAAGAAATAATTAAAATCTTTATTCAATTATTTCTTAACTTAGTTTTGTTTCAATAACTGTGGCAATTTTTTTTCACTACTGGCCTCGCATTCTGACTCCCTGTTGTCACTAAGAATACTCTCAGCAAAAGGGTGGTTACTTGTAACCAAAAAAAAAAGCAACAACGCCACGGCTGAAACCTTACGGGTAGCGTCGAGACTCTAGGAAGTGTCCAGAAATCACGGTTCGTGCGTATCGATTGTAGTTATATGCAAGAAATAAAATAAGCCAGATGACAAAATTCTAATGCTTGGAAAGTTGTTGATTAGCTGCTGAACGCGACCACTTTGTGATCCACATTCGTTAAACGGGTAATATTTTTGGCGTATTATAACAGGGAAGGAGATACCAATAGAATCAAGAAACTGTTTACATTCAGTTTGCATGATCTGATGACGTAGACAAAGTGTTTAGTGAAGGAATGTTCCACTGACCCCAAACCACCAACGACCAGTATTACCTCTGCACTACGCAATGACAAGTCCTCTCGCCTATCAGATGCCTGAAACAAATTTATTTTAAAGCTTATGAGTGTTGTTGTAGAATAGAGTAATATCACGCCGCTTAGAAATTCCTCAGATATTCGGGTGCATTATCTGCTTTTTCTTGGCCATTCCTTTCCTTGACCCGGCTATCTGCATATCACTAAAATCCACTGGTAATCATCGGCACGTTGATGAGACTGTATCATCATGTGTAACGTTGCTTATAATATTAATTCACGTTTTGGGTTTATTAAGGATCCTATCATTGAAGCGGTTGGACAATTGTTTTACCTAGCTTTCTTAAACATACCCTCTACCTCCATTTTCAATCACGATTTGGAGAGCCACTTTTGTCTTTAAACCTTATTTTGTAAATTTCTGATACGTATGATTTCATCATGCAACAGTTGCAATAGTGTCAGGTGTTAGCTAACGTATAAGACAGCGAAATGAGCAAAGCACATCATTTACATTTGCTTCAAATACATCTAATACGTCAATTACGAAGTTAACTGTACTGTATTTACAACGGAATAAATTAATTTGCGATGATGATAAGATGGGATTGTTTTGAGTTACAGGACAGGAAACTTAACTTCCTTAACAATCGATGTCTTTGATACTCATCGGTACTATAATTCCATAGTCTCACTAGATAGGATTTACCGCGATAGCTATTGATTGGATCTGGCGCTTATTTCTGGTACCCGGCCTTCGTTGGCAAATTAACAGTGACCAGAGATATTAATACAGATTCGAGGTTATGAGCATTATTTAACAGCTAACCAACTTCAAAGAAATGATTTTCCAGAATACTTTAATCAAGTTTTCTTTTCGTAGCATTTTCATATTAAATTAAATTCGTCAATTTAGCTAAAAAGATATGTTACAACTTTACAGCTGAAGAAACTTGTAATATAATTGTACTTAACAATTCATTGAGATACTTACCATCGTAACCATACTATTTTTCAGTCACTTCAATCGTAAGGTTAAAGTATTAAAAGTATAAAGTGTACATTTTTTATTTTCTTTGTTATTTACGTTTCGTGTGTTTGCAGAGGAAACCGCTTGTGTGAAATACAGGTGAAGTTTGAATTTAACAAGATCAGGTCAAAAATCGGAATTATTTTTGGCCTGTCACCATACAATCTTTGGCTTACACTAGGCTGTAATAAGTGAATTGACGAACTGTTTACAATAACAGGAAAATAGCGATGGCTATAATTGACCGCGTCTGTCTCCGTGCGTACAGGTTGGCAGTAGACATGAACCAGGTAGCTGGCGATCTGGGAGGTCCACCGGAGGCCTGATGTTGATTAGTCCAGAGATATAATCCAAGTCCGCTGTGGTGGCCAGCGATTAAACTGCTCCCGGCGTCTCCACATCACGATGTTCTGTAACAAACTAGAAGCGTGACAGTGAAATGTTTCATTATTGGCCTTTCAAATTCACACGTGTAATTCCTTAGGCCCCAGAATTCTACAGCTCCGAGAAGGAATCTCACTGGCTATGTTGTAAACATATTATTTGAATCTGATGCATTACCGTTCAGCCACTAATTACAGACTAATCAAAGTCTGAGATTTCTCTTTAAATCCGAGCTGAAAGCTGGAAACCCGCGCGAATGCTCTTTCCTGACTTACGTTTAAAAATCCATTGATATTTAAACCCTTTCGAGATTAAAGCAGCTTAGCCGTCTGGGGTAAATCTCGCCTGATCATTGTAACACCGAAAGAATAATAACTTTTGCCTTCTTCCCCACCGCGCAGTTTTTTAATCTTACCAGGCATCGCGTCTTCGTTTCCCAGCGATGTGGTTGGCCAGTCATATGAATAAATGTAGCAATTAATTTATTGTTATAACAGCATGCGGTACTCACACGTGACATTTTCAGTAGACCATATTGGAGGATACAATCCCCTTACACTCGATTTGTTCGTGAAATTTACTTCAGCTCCTATCTTTCCTACTCCTTGTTGTATGTGAAGAGATTTCTTAACCCACTAAATATCCGTGGGCGTCCCTTGTTCGAGCTGGAGTGAAGCTCCCTCGCTTCACTCGATCGTTGTACAGGAATTCGTAAGAGGGCCGTCTAGAGCGCTAGCTTGCCTCTGGCAGTATGACACCGGGTTTTCCATTCACACACGGCCGCCCAGCCTAGTCAGTGTTTGAATTAAGAGTTTTTATCGCTACTTATTGTATAAAAAAGCTCACTACACTATTGCTGCCACTGTCTCTCCGCCTACCTGTTCTTAGCTCGGTCACGCCTTTCGAACAACACATTCGATGACAATTGTTCACACAAGCATTTATTGCGCCCCGCTAAATGCAATGCGACTCTGTTTTCTTAAATATTCAGGAGGTTATTTGGAGTACCTCAACCTACTGCCGACGAAAAGCTAGTATTTACCATTGAAACAATGCTCGATAATAAATTTAAAAATCCCAACAGTACAAGATATCGAAAAAACTTAAAATGATATTATAAAAAACAAAAATCTGTAGCTAAAATAAAAGTATGGGCTGGAAACATCAGTGTGGTTCGCCGCGCTACCGCGACTCCTACTAGACCTGTGAGGTAATGGGACCAGGTTCGAGTTTTGGTCCATGGGAGTGACTGTCCTCATTGAGATTTTTAGGTGATTTCCCTCAGTCATCTAGGTGGGATGTTTTTCAATCTCCGCTACATAAACACCACATTTCACCAACAAAAATCTTACAAGTACGCTGGGTGTAACAAACCCGCTTTGAATTCAGACAGGATACAGGTCCTTCCCCCACCGCATGATACACACTTCCACCCACCTGTTTAAAAAAAAGAGCTATGGGCTGTTATGATATAGTGTACGAAACCACTGAAATCAACCTGCTTAATACCGAGCCGCAACGCTCTGGCCTCGCATCCGGAAGGACCCGGGTTCGTCTCCCGGTCCAGCCAGCCATATTTGGGTTTTCCATTGTTTCCCTAAATCACTCCGGGCAAATCTTGGGATAGTTCCATCGAAAGGCCACAGCGGAATTCCTTCCCGTTCCTTATTCCCAGTCCCTTTCCGTCTCTAATGACCTCGACGTCGATGAGGCGCAAAGTCATAAGCAAACATTTTAAACAAACTGAGTTCTTTGACCAAAAGCTGATTTTTAAATTAGAAAGTTTGTGTATTTTATATATTGTCACTGACTTCTAAAGGCATCGATTTTTTTAAAAAAATTCTTCACACATGCAATACGTATTTAAGCGGGATATAAAGATCCCTAAGGATTTTTTTCGGAATATTCTTTGCAGGTTAGATTAACAGCGTCCTCCATGGGAAATAAATATTTTCTGCAACAGGATCCAATTTACTATATGGGGAGAATTATGTTCTTGCAATCTGAAAAATGAATAGATACGAATACTTCGGTGAAAGGGAAAAAAAGGGAAATTGTTCAGTCTCTATTTTTTATATCTTTACACAAAAACGTAATTATTAAGAAGAATCTTAGTAAGTTTATTCAGATTTGCTACTGAATCCGGGAAGTTAAGTGGTATTATATTCTGATTAGCTAATATCGTAATATTATTGGTTTCAAAACTAACGTATACTGCTTGAAACAAACTGAATAGTTCTAATTTAATCTGAACTTAAATTTGTGTCTACTACAAATCATATCCTGAACTATCTGTCTACTATCTACAAAGTGTGGGATTATACCGGAAGTTGCTAGGCCGAAATTTATTTTAGTTCCTTGAGGATATTGCTATTTGACAGAAATTAATACAAAACATAATGAAAAACCTATACGAGTTGCCACGGATTCTGGTAAAAACATATAAAAATGCCTCGTTCTAAATTGTGCAAGCTTAATTAATAATTAACGACATACTTAGAAACGTCAATAGTTTGCTGTTATTTTTAATTATACTTTCATAGATAATTTAACTACAGTAGATAAATATCTTTTAATTGGAAGCATTTTTTCTTTAGAGTGCATGCCGACAGTTTTTTTTACCATGGTACTGTATGTTTAAAAAACAAAAACACAGGAATATCCCTATATTTGTCAATATTTCTGTGTTTCATAACTATCCCTGCTAGCAAAAATGGTCTAAAATTAACAATAGCCCGCTTACTTTTTTATTTTCCAGTCAAAAAAAAAATTAAAGATATATCTTCTATGATGACTTGTATAATAGGGTACCTTTTTATTCTATACTATTTAATTTACGAAATCATATATATATATTACTCTTTCTTACTTGTGAAAATTTGTAGTCTACCACTTCCGTTTCCTGGCTAGAGTACAGACAGCAGAGCTACAACAATAAGTTTACGTTTTTCGATTACGAACCCTGAGAATTTGCTGAATTATGTAGTTTTCATTCACATTACCGAACTCTAAAAACGATGTATAAATTATGCTGCTGTTACAGTTTACCATGATTTGAATAAATTTGTCGAAAATTGTTGAGAAACACTAAAAACAAGTAACAGATATTTTTAAACGTAAATGGGGCATGGAAAACAGGCTCTTAGGGAGCGTCCATAAACTATGTGGCAAGGTCTAGGGGGGGGGGGGAGGCGTAGAAAGCTACGCTTTGTAGTTTTGAGCCAAGACACGTAGCTTTTCGTTCAAATTATTCACAATTAAAATAAGGTACGGCACGTGAACATTTATTTCCGTCATTTAATTAGCTCCGAATGTAATTTACTATAGTCTATCAAGAGAAAACCGTACAAAATGTCTTCTGGAATCAATAGAAACTAGCAGCGTTTAATGAGGCGGGGAAGGGAGGGGGGGGCTACGTGGTGGGGGGTGAGGGTCACAGGAGGCCAAAATGGTGCTACGTGGATTATGGACACACCCTTACGGGATTAATCGTTACCGTTCTCTGACATATAACAATGTGGCAGAAATTTGTGAACTGTCGCCATTCTCAGAATGACCAGCTGTGACAGTGGCAGTTGTAATGCTTCAGAAGTTTATCTCCCTGAATAATCTGCGTGCAAGGAAAGGACCGACATCACTGCTCAGTACATGTAGCCAGAATTTTATTTAAATTTACTCTAAACCTCCATTTGGTTTGCCACGGAAAGAAAATAATAATAGTAAAGCACCGCGCCTCAAATTGTCGTAAAATATGTGACGGGGCGCGGAACAGACTCATTTCCATTCCGAGCGCAATTTATTACGTCTATATTTTACCAGAAACTGCAGATTTATACGAGGCAAAAATCATATTTTGCCGCGTTCGGCCGTCGGGCCGCGCGTAAATTACGCCATTAGGTGGCCCAACCTAATCGATGCCTCGCTCCGTCGAAACTGTTTTTGTAGCCGCAGACACGGCGGGCAGCGGGCTGGGCCAAGGTGTCACCACAGATACAAGCTACAACACGTGTGTTTTCTTGTACTCGTTGGTAAAAGTAATGTTAGTACACTGTGACAGCAGCTGGAGTTTGGTTGATATGATCTTGCATGTTTGTTTTGTAATTTACTGTAAATCACTGTATATAGACTTTGTTTTATGAAAATAAATTATTTAGAGGCCATTTAATATGTTTAAGAACAGAATTGTGCAAGATAATTGCTTAAATGTTTGTAATTCCAAGTATTAAGGCAAGTTACGATGTCTGAAGGACTATTTGCTACAGTTTAAAATGATTTCTGTGGATAATTTTGTGTTTAAGTATCTTTAATTTCCATTTCTGACCATTTTGTAATGATTGAAAATGATTATGTATTAATTCTGATTGTTTTTAATATGTTTCAGTTGTTTAAGTATTGTTAATGTTCGAGAAATATCTGTCGGAATCCTTTGAATTGTTCTAGAAATTTCGATGTAGTTTATATAAAGTGAACATCCGAGAAAGAGAAACAGTTTTCACCGATTCAATTTAAGACTGCCAAGGACTGTATTGTCTGTGGAAGAAGTGTGGTATACAATCACTGGATTGCATGTATGCATGTAAACAGTATCTTTGACGTCGTGTTTATGAAAATAAAAGCAATTTTAAAGTGAACTGTATGGCGGACTAATTATTTATCATATTAATTAAACCACGAACAATCTAATACACCACTACTCAATTTGTTTCCTACTTTTGATATAGATGCAGTACACGTTTTGTATAGGATCTAGTAATTTTAATCAGCACTACAAGAGGAATAAAAAATTTTAAACTTGGGTTTTAAAGCAATATGTAGACAATAATAAACAAATACCTGTATTTTTTTTAAAAAAATGTGATATATTCGTATTCTATTATACAGAAATGAATGTTTGTTTGATTGTTTGTTTGTTTGCTTGCTTGTTGGTTCGTCGGTTTGTTGGTTTGTTCATCTTCTATGCGTTCCTATATCATTCATGCGTTTACGATGAACCTTTGGTGAGCTATTCTGTGCGCGCCTGCGAAGGTTTCTGACCAAAAATATTCCAAAAGACCTCCCCCCCTCCTTCTCTACACCCCTCAATTTTTTCCAAATATTCGATACACGAACCCACAGTTCTCTACGATATCGATGGAACTTCGCACACATAAAATTTAAAACAAACAGAAAAATACTGCCTACATATGTTTGGGAAAAAAACCACCCCATTCCACTTTTACACCCACTCCCTAAATGTTTGACAACATTCTTCATACAAATACATAGTTTGATGGAACTTTGGATATGTTTACTTTAAAACAAATAGAAAAATACAGTTTGTGATTGGTTTACAAATCCTAATCCCTCTCCTCCATTACCCACCCTTAAATTATGTCATAGATGGTCCTACAAACCCATAGCTTTTATCCAATTTTGATAATACTTGGAAATAGATAGCTCTGCTACAGTCCTAGGTTCAAATCCCAGTGGGCGCAGGAATTATTATGAGCTGGATTTAACATACGTGCAACACCGGACGTTCAGTGGTTGAGATTCCATGACATATATAATAAACTCACTGGTTAACGGGCTTAATCCTACGGATAATTCAGTCAACCTTCGGGATGTGAACTAGGTTAGAATTTTTTATAACTAACATAAAAATATTGTTTACATCTCGATTGCAAAAAATAAACCACTCTTCTCCTTACCCCACCCGCTACCTTAATTTTTGCCAATGTTTTCATACAAACCCAGGGTTTTTAATCCAACATTGATAGTACTTACCACACGTATGTTTCAAAACAAAATGATATGTAGCTTAATAGTTAACGCGATTACTTAAGGAAGTTTCTGTCGTAGGCCGCGTTTTGAAATACAGGGGGAAGCAGTAATATTTAGGAGTTACATTTGATCATGTGAGCGACGCCTGGCATTTCCTGGTTCAGATTCCACATTAAACTGTAGGTCCCAGACAGAGGTAAGGAACTGGCCGTCCTGCCTTTGACACAATGGTTTAGTGCACCTCCTTCGGAAGGATTCAGTCAACCGTCGGGTTGTGGACTAAGTTAGTTTACTTTAAATCATCACACCTATACTTAATAGACATAACGGTCTGGAAGCTAAGTGATTAAGGCTCTTAAGTTCAAAAGTTTATTGGTCCGGTCCCAGGTTCAAATTCCAGGGGATGCAGGAATTTTTGAGTTGTATATGTCTGAGAAAAGTATGAGTAATTCGCACATTAACTAAGTTTTCGCACAAAAGTAATCGTTTTACGGCCACATCACGCAAGCATAAGGTTTTATTTTAGACAATTGTACCAAAATGTTAATCTACCCAGCTACTACAAGCTACTCATAGAAGAATTTGCTCTGTAAGAATTTTTATCAAGCTGTTTTCCATTTTCCTAGTTCAACCATAGACTATTATACTAAGAGTACATCATGCCCAAGGAACGTTAACGCAATTTAACTATGGCGCCTATTTTATGGTTCTCCGTTATATTGGTTGTCCATATGTCAGTTTTAAAACCAGTTCTTAACTCAAGACTATTGTCTCTCATAGTAGTTCCTCCACTTCTTCTTCTCATGTCAATGACAGCATCAAATACAAAGTAGTTTTTCCGCCAATGCGATGCATTTGTCACTGACCGATTGAAGGTCTGATTGAGATACATTAATTCAGAATTGTGTACATGACAAAAAATGTACCTTTAGTTTAGATCTGGCTACAAGAATATGCGGTACCTGTTTACTCTCCCACGAGAGTGTCTCTGAAACGGCCAACTCGAAGTCTCTTCAGTGACTTCCATAAGGGTCTTGGTTGGTTAGACCTAGGTGGTAGACCTTCTTTCGGCTTGTTTCAGCCGGTGTTACGTCGCAATATGTTCTCCAAGAAGGATATTCGTTCACCACATTTACAACATAGCGGTTCATTTCGTTTACACCAGTACCGCAGTAGTAAAACTCTTTTAACTGTTGAAAGTAACTGCCCTTGTGTCAGGCACACTAGGGAGTAACTCGAGAGCTCTAGAGTTTTTTGTTCCGTTGGCAGCCCTGGCGCACAGTGGCTGATGCCGTCACGCGCCGCCGATCGCGGCCGCCGCCGATTGTTTCCATCCGTCTCGCCGACGTGACGCGCGGGGTGCTACGCAGCGCAGCCAGGGCTGCACGTGCCGAGAATCCAGTGGGCACCCTCAGAATCACGGCGTTACTGCTTCTTCCAGTCCTTGATTTCACGTAGCTGAGATGCGTGCGAGAGAAACAGTTGCGGTCTCACGAGCTTTATTTTCTGACTAGCAGGATACCAGGTGGCGCGGGCTGGATATGAAAGTTCCGATGTTTTATCCCGTTTGATCGAATTGGCTTAAACGTTCTCCATCAGCACCCACTTTTGTAAATTTCCCTACTGTGTACGAGCTATCTGAAAAATACTTGTGTAAATTGTCCTGGGGCGTGGGGGGTGATGAGGACGAGGGGATGGGTTTTTTAAACCAAATGTAGAGAGTATATCTTTTTCTTAAAAAAAAGGTCTACATGTGTAAAGTTGTATCGGAATCGGACAAAAACTGTGGGATCATAAAAAGAACATTTGCAAATACGTAAGAGTAACACACATAAATTCTACTTAAGGAGGGTAAAAGCGGAAGTGATTGGGTTTGTATTTTTCTATTTGTTTTAAAGTAAACGTGTGTAAAGTTACATCAAGATCGGATAAAAACTGTGGGTTTTTGTGTCGCCGTACTATCTTTATTTAAGTTCAAGTAAGATTTTCTCTGTCACTAGTTGTCCGACCGGTCCAACGCCAATAAAAAAGGAATTTTTATGGGCTTGCATCCACTTTGGCCTATTTTTCCCAAGGCTGAATAGTTTCCTTAACAGGGGTGATTAGAGAGATGGGGTTAATTTTTTTAAATGAAATGTGGACGGTGTTTTTCTCCTTATTTTAAAGTACATTTGCGCAAAGTTTCATAGTGCTCGGATAAAAACTATTAACTTGCATAAAAACATGCTAATACACATAGTATATCCTTTTTTTATATAGAGAGAGATGAACGCCTGCCTTCATTATTGTGGAAACTGGTTGCTGTAAGGCATAATCGCTTGAATCTCCTTTTGGACTTCTCTGAATAGTGAGAAGCTTTGAGAATGACGTGGATATCTTAGAAATACACAGTGGCACCAATTATAACTTTGTGTATAAACCTGGCATGAAGAAGTGGTTGAAAGTTCCAGGGTGTACCACTATCGCCTTTCTTGTGTGATCATGTGACGACGGAATATTCACGTAACAAGAAAATCATTCGTAGTTTCATTATATTTATGAGTAATCTTTCACAGCAATGACATCATTAAGTTGTTTGGATAAGACAATTGGTTGAAAAGACAAAAGATGTGAGTACAACTCAGTAAACAGAGATGAAATTTTTGTGATCCGTTGAAAGGTACACAGTTAAAATAAATTACGTGGCGAAAACGTCAGTATTATCAGCATATTTTCCGTGAAAAAAAGAATGATATCGAATTAAGAATGGTGGTTAGTAAACTTCTGAACCAAGCTCTGCCTTACAGATCAAAGGGGCAGAGGTCTCACTGCAGACTTCGGAAAAGATGGTTTGATCGTGGTGATGGTAAAGGTTAAAAAGTTGCTTCCATTAGAGTGATTAAACCAGGAAAAGTTTGGATACAAAGAGCGAGTGAGACTTCGATTCCAAACTTTTGAAGGAAGGAAGTATCACGGCCCATTCCTGGAGAGATTTCGGAAATCTTCGAAACCAGAAATCAGGATGACCAGAGTGGGGCTCAGACCTACGAATTACAAGTCAGAGCATTAACCACTTACCCAATCAGCTCCATCAAATGAAATCACCTTTTATTAGGGATAGAAAAAAGCTCCCTTAAGCAGTTTCTTCTTATGAGAGGTGGTTTTAGACCAGGCCTTTCTTACAACATAATATTCAAATGGACTGCCAATGTTTGTGCTAGCTCAAGCAGTTTGAACTATTCCTCGTGTTTTAAGTAGTAGTAAATTACTGGTTACTACATCTTACTTACGCACCTTATTTTGTTTATTTCGTTCATGTTATTTAGAAACGCTTAACATGTTGACTCAGAAATGAGTTACAGGAATAATGAGAAGTGTAGTCGATATTTGAGCAACATAATCACAGTTCCAGATTTTAAATAACTAAAAACGTACGTGATAAAGTATGATTTAAAATAGTCACCTAACTATGCAGTTCGCGGTGTAGTATTACCTCCTGTATTTAAGATCGTTTGGACTAACAAGGACCACGTTAAGCCTTAGATTGACTTGAATTTGTTTTGAACTGGTACACATCCATGTTAGCCCTTTAGGGACCATGGCGTTCTTCTTACACAGCAAGCTGTGCCAGAGGTGAATGTCGTGTTAAAGGTAGCCTATTTGAAATATAAAACGTTACGAACTACTGAAATAGTTAAGATACCAAAAAAAAAAAAAAAAAAAAAAAAAAAAAAAAAAAAAAAAAAAACACGGAAGTACATCAATACATAGGCCTACGTATGTTATATGTCTCTACTAACTTCGATACCATGCACAATGCTGCTGATAGGTTATAATGAATGTCCTAGCAACCTTCAGTACTGTGTGCCACTTTTCATTTAGAGTTTACTGAATGTCTTTGGCTGCTTTAACACTATCACGACCATATAGAAGATGCTAAATTTGTTTGCAGTTCATGAGTTTTGAACCATTAACATTTCACTGAAGGCAATTACTTATCCCTTTCGAAATTATTTCCACAACAAAACCTGATAATTTTGATTCACCAGGTGAAATGTCGTTGCTTAATTTATTTATTTCTGTCTATTGCCTGCTACTCCACTTACGAATAATCGGGTTGATGCTGTTTACACCGCGTAGTTCACTTCAAGGCTTGGATGCTGCTGATAGTGCTCTGAAGGCATTGCGCCAGCACAGTGGACTAGACGGTCGAAAGCGCTCAGCTTTCCCCCACCCCTCTTTCTGGCGCCGACGTCACAGAGCCGTCAGACTGCTGGGCGGCTTGGCGTGGCGCTGCTATCGCCTTCCGGCCGGCCAGCTCGGCCCAGGATTCCATTGTCGCGTCTCCAGCGTGCTGCAACCTCGCTCCAGAGATCACACAAATCCAATTCTCGCCGCTGGTTGTTAAGAGACAGTAACAAACCACTAAAAGATTAAACAGATTGTAAATATCGCAGTTCTGTATCAATTTCAGTCCTGTAAATTGATTAGATTGGAGTCTGAGAGTGATAAACATTGATTAAATGTAAATTTCTGTCTTTAGCCTATAAATGTGTATGACTTCGTGGATGAAAGTACACATCCAAGAATTATTATTTGATTCAAGGTCATACATTATACGAAGTGTTCATTGAAAGATTGTAATTAAGAACGTTAAGCCAAATTGTTTTGAGCGTTTAGAATTGTTTAATTGTGTCAGTTTTATGCTTAAAGGCTGGTAAATATTTTCCATTTTAAACGTTTCTTCATGATTATAAGTAAATGTGCATGTGTTATAATTGTTTTTGTTCAATTTCTAATGTTGAAGCTTTTGCCAGCGCTGGAGAAATTACTGTCTGCCTATTTAGTGTGGTCGAAAATATTCCGTAACTTCTATTTAAGCTATCGAGACTGCGAACAGAGATATTCGCGGGGAACGGTGCTAACAGGACACTATGTCAGTTGTATTTGTAAAATCTTCGGATGAAGTTTGATGACTTGTTTGTGTATGTATTTATATTTCGGTGGAATAGAAAGTCGAGCAAAACGGGTATTGACGATGTTGTTATTCCGGCACACTGCCTATCATTCAGAAGTCATGGAAGTATCATACTTAAGTGAAAGTTATATATTACGTGACAAAACACTGTAAACCTACGGACTAATTAATTAATTGTAATCTTCTTATCAACAAAGTTCTGAGTTCTTTAAAAAAAATGGACAGTTTATATTATAAGCGAGAATAAACAAATATGTGAAATTGTGCATATTTCTGTTGCGATATTAACCAGAAACAACTAGAAGGAATGAGCCTACTTTTAGCACTTTTGAGACAGGCAAAGTATTATAATTTTGTGAATTCATGATAAGACGAAATTGTTTTTATTTGAAGATCTCAGTGTTCGACGTCCCGAAAATTTGTTTCGCTACATAGGCATGTGGAGAAGATATAAATCTGCACATAAATAAAGTCTTAAAATAACGATAGCTGAGTGACATATTGTAAGGAATATAAACATCTGTTGGATTCATGGTGTTATGTCGTTAGCATTTGAACTAAATTGTAGGTTCTTGCAGTAAACATTATTCCAAATAATATCACAATCGCTCCAGACATCAAACTCGGAAATTCTTTTTTGGATAACGTATATTTTCCAATAATTTGACCGCGGACACAGTTAAGACAGTAATAGTTTGATTGAGGACCGTTCGCGTCATAATCATCAGAATAGTTACCGGTAACGAAGAAATAAAAAGCAATTATGTTAATTGGTCCTGTTCGACAATGGTGTATCATTCTCAACAAAAAAAGAACCAAAAAAAAAAAAACAATTATTTCACTTAAACAGAGTGTCGTAAATTTTAACTATAATTGTTATGCATCTAGCACGACAGGAGGCATTTCTGCAACTGACAATCACAATCATCTTACCTCAATAGTTAGAACATTTAAGTATTTTTTTAACCATTTGATTGTCTCAAACGTAAACTAACAGCATTATTTTAACAGAATGCAGTTCCTATACAGACATGTTGCAATGTTTTACATCCTGTCCAGTATTGGTTTGTAAGGTACAGACGTCATGTCTGTATCTACATCTAGACTCTGCAATTCACAAAGTTGTGATCGGAAGAGGGTGCTTTGCCCCAAAACTAACTCTGCGCATTCCAGTCCCGAAATGAATTAAATTGTTCGCATGTCTGCCAATAAATTCAAACGAAACCTTCGCCTTCTGTCTATGAGAGACTCCGAGCCTGCGTATCAACTCTGTGACGCTTCCATAAGGACTGTGGCAAGCTGTCACAAATCGAGCGGCTCTTCTCTGTACTTGCTCTACACTATCAATCAATCCCTTGCGATACGTATCTCAGATGGGTCAACAACAGTCCAAATTAGGATGCATGAGAGAATGTATGCGATCTCTTTTGTATGTGCGCCACAATTTTTCAAAATTCGCCTGACGAATCGCAGCCTAGAGTTAGCTCTATCTACGACCGAAGTTATCTGTGGGTCCCATTTCATGTTTCTTTGTGCTGTTGCGCGCAAATACGTCAGGGAATCATCCATGTCAATAACTGAACTGTTTTCTTTGCTCTCCTGAACTAATGGATTGTTTTTCTTACCTATGCACATTGCCTTGCCCTTTTTGAAATTTGGTGTAAGTTTCCATTGATCGCACCATTCCGGAATAACGTTCAACACGCGTTAATTTCTAAGAAATCCGTCGAATTCCTTATTTTTCTATACATAGCTGCATCGTCAACGAATGATCTCAAACTACTTTAACGTTGTCTCCGATATCATTTATTAAAATTAATAAAAAATTATACTTTTAAACTTCACATATGAACAACTGACGTAAAATTTAGAATAGTAGAGGGTCAAAGAGCTTACAAAGAAACAATTAATCAAAGTAATCTAATATTCACAATTCCATTTTTATTTAAAAAAAAGCTCTCGTTAAGAGATCAGTAGTAGGAAATATGGTAATAATCAAAGTAACTCCTTCCAATTAAAAGTAGTATTTTCTAGTTACTTAATAATCTTTTTCATCTGTTATTTCATGTCGCTTTTATACGTAAAATGTTTATAAGAATACTTTTCCATTTTCATAAAGAATGTCTGTTTTTGGCGTTGTTTTCTAATTTTTATGAATATGAACATATTTTTAGCTCATGTCACGTGGTTTTCAGTACATTCCCATATCAGTATGGTAACAGTGAATCTCAGGCTGTGGTAGGATAATAAATCTCATCCAGCCATCCAGCTTTCTGTGTTCTGGGAATTACGAAAATCAATGGTCGATTTCATTCCCATTCTTCGTCCCTAAACCTATCCGCCTAAGGACCTCGACGAAAATAAACATTTATTACACTGGAATCATAATAGCACGTACTGTCTCACCAAACAGTTACTAATGGAGTAGTCACAGAGTTCATTAACGTACAATGGTTCCGTGTTGTCAAGACGTGTTGTTGTCACTTCTCCGCAGACTAGCTCATTGAGAAGCCTGCAGTCTACAGCCAGCCAACCAGCCAACCAACTAATTGGAAATAAATGGCCGGCCAATCGCAGCTGCGCACTTATATATGGCAGCGACGAGGGTAGAAGAAAGAAATAAAAGGAGGGGAGAGAGAGAGAGATGCAGAGGGTGAGTTAGATAGTGGAAAGCCGGAAGCCTGAAAACACACGTCTGGTCTGACCGACATTCATCCTGTATCCCGTAGCGAGCAAGTTATTTATATCAGGCCTGATTTATGAGCAGCAGGTACGCAATTAAAGCGAGTGTGGTCACGGTGTCCTCTGTCGACGAATACAGATAGTACTGCAATGTTATCAACACTGGCGGTGACGGCCTGTGGTGGGCTGGTATTCCATAGCAATTAACAGGTACCGGTGTAGTTAAGCAAACATCAACAGTACAATTACAGTCCCTTTCAAACTAATATACCTTATGCCCCTCAAATCAGCTCTTTAAATATAACATGGGTACTGCTATGTGTTCTACCAGCTGTTATCCGCGACTTCGTTAGTGTGGACATAGAATTTTAATACCAGAATTCGATTTAGAAAGCTGCAATCCATTCTACCATTTAATCTTTCTCTTCAATAAAACCAATTTGTAATATGTTTAAAAACGGATACAAATTAAACAGATCACACACAAACTGACTGCGCAAGAAACAAAGCCAGAGCGCCCGATATAACATTACACAGACTTACACACGCTATTCGTCTGTTCGTCACCACTCGTTTAGTTTTCGAAATTTTATAAATCCTGAGAAAGACTGATACACAGAATTTAGCAGTTTGGTCACAAAACGTAACAAATAAACACAGAGTTACTTTCACGTTTATAGTATCGGAACTCCGACCATACACTGTACACTGTCTACGATCATATCACGTAATTTGTTGCTTCATTCCCTTTGCCCTGGATGTGGTTCGACAGCTATCGTTGCAAATTCAACTCCTAGAATAATTGGTTTCTTTTAAAATCTGAGAACGTAGGGTATACCTGCACATCTGAGAGAAGCTTCTCTGCATTAAAGGAATGGACGAGATTGAAAGTGTTATATTTCGGAAGTACTTATTATAGTTAAGGTACTTCGCCTCTGAAAATGATATTCAAAACATTTCAGTGTTGGCCTGTTACTAAGTAATTAAACTCAGAAGAGAACGGAATTGTAAGTGCTTCGGTAAATACAGGGCGTTCGCCGGAAAACGCAACCCACTGTTAGCGCTACAAGGAAGAAACTGCTCCCGGCGAGCGAGCGCTCAGTTTCCGGCATTGTTCGACCGTCGGCCGCGGACTATTTCATAATAATTACGCTTCATAAACTTCATAAACTTGTGTGCTAAGCATTTAAATGTGACGTAATTCATTAGCTTACCTTATAAAAGATGCTGGAAGTGTTGACCCTCTTGTGTAATGCACATTTCACATCTTCTGAACATATTTCGAGACACACGCTGCCCTAACTGACTTAATGATTTTTTGGGTGACTGTTCTAGTCGAAAAGAGATATCGTCAATTTTCTCCTCTGTGAGAATACGGTTGACCGACAGTCTCTTTTTGTTAAAAAATGAACCCGTTTCTCTTACTTTTCTAACCAGACGCAGAATTGTTGATTTAGCTGGCAGTAAAGCGCCAGGAAATTCGCGACGAAATTTACTGCGACACTTTTTAAACGACTTCTTCTTCACATATGTATCGTAGAGAAATATTCTTTGTTGCAAACTGTAACGTACCATAATTTTACTCACACTCAAACACGGTACAGATTAGTAAGAGTATGAAGCCCCAAACCAGCCAAACCGCAAAGAAACGTTTATTCACAACACTGATTAATAAGAGACTGAATTCACAAACTATCTACAATGCAAAGAAACCGTTCTTAACAATGTAAGGGTCACTGCACTGCACTGTTGGGGCAGCGGAGGTGTTAAACAGTGCGGTGATTCACGGTGCCGTGTGGCGGAAACTACTGGCTACACTGACCGAGCAAGTTGCCGACGGCAACAGACTGGGAGGGTAGCGTTTTCCGGCGAACGCCCTGTAGTTTCAGTTCGACGTTATGTCGAAAGTAAAAGAACACCATCGCTGAAAATATACCGCAGAGTAATTAAGTGTCAAAAACTATATTGATTGAAAGGAACATTGTCATGGGTTAGCAGAAAATATATTTAAAAAATATTGAGAAAGAAAATCTAGAATTTAAGCATGAGTCCAAGAAATTCACCCACCAGAAACAGGTACAGCAACTTCAAAAAAGGTATTATTTTCATTGCATATATGTTTTATACACTGATTTAGCAGTTGATATTTTCGATATAGCATTTTCATATTGGTACAACCTGTAGTTAGAAATTATCATTTATTTGATAACTCAAGCTACTCTTTTGTTTCTGAGAAAATGGTCTGAATTTTGGTTATATGTTATTCCACCTGGCTAAAACTATACTGCACTAGTAAGTAGCAGTTTTTTTTTTGGCCCATTTGGTAACTACGCATTTTCGTTACTGACGTATTTCAAATTGAATCATCACAGATATCTTAAAGCAGAAGTGTTAATCACTTTTTTTTCACTTATTGCTTTACGCCTCGTCGACGGCTAAGGTCATTAGAGGCTTGATGGAACTGGAGACAAGGAACGGGAAGGAATTCGGCCATGGCCTTTTGAAGGAAGCATCCCGGCATTCGCCTGGAGTGATTTGGGGAAACCATTGAAAACCCAAATCTGGATGCCCGTACGGGGATTCGAATCCGCGTCCTCTCGAATGCGAGGCCAGAACGTTAACC
This sequence comes from Vandiemenella viatica, assembly GCA_031002005.1. NCBI lineage: Eukaryota > Metazoa > Arthropoda > Insecta > Orthoptera > Morabidae > Vandiemenella > Vandiemenella viatica. The sequence goes on from JARYHS010011408.1 coordinate 67,978,165, forward strand.
GTGCACCCACCAATCTCGGTGTGTTAATCGCAAAATGTTAACACTTCTAGATATACTACATAAGATGTGTTAGTGTAGATTACTATTAATCGACGTCTCATTGGTTCTGTAAATTTTATTTCTTCATTAGTTTTAGTGCCTAGACAACAGTTACCTAATGAAACCTCTATTTGTATTCAACAGTAAAAAAATAACACTACTTTATAATCAGAGGAGTGTGTGATAATTATTGCTTAGCATTTAGTTTCAGCTTTAATTAAAAAGTGTACTAATTTATAAGAAAGTTGCAGTTCACGAAATTATTTGTTCTGTGTACATTACCTCATGTCACTGTTTGTTAACAGTTACATTGTCACGAATGGGAAGGTGTCAAGGAGACCAGTGAGTATTTATTATAAGGTGGCGTTATGTAAAGAAAAAAGATAATGCTGTTACTAGACCCTTAACAGCTGTTTTAATAATTATCTCACTAACAGGGAACATTATTTCTTAGGCATGTTCCACGCGAAATATGTCACAATACTGCTCTCTCCAATTAAATTTCTTTCTTCATATCAATTGTCCCCGCTGAATTTCGCGTGTTGCTAATGTTGCGTGTTCAGGTACATTTCACTGTCCACGACTAACTGGCGTCAAAGGAGTAATTACGTCACCATTTAAATATTAAACGTCCACGCCCATTTGTGACACGGAAAACAGCTGACTAGACGTAAGTACTGTTAGTATGAGTGTGTAGTCTCACTCATCTAGCTGCTTATGTGAGCGTCTCTTTTTGGGAAATACGCAAAAGTCATCTTACATCACAAAATTTAAATTTCGCTAACTTAAATTAAAAAAAAACCAGTTGCCAGTTTATTTAGTAGAGTTAATACACTCACTGGGGCTCACTCTGTCTTCCTCTGACAGCTCTTGGTCTGTCTCACTGTGACGTCACGCTACCGGCCTTCGTATCTGGAATAACAACGGCCAAAGATGTTACTACAAAACAAGGTTATGAGCGTTAGTTAATAACAATTCAATTTAGTTAGGTAATTAAAAAGAAATTAATTTGCCAGAACACTAAAAGAAAATTATGTATTTCGTTTGAATTAAGAGTATTAATTATTAGTTGCAATTTCTTTACCGTAGTTGGAGTAGATGGTGCAGTGTTCAATGGGGCAATTTTTGTTATGGCAAAAATAAAAGCATGCTAATAATGTGTTCCGGAAAAGGAAGATGGAGACTTGGTCGTATTGTTGCTTGTATTTGTGGCTATAAACTCGAATATTATAAAACGAAACGCTATCAAATAGAGTCCATTGCGTGCTAAATAAATAAACTGTTAATTCAAGGTGTCGGAATATGCGTGTACTTGAGTTTGCTCGTCCGATTTCCACTAAGATGCCCGCTAACTCTGATACTTAGAGATGGGATTTGTTATGAAGTTATTTTAACTAGGTGCTCTGTAAGATTAATATTTGTATGTTTTTAAACTCACTTCTTTTATACATTTTATATTTTCCCTGTGATACCAACAGTAAATTACCGTTCTAAAATCAAGCAAAATTCCAAACAGTAAGACTGCAAAGTTAACTGTAACGTCGTATCACTTCAAATTTCTCATTCCAACCATATGACTCTAGTAATTCCGTTAAAAGCAAGTTCGTACCTTTTTTCCTTATTTTTCAATCAAAGGTTACTTGTCCTTTATTCTACATTCAAGATTCTATACCACCATCCAAAATAGTTTCTATAACTATCAATTATCTTTTCACTCGTATTAAGTAACATTTTACTTCACTCATTTCCGTCGGTTATACTGGCTACTGCTCTTCCCTACTAAATTTAGACTGTAACTTTCTGCGCACAAAATGTCGTTGAAACAAAACCTAATGACATGATTAAAATCCATGATGATTAGATGTACTCGTTCTTAATAGTGGATTTATATGCCTCTTAATTTTCTTTTTGGGATCCTTACGCTAATCTGGAAAACAAATGTCTAAAACTTCCCCGTCATTTCTCTAGTTTGAACCATGTCAAAATCTTACTATGCCATAACTTTTTCTATGCTTATGGTTTTTTGTGTATATCTTTAGCGTGTTTTTGTCTATTTGTCAAAGTAATTGTTAGTAATATTATTTTTAATCGTAGTCCATGCCGCACATGTCGCGGTTAATGTGTAACTATTCTATACTCGTCACTGTATCCAAAATATGGTCACGGGCTTACACTAGTAGGAAATATGTAAATGGTTTTACATCGCAGCGCATTCCACCCCTGCCGCGACTGGACATGCAGTTGAAAATGGAATCCGGAACACTATATTCAAACGAAACTTTCACCAGAGTTTAGAGTTATCACGTTACATTCCAGTGAATATTTCTGGCGTGTTCGAGCAACGTTTTGAGGTCCCTGAAAGTTCAAGGGGTATTCGTACAGATCAGCCTTTACTTAGCCAGTAGACTTTACTTAAAAACATCTTAAATTTACATAATTCTACAGCCACTTGCATCGCCCCAGGAAAGTAAAACGAATATATTATTGGTTATTATTACTTAGCGAATCGACTGTTAAGTTTATTTTTTAAAAAATTAACAGGAAAATAAAACATGTTAAAAGTTAAGATTACTTAATTCGTTGCTGAGTAACTGCAATAGATATTAATCAAACTATTTGGTAACAGTTTCAATTTTTCAGTGCTTTCTGTATTTTCGATAAGAGGTTTCCCAAAATAAAGAGCTCTGCTTAAGCGATGCCTACGCCAAGCTGTACACACTTGCCGTGTGAGATGCGAGAGTGGATGATACAACAGGTCGTTTTCAGTCTGAGGAACCGAAAGAGAAGGAGAGGCAGTGCGAAAGAGATTTATGTGGGCCGTAAGCCGTTTCTCCGCGGCCTTACAGCCATTGGGACTGGGGCCTGGGGAATTTTAATATTCCATCTCTGTTGAGGCGGCTGAGTGGAGATCAAAGGACCTAACAAGTATTACATTTCTCGAGTTATGAAGTCAAAGTCTCCTGCCTGGCTGCCTGTGTCTCGACCACTTGCCAGCTCTCCAGTGTTGTTGATGCTCGCTGGCAATATTCCCCGCGCCCTCCAGGCAGCCACTGGCGTCCACCTCCCAGATACTCCCGCCCAGGGCAAGGCTTCTTCAGAACAGAGATCGCAAGCTTGAAATCCTCGTGGAGTGCTGGTTAAGACTGAACTTGGTCTATACCTCAAGTGTATAGTTACTCTATTATGTCCGCACATCCGAAAGTTAATACTTTAAATTTTTTCCATGTGGTGATTGAAAGAAAACACAGTAGTACAAGTTTATTTGAAATGACTGAAGCTATTTGACAAATTTACTGTAGTTATATTATTTAACATATTTTTACAAATTATAAAGTAAAAAAAAAAATTCAGCCGAGTTTCAAATGTCTGCCAAGAGAGCACAGACGTGACAAACTCATGGATCGGTCGTGGTGGGGACAATTAGGCTCCATGTGATGTTATTGTGTGGCATTATATAAAAGATTCAGTTTTTAGGCCTCCTCTGCCAACAAAGCTGCCAGCTAACAGACCTGGTACTTTTAAACAGATTGATAGTGACATGTTGCACCTAGTGAGGCAAGAACTTGTTTATAGACTTTATATCAGCAGAACCAGTAATAGAGCATTCGTAATATGTTAAAAAAATCTTTTTGAGTTTTTCTATATATGTCAAAAAATGTAGCTACAGTAAATTTGTGAAAAAGCTTCAGTCATTTATAATAAAACTGTAAATAACATTTCATGATTCGAACTAATCCTACTCTGTGATGAAGACCTGAATCTCAACTTGGACTTTGAATCATGAACATTTAATTCCCAGAGTTCACTTTACTGGAGGAGAAAGTCATCTTAAAGGTTCGTAGAATACTCTGCAGTCAATTCTATTCTATGACCTCTTGATATCCACAGCAGTGAGGGACGAGAGAGCCCAAACTAATAACTGATTGTGGGAACTATCCCCACCAAATTTTGTGAAAGAAGAAAGAAATAGCTGCGACAGACTACATTTTAATTTTATTTTCCATAAGAGTGATTCAGTAACAACAAAACAAATTAATTGTTCATTTGTATATTATTCATTAAAAGAAATCTGACCCATTTTCAAGACCGTTCCATAATATCAATATGATATATATTACGTTTCGTGATAGAACAGTCTTTTAAATGAACTTCGTGAACATTCACAATGTAATCATTCCAATAATTATATTAGTCACTAGTTAAAAGACATCTCATTGAATATTTTCTATGGCCAGTATAAATGGTTAAAAGCCCATTGAAAATGATAAATTGTAAAACTGACTCTACATTCAACCAACAAACTAATAAATTTAAGAAAGACGCCTCATTGAATGTGAAAGCGTAATGATTTTCAGTCGTTTTCATTAACAAAAATGGAATGTCGTAGCCAGCGTATGTAGAAACCTGATCATGATGTTGTTCTGGAGTGCTTCCTAACACCCAAGGCAAGCATTCACAGAGATGAAGCTTTAGAGAAACGCTTAGTAAAATAGTGTCAGAGACTAATCTTCAGATCTACGGTAGGATATGTTATGTCCAAGTCACCTAAATGGTTGACGGCACTGACAAACGGTGATCCAAAAAGATCCGCGGCCACATTGAGATCATTTACCCCACCTGTGTTCTCGTATCAGTCTGTTTCTGAAGGAATTACATAAAGACCAGGAACGCGTCAGGATGCCAAAGAACTGCTCCAACTGCTGCAACAATGAAACTCCAAACAAAATAACTCGTAAACGCGTAGGCCGGACATTAGACCTGGGGTAAATGAAACACTGCCTTCGAGTTGCCATCGGCTATAAATTGCGCTAAGACGGATGCTGCAGGGCCGGGGACTTCAACTGGATCGATGACGTTATTATTATTATTTTACTTCTGACGTTGAGAGCATCGAGGCGCTGAGAGTATCAGGAGCAAGGATCTGGAAGGTAATCCGGCATGACCTTTTGAAGGAACCTTCGCAGAATTCGCCCGGATTGATATTGGGAAACCATGGAAAACCGAAAACCGGGATGGGTATTTGAACGGTGTTCTTCGGAGTGGCGGTTGCCGTGCTGTATGATGAGCCAGGCGGCAGGGGTTGGGTTTCAGCCGATCTATAAAGTTGGTGTAGATGCTACTTCTTCCCTCCACTGCAGACCCTGCTCTAATTCTCAAAATACACACACATGTACTGAGTACTACCACACATAAAATCTTGAATGAATGAGTTCATCACAACAAGATCTGGCCCCTTCAATTATAGCACGGGTTTAAAGCTACGATCAAACCACCGTTGGTTCAGTTGGTTGCGTTATCGTGGCGGTGCCCGGCGCAGATACTGGGTTAGCAGATTCAAGTCCCGGTGATGAACGAAATTTTTATAACCGTGACTTATTCCAGGATGTAGTAGATGTGGTGATGTACCAGGTAGTCCTGAGTTAATCGCAAATCTCTCTGCAGTGAGTATAGAGAGAGGCCACTTGGCATTGTCGATTGCAATTCGTACAATGGATTATGACGTTCATCCTGTTGGCCCTCTAGGTATTTTTCGGAAGAGTAGGCCTGAATGGGTTGGCACCGGGTTTCATCCTTTACCTTCTTCATCTCTCATTTCTTACAAAACAAATAAAATGCTTCACTAAACGCACACACTATCAAACTTATCCACATCCTATTATATAAAACGCTAACGTGTGGTCTGCGTGCGTCGTCTATAGCTACTTCACGGATTGGCTACAGAACGGTCACGTGACAGACGTCACTCGCCAATCAACAGCCACCATATTGTATTCCTTCATTCATGTCGCGTTTTGTTTATTTACTACAGTTAGATGCAGAAACTCATATAAAAAGAAGAAGATTCAATATTTAAGCTATTTTACCTGTATCAGTTAGATGCAGATATTCATGTAAGGAGAAGAGGATTCAATATTTACGCTATTTTATCTGCATCAGTGATAAGGACCATAACCTAAGAATTTTTTAGGCAGAAGGTAAGAAACAAAGAAGTTTATTAAAAACTAGGAGTAACGTACGTAATGCGAAATGTATTAGTCAAATAAATAACAGTTATCCGTTTTCGAAATTATAGTCCCCGTCATATGAAGTGAAATGCATTTATTTATTTTAAAATATTAACCAAATACTCTGATAATCTAACCAGAGTAACGTATTCATATAACGAAAGATATAATTAAAAATAATTCTTTTCCTGAATAAATTCCTACTACCATTATAGATGATACCCTTAATATTTGATACATGTGTTAGCTATTAAATGCGATTTAAGATAACCTTTTTATTAGATTTAAATCATCAACTGTATAAGCCATGTGACACTCGCAATTCAACAACGATATTACTGCCGCAAAACAGCAGTGAGCGGAGATATTAGAAATACGGAGAGCAGGTGAAAAAAATTAATGCGAGGCAATTATATGTCACAAAGTTACAATTAGTACATTCCTTTAAATTTACATATTGCTTTTTATTCATGTAAATGTAAGGAGACGGGTATTTATTCTATGTTTACATTATATTACCTGTATCAGTTAGATGATGAGAAACAATGAAGTTAATTCAAAACTCAGAGAAATGTACGCATCGCAAAATATATCCACCCAGATAAATGACCGTTATTTGTTTTTGATATTATAGTAAAATTAAAGTAAAATGAATTTATTTAAATAAATCATAGTAAAATACCCCGATAATCTAACCACAGTATGGTACCCTTATCACGAAAATATCATTAAAAATGGTTGATATTTGCTTTTCCATACAAGTTTTTCCAGAATAAATCCAGACTACCGCCATAGGTGCTGCCTGTCGTTATTCATATGAGGGTAATAAAAGCTATTTTTCGAATGCAACGTTGTGGAGGTTGTGGCTAAGTAGACCAGATTCGAAACTGAAACATTTTGTTGCAGCATAATTCGCTCTGAAATCAGTTTAACAAACCATTTAAACTGCTTTCATAAGCGCCATGTTACTGAACGTATTAATTAATGCGGGTGAAAGTAGTTCCATACCTATCATGCTGAATTGTGCCTGGACCAGGAATAAAACTGATATTACATGGACAGCAAAAGTTTTCGGGAATCCTAAATGGTTTTTAATTTTATTGGTTCTATACTTCCGTCGTCATTAATTCAGTAGAAGTTACTGCAATATTGCTATGTGAACAGCAAATCAAATATTTAGAACAGTACAAAATCAAAGAACTTATCATTACGTAATAACAATTCCGTATAATTAACCCACTGCAAAAAAAGGAACTGCCAGAATATGGCGTTCAAACCGTCATTTTTGACGGGCTCGAAGCTAGTTATTATATAATTTCCTAAGCTTAGTCACTCACTGACCTCCATACAGAGACGTCGCGTGTCAGCCTTCGCTCGCAAATTAACAGCGACCAGAAATATCATTAGAAGAAATTCGAGGTTTCGACCACAATTTAATAGCAAAGCAACTGTTATGAAATTAATTTCCAGAATAAATTAATACAGTTTGATTTTCGTAGCATATTATTCTTATAAATATATGAAAAAATTTTACAACAGAAAAAACTTGGAACTACGAGTACTTTTCAGTAACATTTCGTTAGTAAAAGTGGCATAAAAATCTTTTTAAAGAAATTAAATTGCTCATGATATCTGCTGTCACCATGAATGTCAATTGCCATTCCGGCCTACAATAATTTTCAATTTTATTAAAACTTTTGCTGATGTTACTGCTTGACCAAAGTTTACATTACGGTTTATTAGCTTTTTACGTATTTTACTGACCACTAGCGTTACTGCTCTTTGTTGATGTACGTGGGTTGTTAGGTTATTCAAAGTTTACATGAGGCCAATTATGTTACCGAATCGAGTATTCTGGCAATTCATTTCTTCGGAGTTGCTCAATTATTTAATAATCTGGTATCTGTATTAAGTTCTCTGGCCGCTACAGAGACTATGACCAAAGATTACATTATGAATGTTTACCCAACCTCAATAAGAAACAACGTGATACTTTTGAAGCATAAAGGAATTCTTCAAATTTTTCAGAGTGAGATATTAGATTCAAATACAAATCAAGTTTTTATTTTCAGCAACTTCGAGTCTAAGACATTCGAAACAATTATACGACATCCCTGTCCGTTTTTAATAAGTCTACTAAATTGTGAGCTCTTCAAGCTCAAGAGTATTTATCCACCCTTAGGGTAAAACACAGGTCAAGTTCGTATGAGGTCAGATCAGGTCAACCTGTCATAATATTTGACCCTTAAAACTGAAATATTCTATACCCGTGACGATACGCAGAACACGGTCACGAGCTTACCTCAACCTACAAATATTTACGAACATACACTGGAGAAACCACCTCAGTTCACCTTCCAAAGAGATTTCTAATGGATTGGAATCAAGCATTGATAAGAAGAAGAAAAATGTGGATTACTTTGACTTCTATAAATACAAACCTTGCATAAGATAAGTATTTGAGGTTTAAAAATATGTCTATTAATAAACTCAACCAAATAGATAATTAAATTAGATTAATTTAACAGTCGTATTAGAAACTTGAGGAGGTGATTGTCGGTTGTGACAGGCTAGGTGGTCTTGCGTCTGTCACGCTACGCCGGGCAGTGTTTGACTGTGTTGTGCGGGCACGCAGCAGAGGCGAGGCGGGCGGCCGACAAATATTTGCGCTCATTAGCGGTGTGTGGGGCGAGGCACGCTGACATGGCTCAGGTAACGGCACGGGCCACACCCAGCGCAGACTCAATTAAAACGCACACACGCGTCTCCTTAGACTCACTTCATATTACACTACCTATTACCTACAACACACTCCCGTCATTCCGCCCTCTTATTTCACCTCATTTTAATTATTCTGTCATGTCATACGGAGATGAGTAAAAACTGATTTTTGACATATTCTGCTATATCAGCCTGTGGTACTCGATCTTTTGATACCGAGCGTGGTTGGTGAGCGATTAACGGTCTGGCCTCATATTCGGGAGGACGCCGGTTCGAATCCCCGTCCGGGCATCCAGATTTGAGTTTTCCATGGTTTCCCCAAATCACTCTAGGCGAATGCCGGGATGCTTCCTTCAAAAGGTCATGACAAAATTCCTTCGCGTTCCTTGTCCGCAGTCCCATCCCGCCTCTAATGATCTCGACGTCGACGAGGCGTAAAAGGTAAAAGAAAAAAACCCAGATCTTTCATAATTTCTGTTCAAGTCTCTCTACGCTTCTACACTATAGAAGGATGTGTTGATAGAGCCAAACGACTTGCAGACAGTTCAGAAAAAATGGATTGAGGCAATATACATTAAAATAAAATTCTTCTTAATATAAAATTTTATGCTTTTGACATGTGTCATGTTTGTAAAACTCCACTTAATACTTTCCGAGTTTAGCGCTGTTTCAATGATGTTACTGCCTACGTTACGATACCCAATTTTGAGTCTTTCTCAGTCCTGTACGGGCTGACTCATCGTCTGCTGACGGCGGGTTACACCATCTCTGCTTTGATATTGTTGCCGTTGTGGAGAGAGAGAGAGAAATTATATCACAACTGAACGATTTCCTAGAATGAAAAATCAGGGAATTAATAGAAATTTTCAAACACCCCAACGCATTCAATAAAAACGGTGGCTATAGTTTAAGCGAAATGTGTAATTATGAGCTCGGAGTCATACTCAATTCGACATCTAGAACGATAACAACATCTCTGGAACAGTTGACACTTGCTGCCGGAAATGCAACAATCCCCCTGGCGGAAAGCCAAAACAATTCACCTAGTTTACAGGCCAACGGTTAGGTGGTGCAATCAGTCGTCAACAGCCTTGAATAAGGCTCCAAGTTTGGTGCCGAAACCCAACATCACTGAAACAGTGCTAGGCCCGCAAAAAAGTAACTGGAACCTTGCAAAAATCTTCCTGCATATGATGACTTTTCAAAATCCAATAAACTGCCAAATCAGTGGAAGCGCTACTATAAAAAAATCATACATATTTCAGAGATATTTTTTAATTGTAGGAAAAACTTTTTTTATTTGAACAGTACTTTCTATTTGTACATTTCTGTTATTGTCTTTTATTCATGCAGTTGTTTTCTTTAATTATTGCTAAAAACAAATGCTGCATGTAGCGATTATATACTCATATATCTGCTCTGGATCTGCTACCCAAAATGTTTCCGCTCTGTATTTATGACTTTTGCCGTTGTTTAAAAACATTGCACTGTAATGGCTTCCTTTAAAGTATAACAAAATTTTTACTCTGTTTTTGGAGATTCTATTTTGCGGTGAATGTGTTTTACTGAATTCGGTGTTATTACGTAATACGATGAGGCTAGCCGCATGTTTGTAAAAGCAGAATGTGACACGGTTTCCAAAGGAGGGAAAAATATTTTATACAAAAGTAGGAAACACAGTTGAGGAAGATAGAGTAAGAATTCACAGGGAGTTGTTTAATCTAAAAATTTGAGTGTTGGGTGTAGTCGTCATAGACGGAATCCGAAAATGAGATAAAAGAAAGAAGAAAACTACAGTACGGAGAACGTAAACCCAAAATAGGACAGACCATAATTAAAGTGATTGTAAATTTAATGGTTGTGTAAGAAATTAATCTATTAATCTAACAAATGTACAGAACAGTAATATACTGTATTGTTTTTACAAATAATGCATCAAAACGCTCATTTCTTGATGCGCAAAGTCTCGAAACAATGATTACACGTGGCCTTCGTTTTTAAATAGAAGTTTAGTCTTTAATATGATTGTTTAATAGCAAAGCCTCTTCTACAACAGTTTATCGTAGCTATTCAAAGAAGTCGATCAGTAATACCGCTTCTGGTTGAAATTTTGTTAAAAATAATCTGCCACCAAAAATCAAATTAAATGAAAAGCAAATGTCGATTCGTAAGCTAGATGTATTGGTGGAATTGAAGATAAGTAAGCGTCTGGGAGTGTGTATGTCCTTCTCATAAACACGCCATCTTGGACTGTCTCATCAATCAAATAAGGCGTCCAGAGGTCTGAAGGACCACCAAGCGGAGTAATTGATGGCCTCTCCGGCAGGTTTGTCCCAAGAAAACAGAAAGATTTTGGATAGCAGTTACGAAAAAAGACAGCTTGCTGTATTTGTAGCTGAAGATGCCTAGGTGTGTCGTCAGTGTTTTTATTTCTCTGCTATACTGTTCTTGTCTATGAAGAGAATTTAAAAAGTGTTTAGAAAAGCACAATTTAAAATAGTTATGACTGGCAGATAAGTATCAATATCTCATACAGTAGCAGTAATAATTGTGAGCTATTAGTCTGAAAGATAAAAATAACTCCTATAATTGTAAGTTAATGAGTTCCAAAACACCTCAAGAAAAATAAACTGTTGCTGTACCAGGAAATCGCAGAACTTTGTCTGTTACGCCTCAAGGAATTTAAGTGTTACGTTAATTGTGGAGACAGTAAAGCCCCAGCCACTCCTCTCACTGTAATGGTGACTGTGTTATGTTTACAAACGTTAAGAATTCACCTACCGAGAATTTTAGTATACATAATCAAACACATATCATTTAAAACAAGACAACGGTATTGAATTCTCCCCTTTTTGTAACCATTGTATTGAAATACATTTTTACTTAGATGGGAGTAAAATATGAAATACAGCTGAAATATATTCTGAAGATTCACCGTAAAGCGTTTGTATAAAAATAGGAAAAACAGTATAAGCAGTAAGTGGTTTGATGTTAATGTGAATAATATATTTTCATTCTTTCTTAAACGTAGCAGCAATTTCTAAGCTCACAGTCTACCATAGTTGTTTACGCTCAAATAAATAAGATGCTATCCAAAATCCTGGCTCCAACGAGTCCAGTTTGATGACGTAGATAGCACTTCCTTTGCCTAATTTTATATTACACTAATGTTCGTTTTTAGTCCTTTAGGTGTTGGAGGAAATTTGCTCGCCATACTTCTGGGTAATTTATTCCAATTACCCACGATAGAAAATTTTCCCACTCATTAACGTCTGAAGTCAATTGCTAATTTTTACTCAGGATCATCGCTTCTCTTCCATGTATTACTCTTCCCTAATCCATGTTAACATCCTTCGCTGATTATGTTTTGCCGTGAATTCACAAATAACTTTACTTCCCCTCCTCTGGATGACTTCAAGCTATTATATTTTTTATCCATAATATGGGTTTCCTTCCATACTGATGCAGCGGCCTGGTCTAGATATTACATCCCAATTTTATTTTCATGCTCCAAAATTTGTCCCAACAGAGTTTGTCATCAAATAATATACCACGATTTTCATGCTTTATTCCTACAACAAGCATTCATTTGGTGTTTCTGACATTTACTTTCATTTAATGCTAAGCTGTCCAACTAGATATTCTGTTCAGATCCCTATGTAGCTCATCAAAAACCTTTGGTTCTAATTCTATATGACAACATTATGTCTGATTGTAAAACTCCAACACAATGATTATTTATAATAATTGACAACAGTAGTACAACTTTTGATACTGTATTTTCTACTCTATTACCTTCCTACGTCTTGAGTATTCATTTGGCTAATCATTAATTCACTCGAATGGTGGTATCATTTCTTTCCCTCCATTATATGGCCCATTATGCCAGATTCCATGAAAAAATCCAGAATAAATTGTCCGACTTGACTTCTTTTGTCCTCTTAACCTGAGATGACTCGCATAAGTCACACTTTAATAACTCCTAAACTAATGTTCACTGTCAATGGTTTTCATTTAGTCATTTCTTGAAACTGAATACAGTTATGCCTGTATATTTATCCAATCATGTGTGGCAGCAAAAATATTTCGTTATCTGCATACTCCTCCGGCACCAAGGGAAACCTTCATGACGTCTTCCATTTTCATCCCATAATATTTCTTCAGTATTCCATACCGTTTATTCTTCATTTCAAACTATTCATCTCCGTCCTTCTTGAAAAAAATTGACATACGACAATGTTCAAGTTTGCATTTGACATATGAAAATGTTCAAGTTTGTTTCTTAAAATTCGTTTCTACAATGTCCGTTTTTAATTGAGAAAAACAACGAGATTCTGATTCATAAATTTTGTCAAACAACATTTTTGTGTGTCTTTCTCGGTTCGTTGGCACCAAGTGTTCACAAGCAGCAATTCTTTTTCGGATATTATTCCAGAGTTTTTTAGTTCCTCTGGAAAATTCATAATTATTTCTTTTCTTCCATTCGTTTCCGTTTTTGTTTGGTCAAAGAAATTGCATAATTTTCCTTTTCTTTCTTTTAATTATTAACTATCTCCTTTACTGTTTAATATTAAACATTCTTGTTTTATAACAGTGTTGTGATGACAAATTATTGTTTTTGTTCCAATTGGTTTTTTTGTTGTAAAAATCTTTTGTTAAATTAATTCAGTTTTTTGGAGATCTAGTTTCTAGTTGTTTCATTGTCTAGAACATTAGGTTATATTATATTTCCAACTTATTTATCTGTATTTATTTTGTATATATATATTTCGTGTTCAGGAACTTGGAACAACCACTTTAATGAAATACGTTGAACCTGAAGACTGCACTCACCTCAGAAGCTCGGCAACATTCGGCGAATATCGATAGTGCACGAAGTGTTAGTTGCATTCACTGCCGCCAAAGCGCTAATTGGCTAACTGGAAATTTCAAATAAGTAACTGTATTTGACTTTATATGTGCTTATATTATTGAAATAAAGTGTCTATTTTAAATGAATAATGGAATTTCGTTTAATTTGCACTTATATTCTTAAAAGAAAGTGCAACTGCGATGGATGCTAAAATACTATTGTCTGTTGTGTACCACAGATACAAATTATGATCCGAGGCAGAGATATAAAAAATTATAAAGTGACGATCGTTTGACTTTATATGTTTGTTTTTGTTTATTTACGACGAACAGATGCCTAAATTCATTTAAGAGGAGCATCCGATGTTCAGCTGTATTCTCTGTAGCATTTAATGGAACAAAGTGACAACATAACCCAAGAATTTTTTAACAAAAAATAAGAAACTGTGAAATTTATTAAAACTCAGAGGACGTTTACACGAAACATAGGTAATCAGGAAGTATGTTAAATAAATAATAATTATTCGTTTTTGAAATTATACTTCACTTAGAAACTGTTTATTACATAAAAACTGCCATCACCAATAAAAAACGCGTACGATAAATCGTTATTCGTTTTTCCTTAAAAGCTTTCGCAAAACAAATTCCTTCTACTTCCTTAGGCGAATAAACTAGTTTTTAATATTTCTCGTATATACGGCTTGAATGAGAACACAACTATGTATTCAGCGGTCAGCACAAAGAGTAAACCAGTCAAACTGAAACAATTCCATAGTTTAAATAAATCAGCCACGATATTCCAGCTGATGATTGGCTGCTTTCTAACACAAGCAATAGGACTGAAACAGTTTCAAACTTCCAGTGGTCTGTTCCATAGATATATATCTTAATTTAAAGAAAACCTGCTCGCCTTTCTAACCCATGGAATAGAAACTGCCACAGTGACCGGAAAGGACAACAGTCTGATTCGTGAGATTGAATCTGACCCAAGGTCAATTATTCAGAAAACACGAAACCAAATCAGAATGTAATCAGTCCCATTACTTCTACTAGGACTACGAATAAGCGTGCTAGATATCTTGCGAGAACCAGAGCTGAAATAGTTCGGTCACATCATGTTAATGGCACCAAACAGAATACCTAAATCTTCATATGAAACATCGGCAACACGAAAAATACCAAAATGAAGACATAGAGATATTTGAATGAAGAAAATAGAAAACGTTTTGTACAGTTCGCACTTACTGAAAGAGAAGTGTTGGATGGATAGGAGATTATGTTCATTACAACACCGAATCCAATCGATGATGATGATAACTGTTTATTTCAACAGAGATTTACGTTTGTGCTGTTCCATTCAACGCAATGTTACTACAAACTATTATTAATTATCACCAGTTTTTGTTGCCGTTGTGGATGATCTTTACGTTAATGCAAATTTTTCTACTGTTTTGTGACATCTGGATATAAGGTGATCAAATTTTATATTTCTAACAAAGCTGATTTCGAAGTACCAGTTATCTGACTGGGCACACCAAGCGCACTTGAAACGTTTCTCCTGGCACATTTACCGGGTACTTGCCACGGACTAATTGGGGCGAAGAGAAATGTTGGGAGGCTGCGCATTTATCCAGTGGCTCTTGGGACGGCGAGACAGATGCGACCTGTAATTCATAACACTTTGTGGCGGCCTCGCAACCACTGTCTTAGAGCTGGCCATCTATCTCTGCCGGGTAACCCAGATAAAGGAGAGCCTCTTAAAGTGGGCTGCGTCCCGCATCGCAACTACTTGTTGCAACCCTAACTCGCTTAGGAGATCATATTACATTAATCATTAGGAGTTCAAACTGGTTACAAAAATATGCTCTAGTAAATCGTATTATGATACCGGTGTTAAACATTTCACCATAGCCATAGTTTGTCCTCTTTCAGCTCTCTGCGTTATCTCAATCCCTTTTAATATTTTATGTTGTTCCTAGCTGTAGCTCATTTAAAAAAAAAAAGAATAGTTTATTTGTTGAAACAATTACATAGTTGAAGTTTCATAACATGTTACCGAATAAGGGACTAAACTGTGCAATTTAATAGGTCGAAGACTGACATTGTCAAAATTCGTCGTATAGAAGAAGTCCATCTAGATAGGCTCCGAAGTGGTTTGCGCACAACTCTGATTTTTTCCCCCTCTATTTCCATAGTGCTATTTTGAGGATGGATAAATAATCTTCTAGGTCCTTGGGTTTTTCGTTTAAAACGTTGTACATGGCCCGTTCTAATATCCATACCAGAGAGTTATGTTTTTTGGTGATGGAAAAGTACGTAAAACTATGACATTTCATGTCAGAATGGCGGTGAGACTACAATTCGAACGAATGCTCCCTGTTCTTCTTTCTGTTTATCTTCTAGATTTACAGCTAGGTAGCCTGAGGTTATTGGTCGTTAACTATTGTTAATTGTAATAATCTTATCGAAGTGTACTTCAAGGATCATAAGCAAGAAAATTGCTACTATGATGTGGTTTCTAACGGTTTCTGTGTTGTTTTAATTTGAAAACATATACTAAGTAGATTTCAGCTATACTAAAAACTCTTACACTTGGATAGCATTAATACGGTTGCTTGGTACTCGACATAAAAGCACTGTGTGGCCAAAGATTTTATTTGTAACAAAAAATTTATGCTTTAAATTAATACAATGTACAACTGCGAAGCGCTTAACGAAACAGACACCACTATACGTCCAATCTTAAAATCTGAAAATTGGGAAGAGGTATGAATTGTGGTTTAAAAATCATTCTTGCTAGGAATAATTAAAAAATTATTAGAAGTTACACTGAATTCTGGAAAGTAAATTTTATAAATGAACCTTTCATTTACTTCAGTTTTGTCAAAACAAGCAACGGGAAAATGTGCAGAACATTTTATTGCAGCTGATGGTTACTGTACCAATGAAATTCCTAAAAAAAAAATAACCCTCTAAGAAACTAATATTCATCCTTTGCTGCGAAACATGTATTGATATGGACGTATTGCATGGAGCACCACGACTGCGGAATGCATTGTCTGAAAGCTAGGGACGTGACCAGCCTATTCTAAAAGCATGAATTGTATAGAAACGAAACAGTTGGTACCTACTAAGTATCTTAGTCTACCTTGCATAACTGCAGCTCCTCAGTATCCTTCAGTTTATATTAATTTTCCTCTTTTCTTATTTCTCCAATCTAGCAAAGTTATAAATTAACCCTTTAAAATCAATCATTTTAAGTCCTCGCATTTAAACTACATCAGTTCAATTACTGGGTTGGGTCTCAGATCAAGAGTTTCATCTCCTTATTTCAAGAATAGATATAGATATTAATGTGCTGTCCTTGGTATTTAATGGAGGAGTCACTGTTATACACGACTTTTTTTTAGATGGGAGAGTAAAACGGGATTGGAGACGGAGAACAAGATAGGTGAATTATGAAGCATTAAAGAGAAAACAATGAAGGAAAAACTACTGTATTGCAAACTGAGTTATTTAGATTAATAATTCATTATAGTTTTTTTTAGTATGCCGATACCGCAGTTAAAACTTTTTTTTTTTTTTGCTTCTAGCTTTAAAATCCATTAGAGGCGAGATAACACTGGGGTCTTTGGGTCAAGGAGCGGGAAGGAAGTCGGCCATACCATTTTGAAGGAACCATCCCGGCATTAACCTGTAATGGTTTGGGGAAACCATGGAAAACCAAAATCTGAATGGCCAGACGGGATTTCACATCCGCGTCCTCCCCAATGCGTGGCCACATTATACAAAAAAAGACTAACAATGATTGTGAGTGTTCTTGAGGTCAACAACACACATTCAGACTCATGTTCAAAAAATTTAAGGTATCATTTTCAAAATTTCTGAATGTAATATGATCAGCTTGGTAACAAAATGTTACGTACACCAACTAAATTACGATTAATATATAACATTGTTGTGTTGCCACAGAAACCAGCATCACGAAAGAAATATTAATTCTCGCAGCTGGAAAATACCACTCTAATTACAAATAATGCTAGGCATAACCTTCTGAAAGTTGACTACGTTTCCTCGGGTGTGTCTGGAAACTGTAATATTAATTTGAGAAATGACGAATTTTTAAACTTAAATATATAAACATTGTTCGTTTGGAGAAGAAGGATGATATCTGTTATTCAATAATATTTGATTTCGCATGGGTTTGTAAGGCATAGACAACAGAGTTTCAAGAATGTTAAAATACCACTTTCAGTATATAGAACCGATACGACGACGCCTATGTAAAGCAAACGGTTATGGACTAGCGATTACTGAATATGATTTTTGTGTCCACTTATCAAATAGTTCAGGGTTTACCGGGCGTGGTGGTTGAGTGGATAACGCTCTGGCCTCGCATTTTGGAGGACGCACGTTCGAATCCCGTCGGGGAATCCAGATTTGAGATTTCTATGGTTTCCTCAAATAACTCCAGGCGAATGCCTGGATGTTTCCTTCAAAAAGGGCATGATAGGATTCCTTCCCATTCCTTGCCCCCGTCGCTAATGACGTCGACTAGGTGTAAAACCCTAAGGAAAAAAAGATTCAGTGTTCTTCATTCTCATGTCTACGCTGAATATGAGGAAAGTTTCCTCCAATCACAAATCTGCAAACATTCGAAGCTATTTTGAAACGTGATTACCTTGTGCACCGTTCCTTGATTCCATAATCTGTCATAATACATGAGATAATAGTGTTTTTAGTTATGAAAATTAAACGGTGGTTGGTGCAATACATATAACATCATAGAACCATTGGATCAACACAGTGGAAAATATATTCGCCTACAGGGTCGTTATTAGCATTCGAAATTAGCCCCAGTTCAATGCGATAAGTACCATTTTAGAAATAATTTAGGAGACCTCACCCTAGGCTGATGGGGTATGATGGAATCTAATTATGGTTCTCTAGATTATTAAACAACAGTGTTGGTCGTTCCCAGTTTCAGATGGATAAATGTGCTGAGGTTAACTCACGTTGGTTTACCAATTCAGTATTTATTTGGTACATACTTAAGGAATATGTAATTAAATATGTATTAAATGTATACATATAATTAAATAGATAAAATTTAGTACTATAGCATTTGTCACAATAGTACTGTAAGTAATATTCAAAATGTTTTAAAATATATGCAGCAGCGATATTCAGGATTTTGCGGGGTTATCTTTGTTAAAGCGATACGTTTTACTTTATGTAAGAAGTAAACAATGTTGTTTTTTAATTATTCCATTAAATAGCTTTCTTGTTACGAAAGTTGTCAATTTCTAAAATCTTAGTAGTAATATATAAATGTTTTAAACATGATAGTTCTTCTTTTGGAATTGAAAATTAAAGGATTTCAAAACAATAAGAATCTAGTCAATATGTTTTGTAATCTTATAGTATTTCCAGTGCCACGACGAAACATCATCATTTTTTATGTAATAGTATCGCAATTTCGGTATGTTTTTGGCAATGTATTTAATTTAAAGTAAATTTTTAGATATATTTATTACGGAAAATGATTGTTTTCGTTTAAAAGCTGTTGTTAGTGGAGTTCTGAAGTGCTCTCAAATTACTCAAAGTCTATAACATCATCAAAACTCTTTATTGATACATTAAAAATTTTACCCGTTACATGGTGTACAATATTGTCTTTAAACATATAGAACCGCTAGTTGTAATAAAGTATCGTTAGTGATACGTAATAGTTACACAAAAATATAGCACACTGCTAAACTCAGAAATAAAACTAAACAAATTATGATATGTTTCCCTGTGTGTCCATAGATGTGTTAAGTAAATAAAGTGGTTTGTTCGATAAACAAAATTAGAAAGCAATAACTTATAAATCATATATAAGTTTGCAATATTGCTGAAATCCGGATTTTAAGCAGTAAATTATTTGTAATTTTTAATGTTACAAACTGTTCACCTTCAACAAAAAGTTTTACATTAAAAATTCTTTAAGTAATGTATTATTTTCTGACAATTGTCTACCGGAATTACGTTAACATTTATGGTAATGGATTATTGGATTTATATAGACAGTTTATCGGGGATGAGAAAGGGCTGCAATATCTTCAGTTCTAACTAAAACTTAAATGTATAAACTTTAATGACAAATACACTTCTTTTAATATACACATATACATGTTTTTATGTTTTCGCTTCTATGCAGATTACTTCGTTCTGTTACACAAATATAATTGTAGACTAACTTCAAAACTTTTAATATCAAATTTTAACGAATATTACTGTTGAAATCATTCTAATTGGTGTATCACTGAACACAGTGTCTATACTGAAACCAAATAATTGAACAATATTTTTGAAGAAGTTAATTACGAACATTTATTTTTTAGAAAAACTTTAGACAAACAGCTCTAAAGAAAACTTGCAGGTACATAACTTTATTAAAGAAAGCAGCGCCTTTGATCCCTTTCCACACACTATCTCTGTTCGTTTTATAAACTCATTTAAATTGGATTATAAAACATTTATTTAAGGGTTGTTGTATATCAAGCGGAAAAACAGGTTTTGCAACTGAAGTCTTAGTTTCGTAACCGTAATTAAATTCAACTTCTCAAAATTTATTGTATAAATATTAGCTACAATACATAATCAGATCAAGAGAAATGTACATTATTGTCTTCTTTCCATTAGAAACTACACGTTTGAGTACATAGCTCTTTTGAAATCATCTAGTCGAATTATAATCCATTAAACAACAAAGGAACTGTTTTTCGGTGATGCGTAATGTTCCTGTCACTGATAATATATCATTCTGAAAAATATTTTCTTTCTTAAATAATCTTACAAATAAAGAAATAAAATTTTAAAGGTTTCAGAAACACTTTAAACTTGACTCTGAAAGGCGGACAATAATACAGTAAGAGGGGAGGATTTCCAGTTTATTCCAAAGAATTAATGGTGTCTCATAAGAAGAGGTGATGCTGTATCCGTTGTTAACACAAAACCACTTAAATTCAATGATTATTTCGAAGTGAATAAACAGTTTCTTCGATAGATTTATCAGATTATCCATGGACTTGCAGTGAACAAGAGCACTCCGAAAAGTATTTTGTCCAATGATTACACCTTTCTGAAAGGACATTCAAGGTAATCTGTTCAGGTAGAGTCTTAACGGCTTGTTACAGCATCATTACAGTTAACATATAATATAGTCGATATAAGATGACACAAACAAATTCTAAAATATATAACATTCAAATAACAAATACTTGAATTAAAATATCAAATTTATGTTAAATATCACTTGCAGTATTAAATGAAATTTTTTAAATGGCACAAGAAAAAAAAAATTTTTTTTGAATGCCAAAAGAAGACAAATTTCTTTAACATTATAGAGAATATAGTTTTAAACATTTTATCTAAGCGTTTCTTGCCATTTAAAGAAACAATATATAATCTCAAAAACGATGTGTAATAATAGCTTCGTTGATTTATTACGCAACATATGTAAAACATTTTGATTGTCTGTCTAATTGCATTTGAATCTTCAGCAATTGTAACACGTAATGTAGTTCTTTTTACTTTTAAAAACACACAAAAACAATTGGACATAATATTGGGAATGGTATAAGAATATATATGTATATATTTTACTTACAAAAAATCTATAATTATAATAAGATCTTCTCGCTATGGTCTTCAGTTTCCAGACGTTGCACTGTTATAAGTTTGCAAATATTTTTTTAATTTCTTTTTCGGCGTTTTCTGGTGTACAACTCCCAGCAATGCGAATTCGGAGAGATGATAAGTCAGATGCTTTAAAGTATATTTACGGAATAACTGTAGGTAATTTCAAAGTAGAGGAGAATTACAACACCAATGTCAAGAGGAAACGGAGCCTAATTCGATAAAATTTGGTAGTTAAGTCGTAGTGATTTCAAAGTGGTCATTGGACTTAGATTCACGTGAACATCTGGAACGGCCGCCAGATGACACTGAGCTATTCATCAACAGAAACAAAGGGAGTTTATCCTGGAAGGATAAAGTGGTTGGAACGTGGTTTTGGCTACACAATCTCCGTTCTAATGTAAGCATAACTAGGGAAATGAGGAGCTCAACGCAATTAATCCCGTTCAGCCTGAGGGGCCAACTAAGTAATACTTTTATCGTCATAGGTGAAAAGAGATTTAAAAAAATTTATAGAATCGAAATTAGAATTGTGAAAGGATGTAAACATTTCTCTCCGTCAATAATACAATTCCTTCCTGTTACGAAACTATAGATTAATACGCAGTTCGTAGAGTGATATGATCTTCTACGAGAGGACATTGAACAACTCGCAAATTTGGAATTGATTTATTCTAATCCTTCCTGCAGTGTCGAGAATTAAATATACACAGTTCATATGCGTCACATGTTGAATTATTTTATGTGATTTATACACAATTTCTACTCGAACAATGTCGCGTAGCAGAAGGTATACGAGACAAGTTAGAGTTTATTTTAGGTTTCTGCTGTTCGGGAAAGTATCAAGATATTGAAAAATATTACCATAACAGACATTACTTAATTTCAAAATTACTTCTATCATTAAAACAAACGAAAACTATATACTTGCTGCGAGAGAATGAGAGCTGAAAATAAAAAGGAAACAACATTTTAGTCTGTCAGGGCCAAAACATACGTCACCAAGTACTTAAATTATTGTAGTTTAAATACGACTTCGTAAGAGTCCGAAAAATGTTAAGAAATATCAGAGAAAGCTTAAAGAATGAAGTTATAGAGGAAAATAAATGCTTGAGTTTAAAATAGCGCAGTAAGAAATTTTATTTCTAACACATTGAGGGTACTTTGGAACCGAGTAATTAAGTTTGTGAGCCGTTATCCGTCTGAAGAAGAGAAGAATTCATTCCTGGGACTCTTACAGCGTAGCACGTCTATTATAGGAATCTGATCCCCAATGTGTCGCGCAAACAGACGCGGCGTCCTCTGTCGTTCGCACTGCGGGTTGCCTACAGCGAGGCTGCAGGTGCGATCCAGAGGGCGGTCGTTAGAGCTACCCCCACCAGCGGCGGGAGCCATGGAAGACGAGTCAGGGTGTTGACGGTGGTGGCGGCGCCGCGGGGGTAGAACAGCGGCGTCGGTCTGGTGGCGGCGGCCTGGTGCGACAGGCCCCCGGGCGCTGGGGGCGGCGTGGAGGCGGAGGGCATGGCGGCGAAGGCGGGCGGCAGCTGTCCACTCCCGTCGTCGACCTGCTGGTTCGGCTGCGGACGCCCAGTGCGCCGTCTGCCGCCGCCGTCGACGCCCCCCTCCTCCTGCTGCCCACCAGCCGTGCCGGACGGATCGCGGTTCTTCTTGCGCTTGGTGTGCGCCGCCTGCGCGTCCTTGTGGTGGGGCAGCAGCTTCTTGCGCGTGGTCGGCAGCGCGTGAGCGTCCGTCGCGGCGGTCGTCGTCTTGGGTGGCAGGTGCAGCACTGTGCAAACAAGTGTCATCATCAGCAAGCTGTACCATAGTGTAAGGTAGAAGTTTCCAAAGTGTTTCTTACCACGACACCTTCCCGTCGACAGAAAAATTCACCCACCACAGTTTTATTCTTAAAAAAATAAATGTCTGCTTCTCAGTACTAACAACGGTTTCTCAGAGGAAACTCACAAAGTATGTGGTTAGCGCCTCACCCCCGACCAGTTTATAAACCTATAGCGTAGGGGCGATGCTATCGGTCTCAAGAACTGAGCCATGGCAGCAGGAGTCCTTACTAGGCAACCAGTGGTTTTTCCTTTTGTTTTGCTATACCGCGTATATCCATAATATTCATAATGAAATGATAGATGTTGAGATAATACAAAAATGCAGTTTTGAGGCGGTGGTACTACTACTAACTTTATTAGTTTTATTTAGTTAAAAAAAAAATTACCTAAGAAGAAGCTAAACTACAACAAATCTTCTCGGGTTTGCAGCCGGATTTTATTAAAAAGCGACAAGCTTTCGACAACTAGCTCCGTAGCCATCATCAGGTCAATTATGTACAGGCGATCGCCAGTATATAATTGACCTGATGATGGCTACGGAGCTAGTAGCCGAAAGCTTATCGCTTTTAATAAAATCCGGCTGCAAACCCGAGAAGTTTTATTGCCATTTATTCGCCTGGAAAGCCTGCCTTCACATATAAGAAGCTAAACTGTAGTATGTATCAAATTGTAGTGTAACTACGGATTCATCTAAAAGTTATTTCTGCTGAAGTGAGGTCAGGAACTTTTGGCAGACAAATATTGAGTAAGTCACGAAGTTGTTCGTCAAGTTGAGTTGGTAAATTGTGTTTCAATAATACTGTACTTAAATCGTCTTACTCCAAATTAGTCACTTTAATATAATTTACTTTTTCGTTTGCATCACTATCGTATATAACAGGGATGGCCAACCCAAATGATCTTGAGGGCCACTTTGGAAATGCATCATAACTCCGCGGACCGCATATAAAATCATATATCCCCATATTAGATTTAGACCCACTATAGACTTTTTTTGGAATAGAAAATTGATTCGTAATGAGTTATTATTATTGTGTTTACTATTATCCTTACATGTAATATAGATAATATAATATAATAATAATTCTACTAAACGCACGTTTTAAATAAATTTATAACACTAAAAACGATATAAATAAATGTAAATGAAATAAATTTTGAAATAATATATTCGTTAAAATTGGTTTTCACTACTTTGATCATCATTTTAAATATATTTTGTTAAAGTGTTTTGAGTCTGACTGGCCGGAGAAATATTCAAGGCGGGCCGCGAGCCACCGGTTGGCCACCCCTGGTATATAAGCCAATATAAAAGCGCGAGTTTGGTAAAGCCAACAGATTTTTAGTTGAAAGTCAAACTTTTGATGAGGTGTTAATTGAAGCGTGTCGGCTGTTTGACGCGATCACTTAAATTATTTTGTATCACTTAAGTAGGTAGGCCCGTGTAATGGAACAGCCAACCGCTGCAATTCCAGGCCAATACTTTTAACCCCTACGCCGGTAGAGTCGCTAACATCTCGTTTACTCAACTGAATTAAGTCTCAGGTAGTTCTTCACTCTCTCTCATTTTACTATGAATGCATACTGTAACGCCTACCACGATGGCTCAAGTGGTTGCAGCACCGTGATGGCGACGGGACTAGCTGGTTCGAAATCTGGCCGTAGAAAAAAAAAATCATCATCATCAGAACTTGGCCGGCAGGGTAGTGCACAGTTCCTACACACCAGATTTTGAATTAAAGTCCTGCGCTAAATACCAATCCACAATGGATATGCCACTGTTGATGTTGATTCGCCCGTCAGATAAGGACGTTAAGCTTTGCAAACTCTGTGTCTTTTGAAAGAGTATACCTGAAATTCACGGCACCTGGTTTCACCTTCTACCTTCCTTCAACTTTCACTCATTCACGACGTAAACAATACAGTACGATCAACGTAAACATATCACAGTTATCGACACAAAATAGTAAGGTGTACAAACGCTTACATAGATGAGTAAGTTTCCCAAGAAAGCTGCCAAAGTGTAGCAAGCCCCCTACTCTGTAGTCATCAGGCCTGGGTGCAGATTATCACCATATGAAAACCATAGAAGAAGTGTTGGATAGCGATCTGCACATAGTACGAACCTTGCAGTCGGATGTTGCCTTCCGCCCGACCGAGTGCGTTAGACGCCGCGCAGACGTAGCTGCCGAAGTCGGTTATCTGCAGCGAGCGGATCGTCAGGTTCATTGTGAGTGAGTATCCAGACGGAGTCTCGCTCATAGAGTACTTGTCACTTGGCAACAGCTTGCTGTCTGCAAACAGAAAAAGTGCCTTTTAGTCAGCTCCTTAACTTATAAGCAGTTAACACTGAAATTAAGCGCTAGGTCAGTAAATTGTAACAGGTAACTACTCCGTAAGATATATTACGCAAATAATAGAACACCGTTAATGCTAAAGTTGTTAAGGGGCAAGAAACGGATGGGAGGCCGTGTTAATGTATTACATCTAAGTAACATCGCTGTAAATGGCAGACAGTGGGTTTTAATCATCTCAGTATTGGCTGAAAAAGTCAGGGCTGTTTGGTGTTTGAAGTCATGGGGATTCCACGATAATTGTGGCGTCGCAATTTGACGATGGATTCTTATGTAACTCGACGAGAAAAATCGAAAGTTAGTAATAAAATTTTACGACATCTTGCTTAGTTCTCGAGTAATACCATCTCAAAATTGACGTTGTTAGGTTGAAATGCGATCTGGACGAAAATATAAGACGTCGCTAACGATATAAGGAACTGTAGCTACAACTAATATTTTACAGTCGACATTTTGAAAATCAAGCGAGATATCAAAAAAAAAAACAACTATTTTTCACTTTCGATTTGTCTCGTCAAGTAACACAAGAATATATCATCAAATTGCTTTGCAGCTGAAGTCTTTATTCATTTCATGACGCTCCACACCCAGAATAGAGAGCATGAATCCTAAAAAAATATGTATTTCGTAGGATCCTAATGTATGTGCGATTTTACCATCGGCGGTACTTAAGCAGATTATTGAATGATTGATTGCTTTATAGTGGAAGTTTATTTTACGTATTATAGTGATATTATTTATTTCACAGTTGACTCTAAAAGTTTGTTTATTTGTAAAGCAGGCATAGTGTAAACCATGAAAGAACTGATTGGGAAGCTGTGTTCTCTGATCAGTTACGGTATTGCCGAAATTGAAATCCGGAGATTTTCGAGATAATGCATATTGATTAAATTCTAACCAAATTCTATCATACGAAGGAAGCATAACTGTGGATGTCAAAGCAATGAATACCTATTACCTCACAACAATCTTTTAATACAAGGTTTGAATGAGCTGTAAAAGCATTCGAGATACACATGAAATAATACTGGTTGAAGAGTTAACAATAGTGCAGGGAAAGAAAAAGATTCCTATGACTACAAGCTGGCACTCGATTTCAGGGCCCGGGAGTGAGACAGTTTTCTTCTGTATGTAAACGAATCAGGAATTATAATGAATTGCCAAATTACGCCAACTCCCCCCCCCCCAAAAAAAAAATCATTAAAGAATTTAAAATTAAAATTCGTAAAATTCAAAACTATATAGGAGAGCACATTTGAGTAAAAGTATTTAAGATGAAAAACAAGAAATGGTAATAGAAAAATTCCATGGGGCTCTGACTCCATTATAATTATATTAAATCAAGTTTTTATTAATTTAGTAAATTTCAGCAAAATATTTGTAATATTTTAGTGCTCCTGTGAAGTCAACGACTTACTGCAGCGTACTGATTTTTGTTACTTACAATAAAAAGCAACGGAAAGCTGATTAATAGTTATCAGTTTTTGCTCCTGTCACATATAGCATCTTACCCTTCGATTGAATTCCAGCAATTGAAATGCCTTCTCAATTTTATTTCGATACTTGGACACTTCAACTAGGGTAGTTGTTATGATTAGAAGATACGGAAAGATACGTTTCCTGATACTATAACCCAAACCACACAGTTCTTTTTATGCACGATGCAAAAATTGTAACACCTTTTAGGTAGAAGAGCGAGTTCACTTATCAACATTTTGGTCAATAAGGGAACAACTGGGATCAAAGACTGAAATTACTTCCACAGTTATATTCCTTCCATGTTAAATTTTACAAAAACGATATAAAAGCAGGAAAAAGTGGAAATATTTGATAGTAATAAAATTATTTTCGTATGGGCTGTGTTAAAGATCGGCTTGAGACTGAACTGTGTAATTTTGAGTGTAAGATGGCGACAACTCACCCGTGTCCTTGAACCAGCTGCACATGGCGCCGGGAGAGGCCTCCACGTAGCAGTTTATAGTGACGTCACTGCCCATAGGTGCCGCCACCAGCTGGTTCGACACCTTGACGAGCGGCGGAACTGTTAAAAAACACACAAACGACAGTCACTCGCTTTTACTTCCACAATTCTAGCAAGGAGGTAAATAGGACTAAATTATTCACCATTTTAATTTTGTAAATATTTAAGAAACGAATAATCTCATGACTCATATTTTATGTTAAGTCTTTGAAGGCTGGTCTTCGATCACGACAGATTATCATAGAATGTTCATAAATGTAGCAGAATTAAAAGAATTTATAACTGATAAAATTGCAGTGAATTTCTCTTTTTAATGATTCCTCACAATCTAATATCCCTGAACAATTAATGTCATCACTATTTTTTAAATAATTCTGAAACTCTGCTAAAATTCGCTTTGAGAACTTAAAACCGTCAGTGTATCTGAAGGAATCTGAAACCGTTTATACTGAAAACTACACGAAAATACAAATCGTAAGCACATTAGCAGCGTAGCTCCTAATAATTCATTGAGTGAGGCTATCTCTGAGATAACAATGCTAATTAACATCTGCAAACGTATTTATTTTCGCTCATTACTCTGCCTTCATACCCGTGAACGTTTCACGAACATTATGCACAAAGAATTAAATAACTTAAAATAAATTTTATTCCGGTTGATTGCTAAATTTGCTATCCTTTTTTGCGTATGGTGTCGTCAACGTCGGTGTAATTAAAGGCGGGAAAGTAGGGGGGGGGAGCAAGGAACGGGAAGGAATTCAGCCATGGGCTATTGAAAAATCATCCCGGCATTCGGCTGCAGTGGTTTGGAGAAACCATGGAAAACCCAAATCTGGTTGACCTATCGGGGAATCGAACTCGCGTCCTCTGAATGTCAGACCAGAGCGTACCACTCACCCACCACGCTCGGTAAATTTGTTACCGATGACAAGAATTACAAATTCCGATTTCACAAAATATACTTCTATTTAACAGCTTATCGGCTAATGTTTCTTTAAATTTTAATTTAGATCGTTAAAGTAACTGAGGAACGGTGTTTCCAAATATTCGGAAGTTTGCCATCCGTCCACTAAAACACTCGTAAGCTAAGTGCTTCAACGGAAGGAGTAGGGCAAGTCATTCGACTTTATCTCTACTCTGCTCTGCGCTCTACGCTGCTCTCTGGGGACTCAATTACCGGCGATATCCGGGGTCACTCGGGTACGGTCGGGTGGGCTCGGGTCAAGTGGGACACGACGGGAGTACAACCACTCTGCCTCTCGGACCCGATGCTATCTAGACGAGGCTCCGGCCTTATTCTGGAACTAGCTATTACCCGCATCTTCCTTCACGCGGATTGTTAATCGATTATGCTACAGTTAACACATGACCAGTAAGGAAGAAAAACTAACTGGATTTCTGTGAATAAAAAGTTGCTGGTCGTACTATTAAGTGGCGATAAACATTTCGACAGCGTAAAGGTCCTGACATATAAATGGATGTTAATTTGTGACATTTTTTATTAATTTCTCGACGTTCTTACATCATCTATACCAATAAAAGGCTAAGATTGTTCATCGTGTAGCCACGTGCGCAACGCCGAAGTCACGCAGGCAATCTTTGTTGCTGGATTAACAATGGCCAGAGATGCTACTAAATAGTTGAGGTTATGCACGTTATTTAATAACAGTTCTATTTAGTTAAGCATCCACAAAGAAATGTATTGCCAATAGACTGAAAGAAAAGTATGTATTGCGTTTAAATTAAGATATTAACTATAGATTCCTTTTTATTTATTTATATTAGCCCGATGTAGATGTTTTCGTTAATGTTGTCCAGATATGTAAGATGAATTTTTTTCTAATAGCAGTGTCAACTGAAGTTTTGATGAGATTGAAATCCAGTTCGGTCAGAATCATAACAAGCATTCGAAATTACAGCAGACGATATGAGTAATTTAATTTTTTTAATGATGTAATCATCTAAGTTGTTTTAATGAGCGCAATGCTACTGAAAACATGATTTCATGCGCAAAAGTATTCCCACATTTATCGCGATTGCGAACAAATATTACGACGCACAAAGTAAGCAGTTAGGATTTATTTTTAATTTATTTGCTTTATGTGACATCATATTGCTGATGTCATTATTTCAGTTCGTCGTTAGTTTGAAATTCAGCTTGGACCAGGATGAACACTGAAATTTTTTCCTACAACGCAAAGCACAATAAATTACATTGAGTGTTATTTTAGAACAATTCTAGTTAGTTAAGCAACTACTAACAAATGAGTTCCCAGAAAACTCCGTCCAGTACATCAGAATAAAAGATACTTCATTCTACTCCTTGGATCATGGATTGTATATTGTGTGTAAACTCTATCAAACGTCTAAGTATAGTTTTTGCGGGAGTCGTGATCAGCGAGGAATGGATTTTAATTTCTGGCCACTTTTATCCTAAATTTCTCACCTTTTCTGCTTCACATCAAAATCGAACATGTCCTGTTTTATCCCCGGACCAATGGGCTGACAATATTCAAAATCCCATTAGAACCCGACCCGTAGTTAAGACAACAATACCGTTAGTACAAACAGAGAAAAACAAATTTTAAGAACAATTATTCCTTCTCGCGGATTATTAACAGTGTTCCAAACTCACTTTTACTAATTTTTTTTCAAAAACATATAAACATTACAGACTTTACATCTTATTATAGTTACAGACAAATAAAACTTACTTCAAAAGCCAAGTTTTCTGCCAAAATGCTGTAGCGTTATCATTTTTAAGAAACTTCTAGTGTGAGATCGTGAAAGCAATTCCATACACATCAACCTTAATTTTATGCAACTCAGCTGCCTACACATAAAGAACCTGCGGGTATTAACATTCAGCAGATTATCAAGGAAACCAACTGGTCAATAAATGTAGCTTCTCATCATATTTCTGAACGACAGTTGCACTGAAATGTTGCAAAGTTTACCGTACTGAAGTTGACCGGCTGTCATCTTAACCACTTCCTGATCGGAAATTTATGAAGTAATATTAAAATACTGAAAATATTCCACCTTACCCTGCAAAGAATGCAGCCATCCTGCCAAATTTTCACCAATGTTACGGAAATGAGACTAAATTCTAACGCGGAAACGACAACTTCCGATTGTTGGCTGGAGGTCAATCAAGGTTTTGCCAGTTACTTTTGTACAGCAACGGAAGCTAGTAGTGGAGATATCACCTGCCACTTTCAAGAAAGAAATGAAGTCTCCATTTTTACATAGTAAGCTGGTATAATTATAAACATTTGATGTTATACCACTAAGCGATGTTTTGGCGATCTTGCTGTGCTACAAGCAAATACCCTAATTTACGTGACTAAGTAACTTGATGTGCAGGCCTACATATATAATGGCTTCACGCCTCGTAGACGTTGAAGTCGTTAGAGGCTGCAAACAACAACAAACACGGGTTTGATTCTCTCCGACAGTGTGTCGACCATACAGTTAACGGTTTTTCGAACCCAATCTCAGACGCCTACCAATTTGTGTCTCAAAAACCAGCTCAACAGCAGTTATGGATAATTTTTCCAAATATTGGTGTAAGTATTTATTCGAATTTTTGTTGTGGAGCTTTGTAGCATTTTTAAAAATTTTCGGCTTCACTGCCTTCAACAGTATCTCCCATTTCATGTGTGCTGTAAATATATAGCTGGTTTGTTAATAGTTAATGTATACGCTATGTTGAGGAGTCTGCCGTTGGTAGCCATAGGCGCTGACGACGGTCCATAAATTTTTCTGAACTAACAATTCAGTTGTTGTCACCCCAAAAGACCACTGTGCCTACTCATCAGTTTTAAATTACTACTAAAGATAAACATTTATTTGGAGATGTAGAGCGACCAGAGTGGCGTTGAACATCGGAACTCCATACTTACTTGAAAGGAAATGTAGAATTTGCTCTCCAAAAAACTCGCACTACGGACTAATCAATGGCCAAAAGCATATGTAGAGATCATACAGCATAGCCCATTCTTCTAAGGATTTATAGAGCACTAGCCTAAGTACTTACATAGACAAAATACTGAAAGAAGAGTTTCAGATAAATATAAATCAAAGAAAAACAAAAGTGATGAAATGTAGCACAAATGATACCAATAATAGAAGATTAAATATAAAAATAGGATCGGATGGGATAGGAGGAGTTGGTGGATTCTGCTACTTGGAAAGTAAAATTACAACTGATCGCCGAAGCAAGAATGATTTTAAAAGAAGAATTGCACTGCCGAAAAGGGCCTTCATAAAAAAGAGGAATCTTTTAGTGTAAAATATTGATCTAGGACTTGGAAAGAACTTTAATAAATTCTTATGTTTGGAGCACAGCACTTTATGGTAGCGAAACATGGACTTTAGCAATACCGGAAAGAAGTAAAATTGAAGCATTTCAAATGTGGTGCAATAGAAGGAAGCTGAAAATTAGATGGATATATAAAGTATCAAATTAACTAATTTTAAAAATGACGGATGAGAAAAGAAGTTTCTGGAAGAGGCTTACAGAAAGAAGAGGCAGGATACTAGATCGTATTTTGAGATATGCACGAGTGGTTAATTTGTTAGTGGAGGGAACAGTCGAAGGTAAAAACTGTGGAGGAAGACAGAGATTAAACATACGAAGCAGATAATTGAGGACTTAGGGTGCAAGGGATATGTTGAGTTGAAGAAGTTAGCGTAAGATAAGAAGGGATGGAGGATTGCATCAGACCAGTCGAAAGACTGATGACAGAAGAAAAGCCTGAAACTGAAGGATAAATTAATGTCTATCTGCTTGTATTTGGTTTAGTGAAAGTCCCCAGGCTTCGATTGTCTATTGGAGGTCAATTGCGCAAACGTGGAATATTAGCCACCGCCTTTGTGAATGAGTTCAAAGAGTTGCTTTGTAGAGTCTGCGGTTCTCTTGTACGAACCGGAGACGACGCAAGTTCGACCTGTGTTGCATATTCTATAACCTTCGCCACAACGTCGAAATTTGCAGCACCCAGTTATACAATTTATAGATTTTTTTTTTACTTTTGTCTTTACGCCTCGTCGACGTCGAGGTCATTAGAGGCGGTATGTGATTGGGGTCAACGAACGGGAAGGAATTCTGCCATGGCCTTTTGAAGGAAGCATCCCGGCATTCGCCTGAGTTATTTGGAGAAACCATTTAAAAACCCAAATCTGGACGCCCGGGCGGGGATTCAAAGCCGCGTCCTCCAGAATGCGACAGTTTATAGAAATTAGTCCTTAGGGGTGTCGCGGAGACCACTTTGGTGTGGGGTTTCAGATCGTGTATGACGTATTAAAGAGCACGAGGACGATGGCTGGTTGAAACACTTTGAGCTGGATACGGAATAATCGTAACTGTATATCACTACTAAAAGATCAGCTCTCTCTCAGTACTGAAACTTACCTGATTCAGGTTTTCAGGACGACAGACACATTCTATTTCAGTGATAATGCTATTTAACAATATTTCTTGAAAACTATAGATTTTGTTATTACTGTTAATCAATACAAAAACCGACTTTCATAATTTATTTAGTAATTTATCCCAAATATTCTAAGAGTCAGAAAATTTTGAAATAACTAATTTCAGCATTTTTTCTTTACATTTCATAAACGTTTTAGTAAAAGTTGTATATGTTTCATCACGTCAAGCATATAATTATTTCATTTAGGGTGTTTATAATCACTACAAGGTTAATATATCCGTTTTCCACTGGCTCTGATAATGGTTTAACATTGTCACCTACAGTTGAGTTCAGATGCAAATTAATCAATTGCCTTACTCGAGTAACATACACAAAATTGCTATTACTCACGACTTCGTACGAATGGATTTTGTATTTTTTGTCTGTCACCAAACGTTAATTTAAAAAAATTAATGCCAAAATATGTTATTTATCCCGAAAAATGTACTGTGCCATATCTCCTCCTAATAACACATAGTATTCCCTTGTCAAATTTAATCAATATCGGTTCAGCTGTTTAGTCGTGAAAAGGTAACAGACAGAGAGACATAGTTACTTCTCATTTATAAAATTAGACAAACACTTAACAATAACTTTTTTAAATAAATTAAAACCAAAAATGTACGTAGCCAGATGATGCCCTGCATCGGCAAAATATCTTCTTGCAGCTTCTGTGTGAAGAGATTTGTAACTCAACATTACACCTCATAGTGAGCAAGGAAAATAATATATGCAGCTGAATTATTCATTTCAAGAATCCTTGTGTGCATTATAAACACATATAGGTGGATGTGAACAACAGATGCTCAAACAACACACTCTTATCTGCATCTAAAGCCTTCGACTGGCTGGTGAGCTCAGAATCCTGAACTTTTATCTTTAAAGTAACTGGAGAAGAGGCTTACGTGGCAAAAGTTTGAGGCGTGACAATTCACTTATCAAACAAGAAAAGCCTCGAGTGGAGCTTACAGGTTGACTTGAGCCTCCACTATACCTAATTTTTTTTATCACAGTGAATTTACATCAAAAGTATCTTCAAAAAAAGTAAAACTGTAAAAAACAGAATATAAAGATGTTAGTAACTTTTTTCTATCTTAACGGAATACAATTAATATTGGGTACTATTAATAAGCTACAGAGAACGAAACAACTATTTTTTAACTATTAATGTTTATTTATCCTATGGCAATATCACATAATCAATAATACGCGTATATTACATAAAATTGTATAAGTACCTTCACACTAATAAAATTTTACTTTTAAAAGTCCATATTACAATTATTGTTAGAATTCAAAGTCGACACAGCACACTCAATGTAATGTTTCACTTGAAATGTCTATTGAAGTTTTTCTGTGATCCCCTGAAGGCTCCAAGTGGGTAATTAAAGGTCACGTGATGGATGGTTTGTTATTCCGCACCACAGTCGCAACATGAATCTCTTATTCCAAACGTGTGAAGAGATAATCAAATCTGCCATGGCGAGACCTAATTCTGTTGAGAGCTGTCCAGATCATGAGGGGAAGGTCGAGTCCCTTTAGTGTCTGTTGATTGTCAAACAAGGAAAGCTATTCTGGTGGTGCTGAGGCTGTCCACTCCGATCTCCATGCTTCTCTCCCGTTAAAGTTGTTGGATTTAAGCTGTTTTGCAATTTTTACGCTTGGCCTTCTCGATTTAAGTCTCTGAAATTGGGTTTCCATGTCATCGTGAATGGGGAGATCCAAGTTATGAGAGCTCTTATTATATTGGGCTGTTAGGCCTTTGCGTCGTCTAATCGTAGGCTGTTGGATGTTACTCAAAACTGGCATCCAGTACAGTGGAGTGGAGTTGATACATCCTCTAATTATTCGTATTGTCTGGTTCAAAACTATGTCAGTCTTTTTGATATGGGTACTATCCATCCAGACAGATGAGCAGTACTCAGCTGCAGAATACACAAGGCTCAGTGCTGATGTAAGAAGTGTGGAGAGGGACGCTTCCCAGGAGGTACCAGTTAGATTCTGCAGAATATTATTTCTAGTTCTTAGTTTTGCTGCAAGGTTGTTGAGAAGTTAATTTAACGACAAGGTGCGATCCATTATTATCCCCAAATACTTTGAAAAGGGGTTGTCTCGGAGGGGAGTGCCATCAAGAAGAACGTCAAGTCTGTTGCATCTTCATATGAGTGGTGGTCGGATAGTGTTTCATTTAATGCACAGCCAACTAGTTGGTGAAACAAAGTATCTTTGTCCTGTCCCAGATTGGAAGCCCTTTATCTTTTAACCACAACCTGAAATATTGAGGGCACGAGTTCGACACCTGAGGCAGGGAGCGGCTCTCACCAAAGTACATGATGGGTGAAAAGGGACTTTAAAACTTTGGAATACTATAGAAATTTATTGAGACAATTTAAAGAATCGGTAGATGTGTCATTTTGCAGCAAACAGTCTCACGTTACAAACAAAAGTGTCAAATGTCATTTTGGTTCGATGCGACTATCACTTGTCATGCAGCAAACGTCCCACCGGTAATCAATTTCTTTCCGCACTAGTTACAGAAAATCTGGCGTAACATGTGCAACGACAGAGAAGATTCGATTTTTCAGGTCAGACAAATTGTTTGATAGGGAAACCCCAGAGAAATAAATCCCGTGGTGACAAACCTGGGGAGCGAGGTGGCCATGTGATTGGCCCTTCACGGCCAATCCACCGACCTGGAAAGGGATTATCGAGGAAACCTCGATCTTCCATGAGGAAATAATGATGTGGTGCACCCTCTTGCTGATAGTAAACCATCCCATCTCGGTCATCTTCGAACTGTGAAATAAAAAGTTTTCAAGTATGTCCAGAGACACAACACCAGTGACAGTTTTCTCCTTGAAGAAGAAAGTGCCGCACACTTTTAATTTGCTAAGGACACAAAATACAATAACTTTGGGGCTGTCACGAACGTGTTCCAGGGTTGAATGTAGATTTTCGTTGTCCCATATTCTTCAGTTGTGGGTGTTTACTATGCCACTGATATGAAATGTTGACTCATCGCTGAAGATTATTGTGTTCAGGAATGTCATCTATCAAAAGCAACATTTCCGCACAGAATTCCGCATGAGCAACCTTACCTGCATCACTAATGTGCTGTGCCATTCTGAATCTGTATTGTTTCAAGTGTAAACATCTACGCAGCACTCGTCAAACAGTCTTTTGAGGAATGCCAGTCTCGCGAGACGCACGTGTCGTCGATTTTCGTGGACTGGGGGCAAAGCTCTCCCTAACCTGTTTGACGTAATCATCAACACGAGGGCGACCTGGTGATTTAGTAACATGTCGCAATGAACAATCCGTCTCATCAAAGATCTTGTGCTAGGAGTAAATTGTAGGCTTGCTTGGAAGTTGTTTAGCGTATTCGGTGTGAAATTTACGCCGAACAGTTGTTGTAGAGTTCATTTCATGAAACCAAAACACTCAACGAGCACGCTCCACACCAGTGAAAGTAGTCATTTTAACTGTGGACTATGCTGGCGCTCCTGGTGGGGGAATGGTGTACTGATGCACTAAGTGCATCAAACTTGAAGTTGTTTGCTACAAAAAGACACATCTACCAATTCTGTAAATTATCCCAACAAATTTCTATATCTTTCCAAAGTTGTAAAGTCCTTTTTGATTCACTCTGTATTTGATGATAAGCAGGTAGTCAGAACTCTAGAAATGAAAAAAGTCAAATCCAATGTTGTTGGCGTTTATTGGAAGAAACTGCTAAATGTACTGCTTGAAATAGGATTTTAGGTTAGTTAGATCTTTTAGGTGAGGGAAAAAGAAAGCAACTGTTTTTGCAAGTCAGATCCAGTGGTGACCTACCACGGCAAAGCTACGATGCTTTAGTGTATAGTCTGTGGTCCCGGGGGACGTTACATTTTGATGAGATGTCGAAAACCTAATAAATTTAAGATAATTTTTCACGCAATAATTACTGGTTAAATCTCGATGAGGTTTTGATTAACAAGCAGTCCATGCTACCAGGAATAGAGTAGGGTGCGTTTTATTTTAATGTGACTTCGAAAACCTAAAGGGCTGAAATATAAGTGTCCACAATTAGTATCTATTGAAAGTAGGTTACTTCCTGCAATGGAAATGTTTATAGTTATTTCAGCTTACGAGAGGCATCTTATTATTCGGAGGAACGAAGTTGCAATATATTGTAGACAAAAAGAAATTGCCTTCAGTGACCTACAGGCACGAATGAATCATAATGTTCTTTAAGGTTAATAAACTGGTGTGTACTCTTAACAGTACACGACATTGCGGGCAACTGCCAGGAAAACAATACTAGTCTTCCGTTTTTCTAAGCGATCGTTACATTTCTGAATCCTGCAAGTGGTTTCAATCTCTGTAAGGTAACTGAATAACATCGTAATTTTCATTGTACATGCAGATTTACTTTTGCTATATTCGACGCATCCATAGTTAGCAACAGCTCATCGTAGTAGAAACGTTAGATCTCTGTTTGTTCACAAACTGTTTTCATCAACCTTATTTGTCCAGTAAGTTCGAAGTAATTTAGTTTACCTCGACCACCTTGTAACGTTCTGACCTCATTACCTGATTTAAAATTATAATTAATTTTATTATTTTATTTTATTATCATGAAAGGTAGAACTTGCGTGAATACTTTATACGAGAAATCACAAATGGTTTTATTTCAATTAATCACGTGACATATATAAAAAATTAGTTAAAAATAATCAGTTGTCCTTTTGTGGGCGCCAGGGTATTTTATATAAAATACACAAAATTTAAACAGTAAACGAAGCCAACATTTTGACTTCACTTCTGAAAGAGATGTTTGCTCCGGGCTATGAGAGTTCTTATCTGCAGGGTCGTAGCTGGGCAATGCTATGAACTTGAAAGTCTAGCTAGCACAGTGTCCTTCATTGGCGATGTATAATTACCGAATGTATATGTCTGCCGCCACACATTGGATGACGGTCTTCTCTGCTATGGACCAGTGTAGCACAGTTCCTCAGATGTCGTCCTTTGCCTGAGCTCATCTGCTCAAAAAACATAGCGGGTGTCCGGATCCAGGCAGCAGCAACAGTCCCACTCACGAAAAGACAGTCCACATCGACCGATCGTGAATGCCGGCCGGCATAGAATATCCCTTCACTCGTTCCTCGTGCCACATGCAAAAACAGAAAACTCTCGCCGATCACCCTGTTTGTCTACCTGGCAAGCACAAATCTCCCCTCCATTAGGCACTCACTATTCTCCCCTCGCTAATTCTAGGAACCGGCCTGCTGGCATTCCTCAGATCTGCCGCTCCACACTTGTACAATGTACACTGCGCCCAAACGCCCACTAAAATATTCCACATTTTAAATAATAAACATATGGTTTATTAATGTAACTAGCGGTCACAAGACGCGTTCGTTACAACCTTACTAATATTACGAAACGATTTTACTCAATGTTTTTAAACGCAAAAGTTCTTCAGCGATGCTAACTTCATAAAATAATAAGCTGTTGTTTAGTGCGCACCATCTTTATGGGAGTATGTTTGATTTTTGTCAAAGTTGATAAATACCAACGCTTGCACGGGAAATAAGGGCTTGAACTCCAAATGTGATACCTATTTAGCAGGTTTTTGAAAATATAAAGGAAGCTTACTAATTTTTTTTTGTTTGTTTTCTACTCATTCTCTCTTGTACTGTTTTTGCCTTCTCAATTGCCTTTCCAAATGAATTCTCTATCGCCCCTTATCGCTCTCACAGCAAGTACAGGGTGTCCACAAATGAATATCGGGGTTTTAATGCTTTATAAGATTTATTACATTATCCTTACAGTTATAAATGATATGTCAAATGAAAGAGCAACTCAAACAGTTTTATATACAAGCTTACAAGTGTTCTATGTGGGCACCATTTGTCACACGGCACACATCAAGTCTGTAGCCGAGTTCTTCCCAAACGTTGAGCAGTGTGTCTTCAGTAACTGTTGCAAAAGCTGCTTCAATCCTCTGTCGTAATTCAAGGAGGTCGGCTGGTAACGGAGGCACATACACACGATCCTTGATGAAACCCCAAAGGTAGAAATCGCATGGCGTTAGGTCAGGTGAACGTGGAGGCCACGCATAGCAAGCTCTGTCATTGGGCCCCTTGCGGCCAATCCAACGGTCGGGTACAGTTACGTTCAACCAACCGCGTACTTCGTTATGCCAGTGAGGTGGCGCACCATCTTGCTGGAACATGAAGTTCTCTGGTTCATATTGTTCCAACTGAGGGAAGAGCCATTGCTCTAGTGTATCAAGGTAAGAAGTACCAGTTACAGTCGGTTCATCAAAAAAGAAAGGTCCGTAAACTTTCCGCCGGGATACGGCACAAAAAAACATTGATTTTAGGGGAGTCTCGTTGCACTTGTACGATCTCTTGAGGATTTTCTGAGCCCCAGATCCGCACATTATGAGTGTTAACATGTCCACTGAGGTGAAAGGTCGATTCATCACTGAAGACAACATGATGTAGAAAATCTTCATCGTCATGTGACAACATTTCGTTAGCGAATTTGGCACGTAAATCATGGTCTGCAGGCTTTAAAGCCTGTAACAACTGTGAACGGTAAGGACTTAGTTGCAAGCGTTTCCTTAAAACTTTCCAAACAGTCGACTTAGAAATTTCTAATTCGCGACTAGCCTTCCGAACAGATTTCTTTGGGCTACGAGTGAACGACTCTCTCACTCGCTCAACAGTCTCTTCGCTAACTCTTGGTCGTCCCGCGCTCTTCCCTTTACAAAGGCAGCCTGTATCTTCAAACTGATGATACCATCTACGGATGTTATTGTCACTTGGAGGATCACGCCTGAAATTAATGCGGAACGCACGCTGCACAGTAACTACAGATTCAGTCTTTGCAAACTGTAAAACACAAAACGCTTTCTCTTCACTAGTCGCCATCTTTGCTACTACCGCATTCTAGCGGATCGCAGCGGAAACATTTCACGCACATGCACACTAGTGCCAACGAACAAAACTGTTTGAGTTGCTCTTTCATTTGACATATCATTTATAACTGTAAGGATAATGTAATAAATCTTATAAAGCATTAAAACCCCGATATTCATTTGTGGACACCCTGTATATAGTTTTATGATATAAATTTTAATTTCCCTTTGAACTACAATCAAAACCCTGAGGCCTTCACCATTAATAATAAAGGAAGAAATGTTAAAAACGTCTCCACCACACCACCCTCCATCCCGCTCAAATACCTTTTAAACCTCAAGCAGGTTTCTTTAGCTTCACTTTCACAGGAATATATCGTACTTTGTGATAAATTATATTCGCTGAAGGTTTGTGGTTTACATGGCGACTACAATTTGTCCGACACAAACACAACGCATCAAGTACACTGCCCTCAACCGGCGTTCATATTTACAGAACAACGGTAAATTTACAAACAGTTCACTGTCAACACACTTGTGTGGGTCCTTTTAGAGAGAATTTACTCATGTGACGCTTGCGTTGCCCTTGTATGTCACGCCCGTATTATTTATTGTATAATATTTTACATTTCCTAGTGAAAATGAAATACACATACATTGTATACATTAGTTACAGATGTTATAAAATGTTTTTTTTAATAATCTCCCTATCATCCAAAGAAGTCTGAGTCAGTCTGATTTAGTTAAATTAATTGAATTAATTGATTTTGGTATGTTATTTTATTTAAAGAGTGATATACCCAAATTTTCAGTTAAATCTCGTTACTTTTCCTGTAGACTATATATGCTTTTGTTACCATCCTTATCAAAACGTTGTAATGTAACAGTTCCCGCACTTTTTCTAATTTTTTTCGGTGTTGTGAACTGCCAGTATTCTTTTGGATAGCTTCAATTTTAATTTCTGGCAACACACTAAATACTTTGCAGGTTATAGCAGTAACTAAATCTACTGTCAGCTGTTGTACTTTCTGAGTTATTTCCATTACAAATTTTAGTAGTTAGATTGTTGTTAAGATATTCAATAATAGTTTATTAATGGATAGTTGGGGATCTACGGATTTTACGTGCCGGGGCGAAAACTTTGAGATTGCCGCCCTTTCAAACATAATTAGCCGATTTTGCCGCAGCCAGTAGTGGAGCTTCAAGCACGATTTTTCCCGTCCCTAAAGTTGTCGCCTAAAACCTAAACTCCTATCGAGTAGAATAGGAAAATTAGAAAATTTGTGTATTTCATCACCAATGGCCACTCAGCGTTGGCTTGGCTACTTGTATCAAAGCCGTTATGTGAGTTTTCGACAGTCAGAGGAAACTCTAATGAAAGATCCCGAAAATAAATGTTAACCGAGAAGATTTTACTCAAGAGTATGAATAAATTATTCAAGAAGAATATGAACCAAAAGAATTACTTTTCCATGGTAGATTTCATACAATTTCTTTGAAAGTAACGAATGCTGTTTATAAAGCTATCTCAAATGTAATAGAGGCTCCAGAGATAAACATTGATAAATCTGCGAAATTTTACAGAACGAAATAAACTTTCATGGCAAAGCACGAATGTTTTGCAGTGATGGACCTAACAGGATGGACACAGAATAATCGGAAGATTTTTTTGTCTACAAAACTAAGGGAGATTGCTGTACCTTCGCTCTGCCTCCATCTGTACAGAAAAACATTTCCGGGTGAGGAGGGTATAAAATGCTGTTGGAACTTCAGAATTCAGATAATGATATAATCAATAATTCTAGAAGTGTATCCACTCTACAGTTCAACAGAATTAACAAATGATATATCAAAAATACCGAGGTTGCTGGTTTGTAGTAGGATGAAAAAAAGAACCGACTCTCTTGTAGCAATTGTTTATTTGTCAGCAGAATCAGCTACGTAACAAAACACGTACAACGTCTAACGACACAATCAGAAGTTATGAAATGCTTCCCTAACAGAAACTCAAATATATGAAAATCTCGCTACTCCATAAAACACACACAGTTTGTAAGTAGTATCTCTGTGACATGTGGTGGTGCTATCTAGCTGTAGGACAAGCGCTCCTTATATACGTCAGTGAAGCATAGCAGCTACACTGAGCTACCGCATACCCGTGACGTTGATTGTTCATAATTTAGCCATTTACACCTTGAATTTAAAAAAAAAATCCTTTCTTAGCTAGTGTTGATACCAAAGCGGATTACTTAATATTTTAAATCATACCTCTTTTATGGATTTTGGTTAGGTATGAAGGCTAAAACATGCCTCGTCACAAAAAATACATATTTTTTAAAAAATAATAATAATATGCATGATAAGCATTAAAATCCGATATAACAGAGGTAGAAATTTTAAAGTGACTTTACTTTGTTAGTGAGTGGCTTTATGATGAGAAATTAAATGGCAAAACAGCGTAGCACTGTAGGACACGAAAGCTGTATTGGTATTAATTTCATCGGATCTCTTCCATGTTGAGTCGTGGAACAGTGGGAGGAGAGGCAAGTGAGCTAGATACAGTGTATCAAGAGGAGGAAGAACGATATCATTTAGCATCATATCACAGGTCAGGGATGTGCCAATGAGCATGACGTTTATTACTAGTGTACTACGTATGCTATACATACACGATGCAATTCAAAATCATTGGCACCGAACAGGTGTATTCGTAACTGGTTATATTCAACGACAATAAGTCACAATAATGTTCTGCGAAAAAAAGGTAATTTGTTGTATGTAAAATTCCACTAACTTTGCGGGTTTAGTGTGACGTCAGTGCTGCTGCTACTGGAGAAACAATAACCTCGACGTAGCGCAACATGATGCCTGCTAAAAAGCATCAAATTTTTGTTGTTATTCGTCCCTCACTACGATAATTCAGTTCCATTAAAAAGATCAAATTCAAAACGTAAACAATGTGGAAAGCTCTTAATACAGATGAAGTAACAAAATATCATAACTTTTTATCCATTCGTTTGACATCTTGCTTTTTTTTTTTTTTTTTGAGAAAATGACAATCCTTTTTTTAATCTATGCACGCAATTTTGATAATATTTTTAAATGCATTGTATGTCTGTTTCAGTGGGTTGCTTTTAGCAAGTTTATTTCTGGTAGTCAGAAATTTTTTTTTACCTATAGCTGTGTTTTCTTCACACCCATTTCTTAACAGAAAATTCGATTTATCCGACATTAAACGTATATGCGAGTTTACTTTGGTTTAAATAAAAAACAAAATGTTCATCAAAAGCGATAACAATTCGTACTAAGTAGGGTTCGGATGTTTATGTCAGGTTATATTTCTTTCTTGCTTTCTTTATGAACTATAATGTCAAAATCAAACTCTGATTGAACCTTTCTGATTGTATTTAAATGTGTTTTATACAGCATATAAATCAATATTCAGGCTATTTTCCTAGTTTTATACATATTGCGATAATATTTTTGGTCGTATAGTCATATTTTGGGAATATACTGGTAATTTTTTTAATAGATCCAGGATGAGAGGAAATTAAGATAAATATTCATAGAGCTGTACTCCTGTTATATATTGGAGGAAAAATCAAAACTAACTGTGACTGAATTAGTCAAAATTCACGTCA
The DNA here is from genome assembly GCA_031002005.1 of Vandiemenella viatica. NCBI lineage: Eukaryota > Metazoa > Arthropoda > Insecta > Orthoptera > Morabidae > Vandiemenella > Vandiemenella viatica. The sequence continues at coordinate 68,021,668 of JARYHS010011408.1, forward strand.
AGAATTAAAGTTATACATTAGTTTCACCATAACTTTACTGTTCCGCCAGCCTTTAAATCTCAAGAACGCAGTAGCACCATGCCTTTGTCGAGCCGCGTCAATCAATGTCTAACTGTCGCCAATACTCAGTGAACAAAATTTTCTCAATGGGCGAAGTTATGGAGATATGTAAAAGAATTTGTAAGGGATTATCATTGTGCAGAGGAAAGATTCCTTTTCTGTTAATTATATGAAATTAAAGTGACTTAAGCATAGCGATTTAAAATTTAATTTCTCAATGGTGCAGTAAGTGCACGGAAGTAAATTATTATTATTATTATTTTTAACTGCTTAACGTCTCTTAACAGCGAGGTCTTTAGTGACGGGAAGTAAGTTATGCTGTCTACATGAAAGCCATTCTACTAGATAAAATAAATGATTTATAATTGAGCATGTTTTGATGTGCAGTAATTTTAAACGTATTTTTTGTTATTTTTAGGTCATATTTACTATTTTGGAGACCATGTTGGAATGAATATTTTCTGTTTTTTTTTTTAAATAAAGATCTGACCCTAGTGACTAGCAATAATAACAAAGTAACTTTCCAATAAATATAGTTAAAATAATTGATGAAAGAAAATTATATTGATATGGAACACGCTTCACTGCCAAGTGTGTCCAAGATACTATGAGTTCCACTCAACGGTGGCAGCCGGAACCTACAATTTTTTTTAATGATTTTTTCTACTTCAACGTCTTCGTTGGCGTTTAGATCCAAAGAGGCGAGAAAACGAATGGGGCAGGGAAGTATAAGGAATTCTCCATTGCCATTTGGTGTGTATACAGGAAACCACGGGAAAATGTAATTTGGATGGCCGGATGGGAATGTCCAGGACGGAGCGTTAACCGCCCACCTCCCGGGTTCGATGCCTCTGTAAAGTAGCTATGCACGTGGCGTGGTGTACTCACAGAGGACTGTGACGGGGAACCTCTTGCTGACTGAGGGCGGGACGCCGTTGGAGGCGATGCACAGGTAGACGCCCATGTCCGTCCTCTGCACGTTCGTCAGTGTCAGCGTCTCCCCCTCGAACGTGTGCACGTCTGAAACACCACACACGCATTGTTTAGACACCAAACACACGCTGTGCTCTGTAGCTTAAAAGAGAATTTTCACTGTAAGGTAAGTTGATCGAAAATGTGGCAAACTTAGTTCATCTGAAAAAAAAATTATTACATGTATTGATAGTTATCATTATTTGTTTTATTATTATTTACTATCTTAACGCGGCCACGCTTCGCTGTGGCTCAGTCTTATATAAAATGAAAAATTCTACCGACTCTACAATATGCAATGCGCAATGTAAAAAACATTCAGTTTCTAATTGTAGTATGCCAAGTTTTTTTTAAATATATATATATATGTTTTTCTAAAAATCATTTTTCATTAGATCATCAAATCACTTTCGACGTAATCAAATCACTACAGACAGTTAATTATTCACATAATTAGCTACGAAACAATGATGATTATTTCTTTTTTAAAAAAAAATATCGAAATTTTTTGAACAAAACCATCGGTGAGGATCTCTGTCTCCCATCACATTCTTCCAAAATTTCAAGGCAAACTACCTATTACTTTCCAAGTTTTCTGAGCACAAACATGAGCAGGCTGAGTTTTTATTTAGAGAGATAACCCAATTACGCGCAAGTACGTTTGTTAACTTGGAAGTAAGTATTTATATTCATAACAGCCACACTTGTTTAAGTATATAACTTCAGTGAGTCTATTCAAGATGATGCACGACCCCATTCAGAGGTCTTCAATTCTAAGAAAAATAATAAATGATTTTTATTGTTGGGTAAACTATACTAAAAATTGTAGCAATTTGAGAAAATTGTATTATCAAAAAAAAAAAGAGATTTTCATACAGTAAAAAATGTTCAAGTTTTTCGAGATAAGTTAATTTATTCTCGTTTTGAAAATCTTTCGCTTAGTAACGTGAGAAACCTTTTCTTTTCAAGCATTACATGTGTTCAGAGAAATATATTGCATCTACAAACAACATGAATATTTTGCGCTTAAGCTTCCTCTCGTGTGTTTCAAGGAATATGGACTCTTTTACATATTATTTTTCCTTTTCTTACAAAAAGAATGGAGAAATCATTATTCCTTCCAATATGAATTTACTAGCTAGTTAAAATACGCACACTACATTTGCGTTCTATATCGCGGACTTAGTGATGAATGTGCTTTCAAATTGGATTGGAGCGCTGGGTTTGTATGCTAGCTTGCGTCAATGCATCAGAAAATCATCAGACGTGCAATAGGTAGAGGAAATTTCCAAACGAAACAAATGACGATAATTTCATTGGTGGAGCCCACCTCTGACAAACATTCAGCAGATATAACCATCGCTACCTGAACAATTCCAATTTGAGATCTATTAAATTTTCGTAAAGATATCTTCTCCAAGATATCAATTTGGAGTAAGAGTGGAACTGAATGCTTTCCTGTGATGAATTGAATTTCGTGATTAGTTCGGATAAGACTGTACCAAAATTCCATGTTGCAGAGGATTCGCCGTTAAGTCCAGGAATAAACTCGGAATGCTGTACTCCCCTAGTTCTACGGTTCAATAACTTCCGGCACTTAATCAACTCTCGCAAGAGCTGAAAGCAAATCAATAAGTCAGGTTTCTACTGTGGCCTCCTTTCCGTCCTATTATCGAATCGTTTCCAGCTCACATGATCGTCCGCAAACAGTTCACATCACCAAAAACAGCTTTTCTTCCGTTCCATGGTGTTACAAGTTGCTGGTTAAACTTCTATAGAAATCATATGCATCTTTATGGGACGAACTCTTTCCTGCCCTTTGCTACCAGCACAATCACGAGTAGAAGAGATAGATGTACAGTCATGCAGGATTATACAGGTTACTTCTAAAAAAAAGAAACTTTTACGTCGACAGACTTCCTCAGTGCTAAAACGTAGGGTCAGTTACATATTAAAAATTGTTCTTATGGCCCCAAACAAAGATAACAAGTGAATTTCTTTTGCCGGCTAAGATATAACTAGTGCTTAATGAGGTTCTGTGTAATGGGTTGATAAAATTTCGTATATTTCTCATCCTCAATACACTGTCATGGCAACATGAAATAAAGTGGAAGATTTATCTCATAATTCACGTCCAATTACAGTAGTTTTTAGAAACTTTGTAACTGAGTCGTTAGAATAGTTCTTGCTGTATCCATTTTGAATTTCATATTTCCATTCGGTGGACAGCTTGTGGTATTTAAAACGTGGTTTAAGATGGCTTTATTGAATGAAAAAGTCTTTGTTTTAGCCATTGTAATTAATTTTTCTTTACAGACTAGTAGCTCCAACATACACAACTTTTAAACTTGATCGGACTTCGGACACATTACTTCAAGTTTGCAGGTTTATTACTGTACTATAATACTATTTTAATACTATTTATTAAAATACTGTATATTCAAATTTAAATTCATTTTTGCAGCATACTGCAATGACATTATTCGACCCCTGGTATTGTTTTTTTGTATCTAAATAATACGAAACGGATAGACCACTCGAACAATAGTATGAAAGCAAAATTCTACGGAGATAAACTTTACTGATTATTAGTTAGGGTTGGCGGACTTTTTGGATCGTTAGCAAAAAAACTCATAACAGGACACATTTTCGGTGCACAGGAAAACAATTTGAGGGTAATTTACAAGTAATTAATGACTCGGAGTACCAGCCGATAAAATATCTGACTTCAAATGAAATACATCCGAACACTTCAACATTTCAGTATGGGTAAGTTGGTTTCATTTTCAAAGAAACGAATAGTCACGAGTGGTATTAAAGCCAATGAAAACTGTAGTATGGGTGGAAATGGTGACAGAAATATATATGTTTATTGATTATTGTTAGATTTTGCTGCCTCCTCGGCCTATCATCGAGCGAGGACGTTGCCAAAACACCAGTATTTGAGGAAACATGCATCTACTTGCGAAGAAAGTTGACTCTGGAGTTTTCTTCGAAAGAATGTAACAGACTTTTGATGCTGTGACTTGATGCAGAAGAATTGATGATTTACTTCAGCCAAGCATGTTCGTAAATTTTAGCTAAGTTTGGTTGTTTAACTACGAACCATGAAATTATGCTTAGTGCAATACACCGGTGTGTTTGTGGCTAGTGAAAAGCAGGACAACATCGCTATATGTAGTCGTTACCAGGTCACTGAATGAAGAAACATTACCTTCAGTTAATGTACCAGTGATCAACGTGGTGCTTGAAACTTCAACACCACAATGCTGATCCAAGACATTTGAACATTAAAAACACGATTGTGGCCTAGTGGAAAAACCACACGATAGGGACTTTCATGTTCTGCTTATTTTTTCGTTGAGAAAAGGCAATTTTTGTACATTGTTCTCATTGATAATCATTTTATTTCGTGTCAAGTAAATGCGTATCAACCGTTTGTTAATTGTTTTGTGAACGAGCAAGAACGTTCTCGATTGGTCAGTTGGTATATTTGCTACTAGAAATTAGCTTAAAGTAAAAAAGCAGGCGAGGAACTTTGTATTTGTGTGTGACTATGGAAATTTAAGCAATTTTCGAAGATATTAGCTACCGCCAGAAGTGATACTCACTAGACTTGTCGCGTCCGCCGTCGTGCCTCAGCACGATGTCCTTGGCGTCCTCGCGCCGCCACGTGACCTTGGCGGCCGGGACGCCCGTCGCCACACACCGGAGTCGCACAGTGCCGCCCTCCGGCGCGGTGCCACTGTCCAAGGACTCGTTGCTCAGGATGTCTGGCGGCACCACCACGTCCAGGTAGCCCTTCTGTGGTAACAGAACATCACGGACGTCAACACCGCAACCATTAACATCAAAGTGGAGTTAGATCTCAGAAGCGGAATAAACACGGAGCTTCAAGTATCAACGAGTTCAATAATCAATCGAGCGCTCACTTGGCAAGAATTCATTATAAGAAATTTTCAATTCTCTCAAAATCCTTTCTGCAAAACCCTTGGTACTTCCCACCATAAAACGATTGCCTACAGAACTTTGTAAGTTATTAGTATATATTTTCACCACCTGCAACGCCACCACGCGAAGTTTGGTATTCTTAACCTCCGGCTGAACACTGTGTCTTTTTATTTATTTATTTATTTTAATGACCTTCGGTCTATCGACCATACGGCCAGCTTCAACATTTACATTAGTTTAAACAAGTAAAGTAATAAAGTCATATTTCACAATGGATCATAAAATAAATCAGTAAAACAATGTTGGTATAATCTTGGTATGGACAATAACATTCAATACAATAACACTCGACGTTTTATGTTAATCTCCTAGCAGCCAATGTACAATAAAGATCGTTACATTTAGTATAACTGTAAGTAAATTACATGATTTATGGAGGCCTTTTTTATTATTATTATTATTGTAAGTGCTTTCTTTATAAAGATATATTAACACATAGTTCTCGTTGAAATTGTTCCCTATTTTCTCTGATTGAACGAGCGTTCCATTGTATAGCTTAATTTCTCCCATCTTGTTGTAGAATATTTGACAGAGTTTCTAAAATTATTGTTGGATTAAATGTACCCGCTGTTGGAGTTTTGGCTTCTTGGATCAGAAGCATAATTAGATTAAATATTTTTTCTAACAAGGTTCCGTTTTTGGTATAATGTATCTCGGCAGGTTGGTTGAAGGCATTTGGTTGTTGCACTGCATCAGGATGTATGTTGCGGGCGATTTGAGCGCCCTCCCAGGGCAGGGTGCAGGTTTGAGGGTTTTCGATCAGACTGACTGGGTTGGCGGGATGCTGGTTACTCGTGATAATTGGAGACATGGGACCATTGTATGTAAACAAATGTTGTCTTAGATTTGTAGATGAGTTTTCTTTAGTAAACAGAGAGTTTTTATAGGACTTTGGTCCTTTTGAGCAGACATATCTATTGATGAGGTTTTGTTTAATGTTTTGCTGAGCAGAGCTTGAAGATTCTGGCTGTATAGAGAGCAAACATTCTGTTCGTGGATGTAGAGATCGAGGAGGATCTGCAGCGGTATTTTCATAACTGTGTAGCAACGGGAGCTCAAGCACACTGGGTGTATTTACTACTGTTTGCATGGGTCCCCCACTGGGAGCTGATGGTGCCTGTGCGACTTGGCGTGCCGCGTCTGCGGTCGGTAGTTGTGGTGTTATGGTCAGATGCTGCGTCTGTAGTACTGGCTGTTGTGGTTGTGCCTGTAGTAGAGATGACATTGACTGTTGTGTTGAGTATAGAGTAGGCAGACAGTACTGTAGTCGTGCTGGTAGAGGCGGAAATTCCGTGTGACTACTTAATTGTGGTGTAGAAGAGGCCACCTGAGCGTAGCCACGAAATTGTTGTTCTCTGCCAGGAAAAGTAGCGTTTGTTCTGAACGCGATGGCTTGTTTTGCTTCCCGGTGTTTGAGATATACTGGGCAATTCCTGTCTGTAGCATGATGTTGGCCACGGCAGAGGGCGCAGCATATAGTTGAGAGATTATTACAGTTGACCGCCAAGTGGGGGCCAGCACATCTACTACGAGATTTACATTGGCCTTGACGGTGGCCCAGCCGTAAACAAACAGCACACTGGATAACGGGGGAAACGTATGGTTCCACAGCACATCGGGTTCCGAGTATCGTTACATGGGTCGGTAGGCTCTGAGATCGAAAGGATACCAAACAAAGTGGTATGGCTACTACAAGATCTTGTTTCGACTGACTCCTTTTGGTGAAGCGTTTAATACGCACTACTGGGACAGGGGAGACTATTTCTTGTACAAGTTCTTCCTCACTCAGGGAGGTGTCCACATTCCTTATAATTCCCTGCTTGTGGATCAAGAAGTTAGGAATGTATACTTCTAAATTTTTTGTTTTGAAGATTTCTAGTTGTACTATTGAATTGGCGACACCTGCGGTGCTAGCTTCAATTCTAAGACGGTTTTTCCCCATGGAGGTGATGTTGATAATGTCCCTTTTTATAGTGTTATTATGCTGGAATATTAATTTACCTATAGCCATTGGGTGCAAGTTTCCGACATTCCTATCCAGGCTCTCTACGAAAATATAGTACGGACCACTGTCTGTAGGGTTGTATCTATTGTCTTTGCTTCTGTAAGTTGGAGCTATCGAATCAGACTGCGTGTGGTTAGGACTGGATTGGTCTAGTGCCGTAGCTAGGGATAGATTAACCTCGATGGACCTTGTTGTATCGAGCATATCTACTTCTTCCGTCTGTTCTGTTAGCTGTGGGACTACCTTGGTCTGCCCCATTTCTGGTCTCTGCACACATCTACGTTTCACTGGTTGGTTTGACTCACCCGTAATTTTAGGATTGTCGCCTCTCCGAGCCATGTGATGAATGGCTGCGCCTAGAGGTAAGTGCGGGTCCTGTTGTGGGACGCCTCCCGGCCCAGTTTCCATCTCCAGATACTGCCTCTGTTGTTGATGCTGCTGTTGATGATGCTGCTGATGCTGCTGCTGCTGCTGATGTTGTTGCTGCTGCTGATGTTGTTGCTGCTGCTGCTGTAACTGCTGCTGATGCTGCTGCTGCTGCTGCTGCTGCTGTTGCTGCTGCTGTTGACGCTGCTGATGCTCTTGCTGCTGTAACTGCTGCTGTTGATGCTGCTGCTGTAACTGCTGCTGTTGATGCTGCTGCTGTTGCTGCTGTTGCTGATGTTGTTGTTGTTGTTGCTGCTGCTGCTGCTGCTGTAACTGCTGCTGTTGTTGTAGTTGCTGCTGCTGGCGCTGCTGATGTTGTTGCTGTAGATGTTGGAGTTGTTGATAGCATTGCTGCTCTTCTTCTGAGGTGTGAGAGGTAAATAGCTGCTCGTTTGCTGATCTTGCTGTTTGAGTATGTAGCATATCACTCGTGGTATAGATCACTGATTGTGAGACTGGAATTGGGATGTTTGTGTAGCACGTTTCTAATGCCGTCTTTATAGTCTGTCCCGTATCAGGCGGGTCAGCCATCATTTAGCTGTCCCAAGAAATATTTTAGTATTATACTAATTATATCACTCGGAAGACTCAGACTGAATGTATTATAAAATAATATAAACACACTCGCGAACTCGAAAACTTCCGAACGAGCTGAACGCGCACACGATGAGAGAGCCGGATGCACAACCTTCCCGGTCGGCTGCTACGAGGATACTGAACTGTGTCTTTGTTTCCGTTTGCGATGCACTCTGTGTACAAGAATTCAACAGTGAAAAAGCTGAAGGGGCTACTTTTAAAGACGGAGCACGCAATCTGTGGAAGTCCACTAAGCAAGGTTTAGTTAACAGGTAAGAATTCACAACATCAAAGGCAATTATGCATTTAAGGTACCGTTCAATTTGGGACTCTTACCGCGGTCTTGTTCCTTGTTCTGAACCGCCTGTAATAATTTTAAAACTATAAATGTCTGATTGTAGCGCAAAGTGTTTTTATCTCTGTTTTTAGATGGGTTGTATTTACAGGTTATATAGGAGAGAAGGACTCCTGAACATCAATCGAACTTTAGAGATGAGTGCAGTGCCCCATCTCCCCCAAAAAAGATCTTTTACGAAAATAATATTAACCATTAGTTTTTTTTGTGCCTTGTTGAGTTTAAAAAATCGGTCCATGTTGCTCGCCATACGCTAAAATGTACGTCGACTGATGAGAAATTTAGACTGAAACCGCTTGAGGTATAACTACTGTTTTTTTTTATGCTTGCATTGCTGTAAAATATGTTCACATTGTGAATTGTTGATCATCCGAGAAAAATCTTAACTGCAACATACTTTTTCCTATTTGTGAGTGGAGACTTTCCCGGCGTACTGATGCAATAAGATAATTATTACTTTTGCCTACTTCTTTAAAAGAAAATCGCGTCAAAACAATTATTTTGGTCAACCTATTTAATATTTTTTCGTCAACTAAATACATTTTCAGTCGATTTAAAATATTTTTAAAGGTTAATTCTCTCATAGAACGTAGCAGAAAAAGATAAACAATTCACAGCAAATCATGGTTACGTCGCCGGAATCAAAGCACAACTACAACATTAAAAAAAAATTCTAGCAGAGGCGCGGTCATGGTTGATATAATCACTTCATACTGATACTGCAAAGCGTAAAATTCAGGCAACAACTTATCACAGCTGTCAATCGATGAATCAAAATGGAATTCAGGAAAATGGCGACTACACATTCGGATCCACTTCGAGGGTGTTTTTCCATGCCGCAGTTGAATAACCGTCCACTTTCACCGGTGTTTATCCGTAACTGAGGCTTTTATTTTTCACCGAAATCGCCGAACATTAGTAGACGCTACAATTAACCAGAGTAATTAATTTTTTACTAAGCTTTGTAGCGACGATAGTACATGTACGCAGTGCTAGACCCAAACCGGAATTGAGTATACCACATTTCAGTGGCTGTATTGATGTTAGAAAGTTTTATTGTGCGTTTAGTAACAGAGGCGATTCAAGGTCACTCAGCTCTATCCCCACTCCGCTGTCCTCGCCCCGTAGTAAAGAGTGCCCACTGACAACTTTGTTACTTGCAAGGACACTGCTGTCTGCTGTCGTGGTGAGGTGAGGACGGCACAAGGGGAACATAAGGGTGAACTAAATATATCAACCGTATCCATGTTTATGTGATATTCTCTGGGATGCTCCGCGTATCAGATGCCTGTCACTACAGAGCGAAATGCGCAGCAAATTGAAGCTCTGTCAGTTAGCCGGACTACCTTCGGAGTCTACTGGTCAACACTGCTATGTGCATTTATTTATTTATTTTATCAATCATATTTTGTCGTAGTGAGTTGCATTCAGCAGAGCAGAGGCGGAGGAGCTGCCCGTGACTGGTACTATGTCTTCCTCCCTGTCGTCTCCAGGTGTCTTCGCCCCTCACCTGCCAGCCCAGTCGATAACATGACTCAGTTCGCTGTCAGAGCGCTGCAAACTTGGCACACTCTGCGCTGGGGAGCAGTCTCCTGATTATCACAGAGTATTCTCAAGTTGTTCAGATAGAACGGGTAACGAAACATATCCACTAACATTTATTTAAAAGAAAACGCCGCTATGTTTAAGAATCTGGAGAAAAATTAGTTATTTTGAAACAATGTCAATACCAATACTATTAATGGAATCTTTCCCATTTCATGGTTAAAAATGAGAGCAACACTTCACGAATATTTTTAATTTTTGTGTGAACTATAACTATTCTGCTGTAGAATATTATTTCACCAAAAAGATGTGTAATTTATTCACTAACCCCGTAGTTCATTTTTTTAAAGGTTATCGCAGCAGTTAATGCTCACGTATTTTGGCTACCGTAAACATCCTGGGTATTAAGATGATCGAAATTCCGAACATTCTGTGTGTTATAAGTCCAATTACGTATCTTTAAACTTTCACATCTGAGTATTGTGGGCCATTTCCTTAATTGCGATAGGATCAATTTTTTTATGAATAATAGTCACGCCAATACAATTGAATTTGTTGTTTTTATTTCCCGAAAGCGTTTAACTTCATTCTCTGAAGCATCTTCAGCGGTTCTGTCTGTTGGGTGTTTATACATGTAATTAAATTTCTCCTATGTTACAATTTGCACATGAAAATTATGGTTTATACAGATAGAAGCTTACATACATTTTTCATTGCTCACATTTGGTTGTAATTGTACAGTATTTCAGCATCAGTGTTATCTGTAATAGCAGTTTGCATCACAGGAGTTTGTTGAATCTTTATCAGTAATTTCGTAGCACTTTCACTGTACTATAGTTTGTTGATTTCTGATGGCTTACATCTGTTTACTGTGAGGTGTACATCGCTGAGCAGCAAGTTTGTTTATCTTTTATCTTCTGTTTTATTCGGTGGGAGGCGTGCTTTTAAATATGTCTCTGTGCTTATTTCGGTGTGTTTGGTGTATCATTATTGGCTGTGTCTTTTTGTGGTAGATGGTTGTGTTTCTTATTTCGTTTTAAGTACTGCGTATAGTGTTGGGTCCGCCAGGTTCGTGTATTCGTTTATTATGTTCTTTTCTTTTGTCAGTGATTTGTGAATATGGTAGTTTTCCTGAAATGTTAGTAGTCGTGGTTTGCTATTATTAATGGTTATAATTTGCATGTCTGTCTCTATGTTTGTGGGCTGGTGATCATACTCTAGTAGGTGTTCTGCTATTGTAGAGTGGTTATTGTATTTTAGTGCTCTTAAATGTTCTTTATATCTGGTTTCATACTTCCTGCATGTTAATTTATATATACCTAAATTGTGAAATTTGTTATATAGTGTGTTGTTTCCGATGTATTTGCTTAGAGAAATCAAGTAAATACAGATATAGCTAAGAATCATCGAGGAAATTCTTCGCCTCATAACAATAGAGTAAATTAATGTTACCATACATTCGAAAGATACCTTTTGGTTAAATGTGATCTCAGATCAGAATCATAAAACATTTTAAAACAACAAGCAATTTTGCCGTCCGAAATCATTTTTATAACAAATTGGGACATCAATTTTTTCAGAAATGTATATTTTCAGGTCCAGTTAAGTACATGAAAGGGATGAAAATATATTTCCCTTAATGTTGTCATACTGTGAAAATTAATGCATACTTAATCACCAAAGTACATGTGAAGATTAGAATAAAAAGTTAAGGCTAAAAACAGATCTTAGACCATTTAGCTGTGTGAACTGTAGAAGGTGGCATAATTCGTATATTTAACTTATTTCTCATCATCTAATAATTTTAGCCAACAGTTGCAAAGCAAAAATAATTTATTCCTGAATGTTAGAGAGTGATGATATTTGATTCTTGAATACAATTCTTGCATTTTCTTTTGTAATTAATTTTATGACTTTAATAGATTGTCGCTAATAATATAACGGAAAACAAATCGAAAACGTTTCATGTGTCTTCCTCGTACAGTCTATTACATGACGAGCGACAGTCTATCAAAAGCATTCAATCAGATAGAAAACAGAATTGCTTAGTATTAACTATAATCAAATATGATAATTCCCTTCCTAAATAACTCTCTGTCACGGTCTTCTGTACCGAGCGTGGTGGGGGCCTCGCATTCGGAAGAACGCACGTTCGAATCCCCATCCGGCATCCAGATTTGGGTTTCCCAAAATCACTCCAGGTGAATGCCGGGATGCTTCCTACAAAAGGCCATGACGAATTCCTTCCCGTTCCTTGTCCCCAGTCCCATACCGCCTCTAATGACATCGATATCGACGAGGGGTAAAACCATAAGTATAAAAAAGGTATTCTTGTTTATTTTTTATACCTCTCACATTCCACGTTCCTATTTTAAAGTTATTTTTAATTCAGAATCACTTGTTCTTTAACCTTACCTTTGTTGTCACCATACAATCCATCCGGCTTTTATTACTCTGATATTATGAGTTATATTTTACGCGGAATAATCTGTAACTGAAGTCACAAAGCTTATGAGTAATATACTAGGGGTAGTAAGAAACAAAGGTTACAAAGCCTCCAGCGAAACGTGTACATTTTATTTCATACAAACAATGCTGCCAACTGATAATACATATATTACGTTATTTTTCTACATAGTGTAAGGAAATATGATCTGTGCCTGTGATACAGTTTTAATTTGAGAAGAGTTATATAGCAGCTCTGACGTGGATGTTGGGGAGACGGAACATATTTGGTTGTTTGGTTGCGAAGGCAGTTTTTATGGCAGAGAGAAGAAGGGTACTACAGTAAGAGAATACCGTTGTATTATTATTTGGAGTCCGTTTAATGTATTAAGTATGAAGATATGGAAAATAAACACTGTTACTGAATATTTAAATTTACTAATATAACAAAAAAATCTTATAATAGTGTCTATATCAGTTTAGGCACTTGTCACTTCGTGGGATGAGTGTTTCACCATCTTGTCTGAAGCGAATCGTTGGCCTCCTTTGTGCTCCTTTAAGTGAGGAATAAGATGAACGCCACTTGCGGCGAGGATCGGGTTGTAGGAGGCTCTGTTAAAGTTTGTTAATGCCGCGTTGTGTCGGCCACAATGATCCTCGTCAGTGTCGTTTTCTCTCCATTCTACAATATGCTGTTGAGATATTACAGTATTTCCGTAAGCATCTACCAGCTGCTGGTGAATTTGATCCGCGGTTACATCTTTTTCCAACATAAATCTAATAACTGAGAGGATTTATTCACGAGACCTGTTTTTAAAAAGACTAGCTATTTTAGTTAACCTACAACCAGCGCTATAGGCAGCGAGTGGCTGAAGATCTGCACAGTTGCTAGCCGCATGTCTTAGAATTACCGCACACTAACAATTTCTGTATAGCGGACGAAACTCCAGGAATATCGGCCTAGTAACCTTAGTTTCCGATCACTCCTCCCTCGTATGTTATCTGTGGAAGGGTTTCCAGCACTTCTCGCGAGGGTTTTATTCCACGGTTTTTCTTCCCTTACCTGCTGGTTCCAGTTTTAAATCGCCGGGGGCTCGCATTGCATCCTCTCTCGTTAGCTACACTCCAAGGAATGAATTCCCCTTAACGGACGTAGGAGTAAGACTTGCTGCCACAGCTGCTAAAATAGATCGCAGAGCCATTTCACCAGGTTTTACTGTCTAAGACCTTCCAGCAAATAATGAGAGACCTGAGACCATGCCAGTCACTCTGTTTCCACACAAAAAGGAAAAGTTGGAAGTACCTCGTTCTATGGATGAGTAATGACAGAATTCCGAAACTTGCGCTGCAGCAGCATCCTAAAGGAGAAATAGATACTAATAAAACCATGAAGAGATAGTCAGGTTGGATTAGGCTTTTGACCTTTCCATTAAGAGGAAGTAAGTAAATAAGTAATCATACCCTAGCATTCTGTCAAAGGGTTATTTATGTATAAAAAGGTGAATGTATGTATGTTTGTTTGTTTGTTTGTTTTTTCTTCATACAAATCCACAGTTTTCATCCTATCTCGATGAAACATTGCACACTTATCCTTGGAAACAAGGAGAAAATACTGTCTACAATTGGTTGAAAAATTATCTGTATAAATAACAAATAATTTCGAAATACTACTGAATGGCGATAGACAGACGCGTTGGATATGTACTTCTGTATACTGCTTTTTCGGTGTATCGGTCAGACATCTCAGTGGTTAAAGTACTTGATAACAAATGTTTGGGTCGTGGTCACCGGTTCAAATCTCCGTGGAGGCTAAGATTTTTAAAAATTGTTTTTGATCGTAAGAGTCACGCCTTTGCCGTAGGTTATTCGGATTGAATGTTAAATTGTAGATATCACAAAGTTAGGGGTGCAATGCGAGGCAAATCGTAGATAGTCTTGCAATGTTGTAGGTGTACATTTTTTTTACGTTATAATGATTCCTCAGGGGTTGTTCACATTCAGAGAGAGAGAGATAGTGTGTGTGTGTGTGTGAACCGCAGTAATAATACTATAAATACGGAAGTAAGTCTCTGTCTTTTTGTTACGTTTTGACGACCAAATGGCTATATCGATGTTGATGGAATTTGACAAGAAAATCTGTATGAAGGGCACAGGACATTTTCTCCGGTATTTTTAATAGTTGTAGTCACGAAATTTTGAGACCTTATCGAATGGTGACAGAAATATGTTGGAAATTGATTCTCTTCAAGAGACTGGTTCGACGGTAGAATGATATAGTGATAGCTTTCCTGTCATATTATGACGACTCGGTGTTGTATGGGACCAATCCTTCGTTACCAACAACTTTCTATATTCAATTCTGGCAAAAAATTCTTATTCCACGCGTACTAAGTCGCGGGTACGAGCTAGTTATTAGTATTATCGTATGCCAAGTACAACAAAAGATTTTTAACTGCATTGGCTTCCGAAGGCGTAATAACTGCGCACGTGGAGGTCTCTCGCATGCCCCTGGAAAGAGTATTTATGGTTTACGGCAGTGACACAATCATATCAAACAAAGGAAAAGTTGGAATATTAAACCATGTAAATAAAGGAATTTTCAGGTGGTAATGATATGTTACTCGTATACAGTGTGAGGGTTGGTGTTCGGAAAGCTTGATGATCTGACTGAAGAAGTAATGCTGTCGTATCTCTGGACTCTGCACTCACCTGGCTGCGCATGGGGTCGGTGTTGACTTGGCACATGTAGATCCCCGAGTCGTCGCGCTGCACGGAGTTGATGTGCAGCTTCCACGTGTTGTGGCCGTTGTGCGTGACGGTGAGGCGTGGGTTGTGAGACACGAGGTGCGTGTGGATCGCCAGGATCGCCTTCGAGTCCGACTTGATCCACGCCACCTGCCAATTACAACGAAGCCGTACGGTTAATGCATGCGAGCAATAGGAAGAAATGTGTTTACATGAATTACCTGTGCATTATATCAGCATAGGACAAGGTTTTAAAACCCAAATCTCACCATGAGAGAGTGGCAAATACAAAAGTCCTACACCCTATAAATATCTTCAATTAATACTCATAACTTATACGCAGGATACTAACACGGTTTGGGCATTTCCATCAAATAGAGAAGGTTTTGCACCATGGGGACTATTACATGGTAAGAACACTGGATAGGAAAAAAATCACGTAAAAGACGTATGGCTTCTGGAATAGGTACAAAACCGAACCAACATCTCTTCAAGAATTCATCGTGACGCTGATGGTCAGTTGTGCGAAAAGAGTCCACGAAGTGGGAAAGAATCTTATTGAGAACTCCTTCCGTGGAACACTATCTCATAGGATTTCTAGATGATTATTTCTAATTCCTCCTTGTTCTAGGATATCCACCATGTTCCGGAGGGTTCTTGCGATGAGCTGCAAGCTCCAGGACTAGGTTAAGTATGATGTATCGACCGCGTAGAGCGCTGTGTTGACGGCGTTCGGGTATATTGGAAGTGAAGATTGACTGCAGCTCAGGCCCCAGGACCGAGCCTTGGGGCACTCCTACACATCGTTTGACTGACCACAAGTGCTCACTCCTAACTTTGACAGCATCGTACCAGTTCCACTACGGCCTAGGTATTCCTGCTGTCGCCATATCCAAGACGGTCCCTTGTGGCATACCGTATCGAAAGCCTTTACTACATCCAACAGCACCGTAGAGTTAAAATTTCAGACTGAATAATATCGCGCCAGGGCCTTCTCATTTCACGCTACAAATTACTTAACATATTGATACTACAGTGTAGATAATGTTACATTTCATTCCCCCTGGATGAAGACTCGGAGGCGGTCTGGTGTAGGGTCACAGAAACCCTTTTCAGCCTAATGGGAGAAAACCGGGGACAAGGAACTTGGCTATTGACTTTTAAAGGAATCTACCGGAATTCACCTGTAGTGATTTCAGGGAACCATGGAAAACCGAAATCAGGATGGCTGGACGGGATATGAGGCCACGTCCTCCCTAACGTCCGGCTAGAGCCTTATCGCTCACCCATCACACTCGTAGGAGACAATGTTTATAGGAGTAGAATTTGATTGGGAGTTCTACACTGTTGCCTTGCGAGAAAAGACAGCTGCTTATAGAGGAAAATAGGTATTGTTAGGACCTGCTGACAGCTCAAGATTCATTAATACGATAAGCGCTCCGAAAGCGAAACGACTTAGCCATGATATGTGAATCTTATAACCTCATTTTTTTGGTGGGACACCTGTAATTCTGAGGTAACAATGATAACACTACAATTCAAAGAGACACTATGCATAACAGCCTAAAACCACAAACGAGATGGTCGCTTGTGGGAGTTTAGCTTGTACTTGCACTTCCTGTTTTCCACTGACAGCCCTCATCCTGTTCTAGTTGGTGAGCGGCTATGTGCAGGTATATCATTCTGAAGGATACCGAGTTAATATCCTGTCGATTATCAAGGTTTCGTTTTTTACTGATTTTCAGAAATGTCAAAATGTTCATGAATCCAAAGGCCTGATTATTTTATGTCAAAAACTTTCTGTATATTACCTATGAAGCACCAATGATTTTTTATATAACAAAAATAGTTTTCAGTTGAAATGCTATATAAAAAGTATTAAAATCACGAAAAATTCTCCTAGAACACAGATAGTTTCTGAATGGAGATAAAACCGCCAAGAAAGAAGACATATGTTGCCGGTCTTGCAATCATAACAATTCAATTAAGTTGTTTTCAAGGTACAAAATATTGAGTGGTGCTGGCCTACAGTTAATGGGTTTTTTTGTTTTTGTTTCTGGTATTTGGTATATTACTATTCAGCCATGTAATATACACTTCATACACTTTAACATATGTACATACACAAAGATAAGGGAAAATATCTTATTGCTCGTGTTTTTAAGGGTGATGAGTCTTTCTGTAATCGTCCACTATAGATGGTTATGTTGTTTCTACCAACAAAATCACACAGGAGCCGGTATACTTTTAGGTTCGTTGAAGATAGAAAGGATGGTACTGATTTTGGTTGTTGTTGGCTTCCCTTAACGAGGCCCTTGTGAGAGCGTCGGTGATCGCAATGACAAAGTATAAGAGGTCGGGTGTGTATTCTTCATTGCGGCCGAAATCGCAGGAAGTATTGTCAACAATGTTCAGGCGATTGAGGTGTTGTGGTCCATGTTTTTTTTTTTTTTTTTTTTTTTTTTTTTTTTTTTTTTTTTTTTTTTTTTTTTTTCAGGCCAACTTTGGTAGATACTAGTTTTTTTGGGGACACGTACTTCTTGGTTGGAAAGTGTTGCTGTACTGTTTCGTAGAACCTCAACAATAATAAATTTAGTTTTAAAGTAGCGCAAGCAGTCGGCATGGGGTATTTCGAAATGCCTCTCTTCTCCATTATATGCCACTTCTTTAGCTATTGCATCAGCTATCTGATTTCCCGCTACTCCGCAGTGTTCTTTAATCCAGGCCATATTGACCTCTTGACCTCTGTTCTCTAGGACGGATATCCAAATTATAATTTTGAAAACCATATAGTTGGATGCGCGGTGAAGGTATGGTGCTTTGGAAGCTATATTGCTGACATTGTATCTGAGAGGAAAATAACTGATTAACAATCGGAGTACTGGGCATTTCGTAGGACTTCTAAGTTCCCAATCAGTCCCGCTGTCAGGTTGCTCGAAGAGAGAATTCGCTTGTATTTCTAGCACTTGTTTGTTTGATTTTCAACGAATGCGCATCCTACCATGTCTGCGAACTTAGATCCGGCAATGTAATAAATGAAAGGTTTTCTCCACTGCGCGCTGAGCTGTGCCAGTGTGATTGTAATGGCCTGCGAATTTCGTTCAAAGGTATAGGAGTTGCGACCATATAATTGGTGTTTTTATTGCGAGATATTACCTGCTGAGGTATACTGTAGGTTCCTCAAGCCGGGGTTTAACCATTTTTTCTAGTCATTTGTAGTCACATGATAAAAGGGTGATTGGTCTGAACGATGTTAATATGCTGGGATTTAGAGTCGCTTTCTTTGTGGCAAGTTTTCTCGCTGTCTTCATTTCTGTTATTTCTATGCCCTTTGATCAAACCTGATTCAATATCTCTAACAAAATACAATTTGGGAGTGGGCGATAGGTTGGTGAGAATTGGGTAGGCGATGTTATCCGGCCCGGGGGCTGTTCCTTTACCACCAAGTAATTACCGATTAAGTTCTACAACGAGGAAAGATTGAATTAGAAATTGGCAGTGACCATTAGCAATGTTATCACTTGATGTAACGAGATATTTTTCGCATAGAGGTGCTAACATCATTAGAATTTCTTCAAACACGGCTTTCGTAGGTTCTACATCGAGTTCAAATGTTTGCTGACATCCGTTTTCTCTCATATCCTTTGTAGATACATATCTTTATTAAAAGCAGAACATAGCGCTCTCCAGTCCTCTTTTTCCCCTTTCCTGTCTTATTTAAAATAAGAAAATTTACTCCTGTGGCCAACCTCCATTATTTTCTCCATCTGCTGGCAATCGTCATCTCACTAAGCGGGATTTGCATGTTTGCCTGTAGTAGGAGGAAGCATGACTGGTATGATGAAAGTCAATGCGATCTCAATTTTCCATAAAAGGCGTGGTAGTCGCTCCCTAGATTTCCACTCATTTCATGCAGCTTCTGTATACCACTGCCAGTTTGCTTTTCTCATATTCCATCTATAATTTGAATATTTAATAGAGTGCTGTAGCTTCGTAATGGGAACGACAGAAGTTGCTTTAATTGATATAAGTCAAGCGGCTGTTGAATTACGGACCAATCTGTGCCCAAGGCTATATTTGGAGATACAATGGTAATATCCACCGAGGAAGTATTCTTGTTGGCGATCCGTCATTAAATAAGATTATATTACTCTCTTCCATTAAGTGTATTATTTTTTTTCACAGACAGTCTTCAGTGGAGTAGCCCCACATATGGTTACGGGCATTTAGATCACCAGTAACTATTAATGGGTTGTCAATTTGTCTGAAGATGAGATGCAGGTATTCTCTGCATTGTGATGTTCCAGATGATTTATTTACAACCAGTATTTCACAATGTTGGCCTTTGAGAGAAACTTTAATTGCACAGCATTGTATATTGATCCATCCTGTGTCCAAAGGGACTTTTGAGAAGTGTCTTTTGCCTGTACTAGAATGGCTACGCCACCAAATCAATCCTATCAGTAGTAGGAAATTACATTGTAGCCTGGAAATCAGAAAATCTCCTCGGGTTTTAGCCAAAATTCAAAGTGCAGATGGCAATAGTATTTCCTTTCAAAAATTTCGTAAGGCTTTTCTTTTTGGAACTAATAGACAATGCGTTCCACTGCAAAATCTTCTCCATTGTCCTGAGTGTTTGACACTCTTTTTTCTTCTATTCCATGCGAATTCTTTATCACATGCATTGGGATAGTTTCTCCTCCAGATTGTATCCAGGATATTGATCATTATGTCTTTGAGATTGCTCCTGTCTCGTGGTGCTGTAGGACCCTCCAAACTATTCATAGTGCTGACTACTTTGTTTTGGAATCGTTGGTCTTTGGTTTGGAATGAAGTTTTGCTGGTAAAATTTCAAGTTATTTGTGTTGTTTGGAGTAGGGAACCGTTGAGGTCGGACGATTTTTAAATAACTTCCAGGTGGTACCTTGTCAAGTAGTTGGATTGGACGTCGATTTTTTCCTTAAAGTTGCTTAGTCTGATTCAATTGCGAATATGTACACTGCGGAAACGGCAACATATTCTGTTTAATAGGCTATGACGGATTCTAGGATATATCTCTGGTGTTGGGGCTGCTGCGCCTTTGCGAATGTCCTATCATCAAATGAGACTAGTGCCCCCAGATAACTGATTTTATAAGAGACCATCCTATATTTTATTCCTTTCTGTTTATAAACTTCGGGCACGATTTTGTATTAGCGTTATGGGGACCTGCGCAATATAAATATATCGGTCGAGAGACATTGGCACAAATACTGCTATCACGATTGCCCCCGCAAAGTTGAAACGCAGTTGTCTGCAACATTGTTTTCTGCTGTGCCCATAACGCAAATAGTTGAAGCACTGGAGGACAGATGGTACGTATCGTTCTACCTGGTACGAAACTCCATGGATTTTTTCACTCTGGGGCCTTTTTTGTTCCTTAAAAGTTACAGCACCTACAGGAAAGGTATTTTTTACGGTTACGCTATTCTTGTAGAACCCTGTTACTGCAAATCACTTCAACTGGGCAGCAAATCATTTCTAAGATTTCTTTCTCTATTAATGAAGTTTGAATATTCCTAACTATACTTAATCTAGTAACTAGTTACTTATTGCTTTACGCCTCGTCGACGGCTATTGTCATTAGAGGCAGGATAAGACTGGGGACAAGGAAAGGGAAGGAATTCTGCCATGGCATTTTTTAAGGAGTGATTTGGGGAAACCATGGAAAACCCAAATCTGGAGGCCCGGACGGGGATTCGAACCCACGTCCTCCCGAATGCGAGGCCAGAACGTTAACCGTTCACCCACCACGCTCGGTAACAACTAGTTAGTTTGGGCTGTGTGCTTCTAGTTTGTGTTTAGGGAAAACGCTGCTCTTCACCAGTGAATTGGCTGTCCTCGCTGAGGATAGCTCTAGTTTTACTGTTTCTTCCTAAAGGGTAGATATTAATGAAGCTGCTAGTGTAGTTCCTACTTCTGATCTGAGTAATTTCCTAGCGCTATCGGACGTATTATTCCACATTTTTGACTATACTTCCCAGTGTAATCATAAACGGGCCACTGTCATATATCGCGTAGCGGTTATCAGATAACCTGTTGGGGGTTGGTGTGGGTGCTCCATTACTCACGCTATACTGCTTTGCAGTAGGTCGAGGTGCCGGTGTTGTGGTCTCCTCCACCGTGGCTGCAGTAGTTGACTGCGGGTTGGAGACACGTAGAAGATTCTCCGTTACCCCGGCAGGATGCTGGTCGTCTTGCTCCTGGAAAGTTCGTTTAGTTGTTTAAGATTCTTCCACACTCGTAGGATACTCGGCATCTGCTTCATTCCCTACCACTGTTTGCACTGCACTCTGCACTACATATGACAGCTCGCTGCCTCCATACGGCTGTGAATATGAGTTTCTTGTACTGTTTGGACGCACTCCGCTTTCACTATAGTCCCCACGGTACGCAGTGGCAACCGATGCGACCGCCGCCGAGCCTGTTGAATATCGACTTATACAACTGGTGTTGTACTAATGTAGTTATTTCGATTATACAGAAATTGACTAATCATAAGATGTACGTTGGTGATAACACGGTCCACACGGAAAATTTTTGCGCGCCAGGAAGTACGTCCGTCCCGCTCCGATCCCCGAAAGAGGCAGCCATCAAGAGCTGATAAGTCTTATAAACGAATTAGACCTATCGGACATGGATTGTATTAAGACTGCGATCTGCTCGTTTTCCACTATAGTTCCATTATCGTATAGCTTATTTGACTCACCTATTCGTACTTCCAGTACCCAGAAGTGAAATATCACCTAATACCATTTTGACTCGATTTCGACATATAGGAAGCCGTTTTGTGTTAAAGTATCTACAAGTGAAAGGCTATACAATTTTACGTACGTTCAGAATGGATGTGGATCGAAACAAAAGTAAATATAAGGACCTTTCGTTTCAAGGGTATTGTTGTCAAACGTCTTTAACAAAACTATAAAATGATTTGTGCACGAGTGCAGTCCAAAAAAAAAAAAAATATACAAAATAATTATAAAATAATAATAATAAAAAATTATAATATCAAACAGTTGAAACCAATTCTTGGTCGAAAACGAGTGCAGTCCAAAAAAATACAAAATAATAATAATAAATTATAACATCAAACAGTTGAAACCAATTCTTGGTCGAAAATAAGATTGGTATATGGCGTCCTCTGGTGTCAAACGATAGTGAACACTTTTGTAACAGTTACTTCTATGCTGAATAGAATTAGGGACGAAAAGATCAGTGACATGGACGAAACGATCAGGAAGTTGCTCAAAAGGATTAGAGCCATTGAGGCTCCGCCTATAGGACCAGAAAGGAAAGATGATTGGTTTAGTGAGGAGGGTGAGAAGGATGGTTGGTACAGGCCGTGGGTGAAATATGGTCAACAAGATGAAGAAGCCAGAAACTTTAGAAATTGTGGAGATGAACTGGTGTGACCTAGGCGCATCATACTAGGGTTGAGCTCTTGCAGGTCTTAAGTCAACATGAGCAGCCACAGTTGATCTAACGTGTAAACAGAAGTGCTACCTGGGAGAGGCATTAGTTTTGACTTGGGGCTTTTGCCTATGGACGGTGTTTGTTGGTAGACCTACACCTAAATAAAAGGGGGAAGGGGATACTTTCTGAGTTGTTTCCTAAAGCTATTTCCAGTTATTATGGTGTCAGGACTGCGCCTTTTATAGCTTGGGGTCTGTTGGTGAGGAGATAAAAATAGATGATCAAACTGATACTAACTGTAGATCCACGATAGGAAGTTTCACACAAATTCTAAAGAAAGACATGGAGCTGTTGAAACACTAACAGAAGGGGGTACAACTCGGAAGGCGAAGATTAATGCTGAAAATATCACAAAGGCAGTAATAAGAAGTGGCTGGTGAACTGTAGAAGTACGAGGAACAAAGTAATAAAATTTGCAAACTTAATAGAGAAACACGACACAGAAGTAATTGTAAGGTTGAAGTCTTGGTTAAGAGAAGGATAAGTAGACAATGAGGTTTTCCTCGATGATTGCAGAGTGTACCGCAATGATAGAGGACCAATCGGTGGAAGGATATTCATATTTGTCAGCAGAGACAGATTGACACCATGAGTTACTGACGGTGGATTTCTAGGGTGATAAAAAACCTCAGAGTGTTGGCTGATTACCGTAGTGAAAGAGTGAATGATGAAGAGTTAAGACTCTTGGGAAGAAATTAAATTTATATTCATATTTCAAAGGTGAGCGAAAAGTGGTCATTATTGGCGGGGATTTAAATATACCAGATTTAGGAAATGTGATTTATAACACAAGGAAACATGGATTTGCAAATATCTTAGTAAGGTAAGAAGACTTTACAAAAGTGGTAGAGCAGAAAACAAGGAGACAAAAAACACGTTAGATATCTTCCTAACAAAGTCTTGTGATAACCTTATCAGGTCTCAAGTAATTGAAGGAATAAGTGATCACGATGCAATTCTAATGGACATTAGATGATTCAGTGCAACACTGGCGAAAATTGAAGGGGGAATAGGTACACATATAAAAAGGTGCAAATTTAAAAAAATAAAATAAATGAAGAGATTGTTAAGCGGGGGCTTGACAATGGAAGCAGTGCAAGCTTCCGAAACGTCGCCAGACGGCTCAATTCTGACGCGGCTTGAAACCCGAGAAGTTTTTATCAAGCATTGCCGCCGCGAAAACGTACATAATTATCAAATGAAGAGATATTTCAGGAGGAGGTTCAGCAGATGGAAGATAGGCACAAGTACAATGGAGTCAAAGTGCGAACTGTTCAATGATCTAATAAGAATGGGATACTTAATGTTTATACCAAAACAAAAAATAAGGAATAGTTTGGAGTGCACATATTATACTTTGGAAATAATGAGATTAAAGAGATTGTTAAGAAGAGAAGACAACCGAGTTGAGTGCCAGCAAGGCAGAAGGGAACACTTGGAAAAACTAACTAAGCAATTAATAGCAGCAGAAAAGGATCTCTTAAAGGTAGCAAGATGCGACGTTGTACCTTATCTTGAAAAGTTATTTAGATTCAGTCTGCTTACTAGAGTACTGGTAAAGGTTGACAGTAGTACGTGCCTATAAAGGAAGGGTGTCAAATAAAATTGAAAATTACAGGCCGATCTGTTTGAAATCAGTGGTTGGTAAGTTAATGGAGAAATTGATATACAACCACATCAGAAATTTATGTGAGGAACGTAAGTGATTTTCAAGTCGACAACATGGCTTTAGACAAGGATATTCATGCGAATCTTAGTTAGTAGGTTATACACATGATTTTTCGGATGAAATAGACAAGGGAGGCCAAATAGATAGTGTAGCACTAGACCTATCAAAGACCCATAAAATGGTGGTAAAAACCTTTGAATGGGATGAAAAAGTAATTTGTTGAGTAGAAAAATTCTTAAAATGTAGTAAGCAAAAACCTAGGGTAGGAAATACAGTATCAAAAGAAGTGGAAGTGAAAATGTATAGTAGGATCCAGTGTGCTCTGGACAGGATAGTTAGCTGAGTAAGTCAACATGGGACGGAGATAAATGCAAAGAAGATTCAGCTTGAAAGTTACACAGATGAAACACTAAAAGCTTGTTGAAGACTTGAAACGTAAATATCTTGGCATAATATTTGATAGTAAATTCAACTGAGCAGGACGCATAGGACAGGTGTTAGGTAAAGGTTTTAAATTGCTTAATTTATTGGAGAAAGCAATGAATGAATGGAGCAGAGAAGTGAGGAAATTTAGTTACAAAACTTTGGTAAATAGTGTGGATGAATATGAAGGTGTACAATGGGACCCACATATTAGGTATCAAGTACAGGAATTAGCAGGGGTGCAAAGAAAGGCTGCTACATTTGTCTCTGCAAAAATGCCGCAGAACACAATCTGTAACTGCTGTGATAAATGGGAATCATTGGAATACAGGAGAAGGGTGAAGAGAGTATTGAGGACGTGCAAAGCATATATTGGTGATGAGGCGAGGAAAGATATTCGTCAAAGAATTAAGAGAGGTTCATTGAAGAGAAAATATAACTATGAGCAGAAACTGACATTAGATTTTAGGCATTTGGGTATTGGATAATTTGCTTTCGTAGGTCAGGGATTGGAATAAATTAGCAAGAGAAATGATGAATAAATCACCAAAAACCCTGAAATAATTTAAAATTAGCACTCATAGAGGACAAAAGTAGCCGGGTACAAGAAAGGGGGAAATTGACACCGGCGAGTGCTTTCCATTGAAATTAATTAAATTAAATTAAATTAAAATTAAATAAATTAAATTAAAATTTAAAAAATCCTAATAATGCATTTTGGAAATCAGTTTTTCTACGTAATGTAGACAGCACAAGTATTTATCATTTTTATGGATAACATTCTGTATCAGCAAGTCTGAAAGTGCACTAATTCTTCACTGTATAGTCGAAATGTCACTAAGGCCGCATCAGATCGAAAAGTTCAACAAAAAAATTGCTATATCTTTGACTTGTCGATGAATGATGCCAGTAATTGCAAGGCTTACACAGTGGATGCGAAATTATGGTAGCCATCTGTCTGCGAATCTTGAGACCCATGTTCTTCGTTTAACCTATCCGTAATACGTGTAATTTTGATCTGGAAATGATGTACCCACTAAGCATTCACCTCGATTATTAAGCAAACTGGAATACGTACTATTATCGTGACGACATGCATTGAAGGAATGCATAGTTAGGTCGGAGCCTACACCCCTAGGTGCGCTATTGGCATGCCGTAACACAAGCTGCTGCGATGTACGCAGATGGTGGTATTAGCGTGTGTTGTGTTCGTATCGATGTCGGTCGTAAGGCCGTAATGCCGCAATTGATGCCCGCCCAGTGCTACGCGGTTTGTACTGCCAAGCGATGTCCGTCACACTGCACACACATTTGTCTCGGTTGTGATCACCTGTCGATAGGGATTGCGAGGCACTGAGTTTACGTTATGATGAATAAATATGTGATCATTCCATAGTTTTAAGCTTCATTTACCTTCTGAGCACAAACTAAGACGTTCTCTGTCACTCTATGATTTTTCTAAGTCACTTTAATATCAACAGGAATTATTAAAATTTTGTTGAGTGATCCCTACTCTGGTAAATTTCGTATTTCAACCTGTCATATTATGAGGTCATAAAAACACATTTTTACCCCTTATAGGCCTTTAGCAACGCATTTTTTTGTTGTTAAAATTGACCTTAATAAGTACAACAATTATCACACTGAAGAAATATGTCATATAAGCTGACACTTTCATAACCCGCGATTCCAAAACGTCATTTTTACCACTTTTAGATTTTTTGCAATGCATTTTTGGGTTAAATTTACCTTAATAGTTGGATATATATGTCATTACTTCGTATGTCACTAAGTTTCTCACCTGAAAACTATTCAACGCCCATGACCATACGCAAAACACTGCAACGAGCCTATGTCTAGATCAGTGAGTATGAATTTCTATGTTGATTTTCAGTAATGCAATGTATATATACATAGCCGTAACATAACCGTGTATATATGTGCGGTTATTTTACGGCGACAAAGTCCTCTGCTTGGAATCGCATCTTCTATACCTTTCTTCCAACTACACCGTGTCTTCCACGTTTCTTTCTTTGAGGTGATGTTCATTCCAAAATATTTTTTTTTTGGCTATCTGATATCTCTCATTCGCTGTAGGTAAACAAACCATGTGAGGCGTTTCCTTTCTATAGTGTATATAATCGTTGTTTCCACATCCATTTGTTCCTGATTTCGTCGTTTCAAGATGTTATAATTTTAATGAATGACTACTACGTCTCCAGAAATCCATTTCAAGGGACAAAAGTCTATCTTTATGTCGTTATCTCCCACACTCTGAATCATAGATAATGTAAACTACTTTCCGTTATATATAGTAGTTTTTGTCTTTAACAGCACTGCATCATAAGCCTTCAATAAAGACCAAATGTACAAACCGCCTTGTTGCTACCCGTTTTTCTATCTGGGTTTCCAGCGTTTAGAAGCCGGATCGTCCTGTCCTAAAGCAATTTTCCTCTTCTTCCTTTGTTAACTGTTCTTCAATTCTCTGTTTAATAACTTTTCCACATAATCTTGCCATGGAGCTTGTGAAACTGTTGCCCCTAGAATTGTCGATTTGCAGTAAAGTATAAAATATTAATTGTTGGGGTTGCTCCTACCGCTAATTTTTCACGAATCAGATTAACGCCTCCAACACGATGGAACCTCTGGTGATAAACCGCTTACTGTAGTCATATTTCAAAGCACTGTTCGTGTTATTTCGTGTTCAGCACAAGAAATACGTAGACTTTGAACGTTTCGTATATAACAGAGGGACAACCTCAGAGAATGCAGCGTTGACTCGTGCTCTGCTCACCTTGTACCTGCCCAGGTGATTGACGACGCAGGTGAAAGTGACGTCACGGCCCTGTGATGCGGTGATGTTCTCGAGGGGAGCCAGGAACTCCGGCAACAGTTCGTCCGGCTGCACCACCATCTCGCCACCTGCAACAGGACAGCTGTGGTTTAAAACAGTGGCACAGTGATACGGAACCATTACCTCCTCATACCCTAAAATAAATAAAAAAAACCTCTTCAGGAAACACTACCAATGCAAATCAACCTTTACTCATATTTGAAATTTCTGTAAAAGAAAAGTACCAGACGTCTCATATAGAAAAACAGAGTATATAGAGTACAAACACAATAGTAAAAAAGTCTGAAAACTAAAGAGTGTCAACAAATTTAAATATCTGGATGAATGATGGGATTAGCGTATAGGATAACACAAAACGGATACAACAAGAAAGCAATCCCGTAAATAGCAAAGATTAGACTTTACACAACAGTTGTCAAGACAGAGGCAATGTTCAGCTCATAATGCCTGGTACTGAACAAGAAAATGGAAAGTGGAGATCTACAGATAAAAAGAGACGAGAATCAAAAATAAAAATCCAAGGATTAGTAAAGAGAAAACACGGTACCTGGTGGAAAAGGAATAATATGATCGAGGCAGGTATACAGAGAGACAATGCACAAGAGAAGGCTGAAAATTTAAGGATACCTTATGAAAATCAGTGAGAGAGGGCTGACAAAAAGAATTTTCAGCTACATCACTAAGTTAAAGATAACAAAATTGGTTGAGGAAGCAAGAAAAGATACAGAAAAAGTTAGGATTCATCCAGAAGACTCTAAAAGTGTTTCAGAATAAAATTGATGAATTCAAGGGTTTTCAGGAAAAACTTAGAAGGGCCAAAATAATTTTGTCTGAAGAAAGAAGGAGGAACCTCCGTGAAAGAATGAAAAAAATTCAGGGAAGATAAGAAAAAGCGAAACAATAAACCAGTTCAAATCTGGTTGTAGGCCATCTTCCGCAGTTGTTGGATAATAGATTATAAATCAAAATTCCGTCTGGAATGTCGATGTTACTGTTTTCTTTATTTCAATACGCGTTTCGCCCTTATGGTATGGGGCATCGTCAGTGGAGCTAGGGTGATGGTATTTATATGGCGATCTGGAACAGCACTTTATGCATCTTACAGATATTCTATTTCACAATTATAAAAACTGTTTTACACATATTACTGAATAAACACTAGCATTGTATCCATTGCAACTGCAAACTACTTGTTTCGTTTGTAGACAAATTTTTCTACAGACACAGTTTTCCCCTTACTTACATTTGCCTACTTTTGCCCTCTACGAATGTTAATTTTAAATTATTTCAGCGTCTTCGGAAAATTATTCATCGTTTTCCTTGGTAAATTATTCGCATCCCTGACACACCTATGAATGAAAATATTCCCATTGTAGTCATGGTCATCTTTTCCCTTCCGCACCTCTTTTAATTCTTTCATCAATATCTTTCCAATCCTCATCACCAATTTACGAACTGTACACTCCCAGCACTCTCTTCACCATCCTCCTATCTTCCAATGATTCCCATTTCAGCTCCTTTATCATATCAGTAACTGATTGTGTTCTGCGGCAGTCAACAGCCCTTATTTGACCCCTCCAATTCTTGTATATCTTCTTCGCTTTTTAGCGCCTTAAAATGACTACGTTGAGATTATGCATCCGATGTTAAACGAAATGAAGAGTCTTACACTGTAAAAACCAATCAATTGTGATTCAGCAGAAATATGCTATAATATTAACATGAACTAAGAGATGAAATTGAAGCAATGTTATGTAAATCAAATTGAGAAAATACCTAAAAGATTTATACAATAAATAGTAAATAGCAAAGTTCTAATAAACAGGTTCTGACAACATGGCAGGCATAGTTTCTTAGTTATTTGAACTTGCGACACGTAATTTAGATATAATATCTCCTTAAAATCTGTCTCTTCTGTTCTTTGATTTTAGTAACATATACCAATATAAATGCTATCGGAAACAATGACTGTAGGATTTAAAAATTATTTTAGGAAGTTTTTGTGTTGGTTGAACTTGACTGTAATGTCACAGACATTTTCCATTCTATCGTTCATTTTTTTTAAGTTAACAAATGGATATTAACGGTCATCTCAGTTTTGTCTTCCTGCTCTTTTATTGGAAGGTAGGATATGATATTATGACAAGTTTGTCATATCTCCAGTCTGCCTCCGTTTGGGCTATAGTACTTATCAATTAATTCCATCTGACCTTGTTGCTTTAAATTTTAATATTTCAAGCTCCTACTAAGTTATCTCCTTAAAGGTGCTCTTACACTATCATTAATTTGAATAAATACACTCATGACGTCACCAATAATTAACCGTCTAAAACCAGGAAACGGACTTTCTGCTAAAGCCGAAAAACGTCGGTGGTACATATCTCAAAAACTATAGACAATTCACCCAGCCAATATAATGTTTTGACAATTATGTAAGGTATATTTATTTCGCACATTACACAAAGTAAACTCAAATTAAGACGATCACGTTTCTTTATGTTTAAAGCGTACAACCATCAGACTAAAAAAAAACACTTTATTAGTATACGTTAAGCTAAGCGTGATCCACAAACCCGAAGGTTGGCTGGATCCTCCAGAAGGAAGCATACTAAGCCGGGTACAAGAGGTAGGACAGCCTGTCCTTTTCCTTCTTTCCTAACCTAACCCAGTAATCCTACTGAGTAAAGGGAATCTACAGTTTAACGTGGAATCCGAACCATGTACGCGTTCTGGCGTACTTCTCATAACAAAGCAAGCTGTGCTAGAAGTGAAAGTTGGGTTAAGGGCTTATGAAAATACCGCCGAGACAGGGATTCGAACCATGGACCTTTCGATCTTCAGTCATATACCTTAACCACTGAGCCACCAGACCACTGGTATCCTCTTACATGCCTCAATATTTTGTAAAGCTGCAGCTTAGGCTAAAATACAACTAGGCCCAGGTGTTATAGTATGGCACAAATACTATCAACAGCCACGGTAAGAAGAAGAAAACCTATGCTATGTTGACGTCATTAGAAGTGGGAGAGAATTCGTGATAAGGTACTGGAAGGAATTATAGCATAGAGTTTTGAAGAAACCGTACCAGCATTCGTGTGAAGTTATTTGAGAAAAAACCGAAATCTTATGGCCGGACGGGGATTTGAACCCATGTCTCACGAATATGAGGTCCGTGAGCTACCATTCACCCAGCTAGATCTGATGTTCTATGAAAAACTAAGTGGTTCTTATTAGAATTTGAACGACACATGAAACTGGTGCGCAGAGTTACTGGAAAAAGCTCCTTCTATCACCAGAGTCAACCTTATCCCACTCAGCAAGAGATATCTGTATAAATAAAACTACAACGGGAGCCATCTCGTGGAAGCAATGTAGTCAGTAACAAAATGGATCAAATTATTGCTCTACAAAATTTAGTAGCTGTGCTAGGTGTCACTGAATTATTAACTGATTTGCTAGTATGATCTTTTTTATGGTTAGTATAGTGTGTATTCGGGTAGATTTACTGTTATATGTTAAATACATTTAAAAAAAATATCGGATGCGCATTAATAGATTCACTGCATCGCGATATAAACGTGATTCCATAATTTTTTCCTTGCTATAATAGCGATTTAAAAAAATGCAATGAAACCATCTCCATTGTTCGAATTTAAATAAATAAAAAGCAATTAATAAACAAAGAAGGAACAAAAATACTGGTGCATGTATCAGTATGTAACAATGACGACTCCTGCCGTTGTAAACATAGCGTCTGACGTCGTCACGTGATTTTAGTGAGTATTAAAGCAATTTAAGCTTTAACATTTTAACGTCGTTTGCTCAAGTGCAAGTGCAAATTTCTCCCCACTGCACCCAAAGGAAAGACAAAATTTTTGATGATTGGGTAGCGAATGCGAGTTCCTTACAATGTGTTACTGGAACTGAATGGCGACTGCTGGTTTGCAGCCTAGCTGGTCATCCCGCCCGCCCGCCGCATACTTGCTACTGACGCCCCGCAGTTTGTGAACTATGTGACGCCAGAGTTACCGGGCAGGAATGCGCGCCCCAACGTCTCCACCACAAACTCGGCACCAGTGTTCGGTCGCCGCGTTCGAGCTATCGATTCTGGTCCGTAGCGACCGCTGGCTGGCGGGGCGGGCTATCGGTTTCTCGTCAGTGCTAACTGAACGGCCGCCAACACTAACAAGTATTGGTTGCAACGTAATTACTGACGTGTTCCGACTGGCTCCAGCTGTCCGCCAAGGTTTATGAGCGCGTCGAAGCACCCCGACTGAACACTCCGCAGAAAACGACGCGAAGTGCAGGTAGAAACATCCCCAGCGGATTACAAATCATCACCCTGATTTCAATGTTTATGGGACAGAATTCATATGGAAATAAATATAAATGAAATATCCCTCGTCTTTAAGAAAGCGGACTCAAAGTGATTGCCTTAATTTTTTTAAATTGAAACTATAGCTTTTCCCGCCTCCCCCCCTCCCCCTTACACACACACACACACACACACACATACAATGCTAATGCTTTCACTTTTCGCAGTTATTGTTTGCCTATATTTTTATTAATACTTATAGTGTGACAGAACAGTGTTCCCTATTTTCAAGTGTTTCTGATATCATTCTATAACTGTTGTGAAAAAACTATAAGCTTATATTAATAACTGAAAATGGTAGAATAAATGAACGGCAAAAATGATTTTAAAAATTTATGATTATGATTAATGAAGGAACAATGATTAGGTTATGCAATTAATTGGGGAAGGTTGGGTAGGTAAGTGCAAACGAAGGGACAATAAGCGAATTTTCTGTATTTATTTTAATATTAAAATTAAACCAGTAAGTTGTGCTATCATATTAATTAAAATTTGTTACCGTTACATTTATAACGAATTAAATTGAAAATACTTTGACTTTAATGTTTTGGCAATTCAAAAATTGGTGGGTAGTGCCGGACATAATAACCAATGGTAGTCTAGTCGCTTTTTGCCCTTACAGGAAACACGATATAATGAATATCTGAAAAATCTATACATATAAACACAATCTGCATGGGACCAGTCTTTGTATTCATAGCATGTAATCGTATTCTTCAAAAGTTTCTCCACATATGATTCATTCCGTCTCTTTTCCTCGACTTTCTTCGGGAAGGCTTTGAATATTTTCCCTTGTATTCAACGTCGATTTTTTTTTTTTTTTTTTGCTTTACGCCTCGTCGACAGCTAAGGTCATTAGAGGTGGGATGGGACTGGGAACAAGGAACGGGAAGGCATTCGGTCATGGCCTTTTTGAACGAAGCATCCCGGCATTTACCTGGAGTGATTTGGGGAAACCATGGAAAACCCAAATCTCGATGCCCGGAGATTGAGAGGCCAGAACGTTAATCGTTCGCCTACCATGCTTGGTTTCAACGTCGATTTAGGTCCTTTATCTTTTTGTTATATCGCTTCACCCTTTTTACTGCCTTTACTTTTCTGCCACTCTTGTACTCGCCGTACTAAGTTTTTTTTTTTCTTTTCAGGAAATGGTGACTGTTATTTTAATAAATCTGTCGTGCTGCTTGAAGTTATTGCTCAGTTTCAGGCAATTTACGACTAGTGGAGGGCAATGGCGATGAAGAACGGGCTGCTGAATACTGATTCAGGATATTTGCTTTTTGAAGCAGCTCCTTGCGCAACGTCTGACATCAACGTTGTTATAAATCAATGTCAGTAAAGATTTCAGGGTTGATTGGAAAGTACTGTGTAATTCAAAATATACAACAATTTCCGGGCTTACCCGCCATTTTCGGATCCGGGGGTAGCCGATCGCTACCATGCAACACTTTTAAACAGGTCTCTTAAATTGTACAAGAATTGTTGCAAATGCTACTACAGACTTTAAATACGTCAATTTTCCTACAAATTTCATCAATGGACAAGGGCGCACACTTGATTATTATATTTTATAACCTCCAACGAAGTTTGACAAGTGCGATAAAAAATATTTCCGGGAACAAAACCCAGACTAGTGTGGAACTCTCTCGCCGCCCACGCCGCAGCTGAGTTGCATTTGTTTTTACATTACAGACTGCACATTTACAATAATGTTTCACGGACACGACGCACCGTCGTTGGTTTCTTGGAACTTTAAATGTCCGGCGTTACCCGCCTTTTCTCTATCACTCCCTCGGATACTTTTTTTTATCTGTTATGTGGAATTATTAGCCATCGAATTTTTCTTAATACATATAAATGCGCTTAAAAATGTAATTGATAACATAGCACTTGTAACGAAACTGTGAGCATTACGTATATTTTGTAAGTTGGCAGATTCATGTGAGGTCACAGATATGTTTACAATGTCTCTGGAGTTGGGCGCGGAGTGATACTGAGTCAAGGGAGTCGCGAAGTTACGTTAAGATAGTCGAGGTCGGTAGTGTCTAACATGGGCGCCGTAATGAGTTGATATAGCGGGATTACCGTAGATACGCTGGGTAAAATATCGTGTGGACAGTGAAACAGCATTTTGTGGACTGCTGGACAGGGTTTGTATGCTGGTTTTAAAAAACATGACCTGCTGTAGACTTATTTTGTGAATTGCTATGGTACTGCACAGTTTATACTGTTTGATGACAATAACGGGGCTAGCACTTAATGTTACCTACCTGTTTATACTCGAAACCTGCATTCTTCGGTGATGAAATCTGGTGGCTTGCTTTTGGATGATGTACTGTAAGTGTAATAAAACTTTCGTGAACTGGGAACCCCGACACATGTGTTTTGATCTGCTTCATGCATGTGTCTTTCGACTATGATTGGTTTAATTATCCATATAGCAAAGCTAACCAGGCTGGCAACCTGACGGCCTTCGAATCTAAATTAAAAGTAAGAAGCTATAGATGGAAGCACTGAAAACTGAGTCACTTAACCTGGCTTCAATACTGCTACGACTTTACATTAAATTATAGCCCCAAAGAACACCGATTACGTATCATGGCTTACCGTGATCAGGACTGAATGTATGAGTATTTTCACACTCAAGCACGTAACACACTGATATAACAGAATTCGATGTCACACAGCACCGAATTTCAAGTAATATTTATCTTATCTTTCTGCGAAATAATTTGTTTTCTCGGTCACAAATACGTTTTCCATTTTTCAACATGTTTAAACTAAAATTTTTACGAAACATGAACAAAGGGATGATCAGATACTGTAGAAGTATCTATGTCTA
The DNA here is from genome assembly GCA_031002005.1 of Vandiemenella viatica. Taxonomy (NCBI): domain Eukaryota; kingdom Metazoa; phylum Arthropoda; class Insecta; order Orthoptera; family Morabidae; genus Vandiemenella; species Vandiemenella viatica. The sequence continues at coordinate 68,056,483 of JARYHS010011408.1, forward strand.
CTAGCAAGTGATGACTCAATTATGAACGTTTATTCCTAATTATTATAAGAAAATTCTTCCAAATAGTAACCCTCACCAACGATACCAGACTCAAGATGTGACGAGGTTACTCGCACTAAGCTACAGTGATCATCGTTCTTATTTTAAGTTTTAAACGAAAACTAATTCCAGGTGTATGAATTACGTGCAAATTTTTAGATAAACGTTAAAAATTGTATTAAACATTAATATTTGATTTTTAAATGTTACAATATAATTACGGTCAATAGTTTAAAGATTCTGATAAATGCAATATTTCATAGGAACCCTATCATTATTATTATTATTGTGCACAGAACTAGGTAATCTCTTAGAACTGTTATTCAGAATATCAATATTTATTCACACCACCATTATTCAGTTTAATGATGTAATTAATGATTTTTTAACTTGCGACTACGAAGTTAAGCTACAGACCCAAAAAAATAAAGGAATCAAAATTGAATCAGATAGAAAAATCATACGTTTCGTCCAATTCGGTTCGTCATTATTACATTGGTTCTATTATAACTAAAGAAAATCATTTGTAATCATAAATCATAAAGATACAGTCAACAAGACTTTGGAGAATCGCCGATCATTGGAAAGCTATATTAGACTCCGGGAAATATAGTAAGCGGCTTTCAGGCATCTTACCATTGTCACCTAGGCCAATGCTAAACTCGTACCCATTTCTCCCCAAAATTACATGTTAATGAAAATGACACGTTACCATAGAGCTTAGAATATTAGCAGAGGGGTGTAAGTAGGTAGTTTAAGTCCATAAAAACTCTGGGTGGTAAGTTTTAACTTGTTAGCTCGTTCGCCTCGATCTTTGCACAATTTCGCATGAAAATGTAATTGTATCTCTCGCGATTTTTCCGAAGTACATAAAAAAGTGCAGGCCGCATGTGTGTAATTCTGTTTCAAACTCGGGAAAGTGCTAGTGAAACGTTTTAAATTGTTCTGGAATCATTTATAGACGAAACACCAAGCCGACGCTAAGTTCTCGAAACGTTATTGTGATCCAAGGATGGCCGAACTACAGTGGAAGACAATAAGCGCTCCAGAAGACCTTAACTCCATCCAAGCCTGAGACGATCGCCAAACTCCAAGAAATGATTCGCGAAGAACGTGACTGACAATTCATAGTGGCACTGAAAAAAATTGTATAAGTAGTGAAACATGTCAGCGAGTTTGAACGGAAAGATGGGCATCTGTCAATTCACGGCAAAGTCTGTTTCATACTTGTTAACACGTGATCAAAAGGATCTATATTTTACTGTAAAGAATGAATTTTTTCTCAACGGTTAAATATTTTTTTGTTGACGGTCATGTTCAGTGATAAATGCTGGATGTGCGGATACAGGACGGAAATGCAACAATCATGGATGTGGAAAGCTCCCAATTCAAAGAAATGCATTCAGGCGAAGATAATTTTCACTGAGTTTTTTGAGGGAATCATTTGTTGAGATTATTTTCCGATATGAATTCGCCACACTATCGCAACGTTATAAGACGTCTTCTCAAGAATATTCGTAGATTACGGTAAGATCTTAGGAGTGAGAAATGTATCGCGACATTGCACTCGCTCACGGTTCATTCATAACACAACTGTATTTGACAACTGGTATCACGCATTCCTTTTATTCGCCTGTGACTCTGGGCTATTTCCGCATATTAATATGAAGCCTAACGTTCGAAAATGTAGAGGAGATTCAAAATGAAATTTTGTTGGCGCTGGAGTCAACGTCAGAATCGACACTCCGAAAAATGTCCGAACATTTGACAAAAATACTATTGTATCGGTTCACACGACACAGAAGAACTGGTCTAAAGGTGAGTGACTTGTCATGCCTAAAAGTAAATAATTCACTTTCATAACTTCTTTCGGAGAATTTTAGGATACCATCTTGTACTCCAGTCTACTACTATTCTTTTGACCCTTTTCGAGGAAATGCGTCCCAGACTGCGTACAATGTTACCTTAGTGGCTCAAATCAACAGTTTTTTTTAGATTTATTTTGTGAGCGTTGGGTAGTTGTTTTTCGAATCTTTGTTCATTTATATCTTATATTGGTCTTAAAGGTAGACATGGCTCTTATTCATTATGCCCGTTTGTCGTAGTGCCTCTAATACTTCTCCTATAATCATCTTCTGGAGAGGAATGAGCAACTTTAACGTATATCGTTTCAATATTTTATGAACAAGCAGTGAGTGATAAATGACGTACCAGGTGTTTCCATAGCTAACTGCATTCATGACATTACAAGAGGTTAACCTCCCGTCATCCAGTAACTGCTTTTGAATTTTCTTCAACACAGTCATCATCTATGATCGAGGTCCCATTATCTCATATACTGCGACCACTTTAAAATTTCCACTTCGACTCCATAACACTGTGTGGCCTTTGCCACCAATAAATTGCCTTTATGTCGTCGTAAATACGCCTCACTCATTTTCCTGGAGTAGCAAGAACCTTTTAACGCTGTCAGCCTCATTTTTCTCTGTCATAACAACTTCCTTCACTCAATACCAGAAAAAATTAATTTCACCCAAAAAAGAGAAAAATACTTTTTTAAATTAGATGGATGAATGTATAGCAGAATAATTCGTAGCAGTTCGTTTCTTGATGACGTACCTTTTCTTACTCGTTCAAGAAAAACGATTTACTTCAAGGATGAAAAATTGAATTCTTACGAGTAATTCAATCTGATTAAAATGAAGAAGCAATTATGAGATAACGAACACAATAGAATGAAGAATTTGATAACTGTTGGGCAATATATGTGCTAACGTTTCCACTAATGCATCACTGTGCCGTATAGAATTGATTTTAAATAAATGCAAAGAGCCAAATGAATGTTCACATTGCAGCCTTGACTGCTTTGATAGCTTCATGAATTAGAAGATACTCTTACATCATTTAGGCAATGTTACAGTTGTTTACAGGTTTTAATATTGAATAGACTTTCCAGAAATTAAAATATGCGTCTGTATGGTATAGCACACCAATGTCCTCACCAGCTCCTTTCTTCACCCTACCTTTCAGTCGGCAGCAGTAATTTGGCTTTCCTTAAAAAATTGCATTATAAATTTACGGCTAGAATTGTAAATATGAACTTGCAGATAACTTTTTATACACGCCATGATATTATTCTGATTGCGGAGAAGCTTATTGGAGATTTAATGCAGGATTTAAATTGTGCCAATATTAGAAACTGTAATTCCAATACAGCTAACATTTTAGGATACAGTTTTACAAGAAAACATTGCGGTTGTGGAAAATTATTCCGTTATTTTGATGTTTGTATTGAGTTTCTGCTGCTACTTAAATCGATTCATTTAGGTAAGAAACGGGTAACGCTCTGGCCTCCCATTCGAAGGACCCGAGTTAAAATTCCGTCTGGCCATCCAGAGCTCGGTATTCCATTGTTTCCTAAAATCCCCCCCCAGCTGAATGCATGTATGTTTCCTTCAAAATACGATAGCTTCTTGTCTCCTTTCATCTCCAGGCTCTAATCACTTCGACATCGATGAACCGAAAGAAGAAAAAGTAAGAACGCGTACAAACGGTTTACACTTCAGAAGTAAACATAGATCGCCACATACTGTATGTAACCCAAAAAAGCCACAAAGAATATTTTTGTACTTCCAAAATGTTTTTTGGTGTCTTTATTATCGTGATTATTCAATGCTTACCTTTCTTCGATAATACATAAAATAATATGAGAAACCCTATATCCTCCAACAGCAGGAGTATTCCGTATGCTGATTACCTTGCTCCGGCCTCACAGAACAAAGACTTTGAATCTGTGGAGAGCACCCTCACTAACGATCTTGAAGGTTTTTCAAGCTACTGTAGCACAAACAAGCTTAAACTAAATCCTTTCCAGACACCAGTAAGTGCTTTTCATTTAAGGAATAGAGAAGCCACTCGTAGTTTAAAGGTCTGGAGTCGAAATGGAAAACTGCAACACTCCAAAATATCTAGGAGTAACCCTTGATAGATCTCTTACATTCAGGTAACATTTCATGAATTCCATGCTAAAAGTTTCCACTAGGAACAATCTCCTTAGAAAACTGGCTGGGTCACATTGGGGTAACCAACCTGAAACCATTCGAACGTCTGCCTTAGCACTGTGTTACTCAGCTGCATAATATGTCCGTACAACTCAACTTGTGCCAAACAGGCGAACGTAGCTCTCAACGATACACGCAGAATCATAACAGACTGCTTGAAATCCACTCCGGTCTAATTACATCTCAGGTATATATCCACCTTCAGTTCGAAGAGAAATAACAGCGAACAAGGAAAGGGGGAAAGTGGATCATGAAAGAACTCGTCCATTACATGGGCATTTATCACACAGGTAAAGACTGAAGTCCGTGAAAAGTTTCCTACTACCGTCAAAGGAACTTACAACTACAACTGAGAAAAGAAGGGTTAAAACAGTGGGAAACTAAGGCTTCCCTTCCCCATGGGTGGAGAAGATTGTCTGAAACTGTACCACTTGACAATGACAAGGGATGATTGATATGGAAGTCTCTGAATAGGCAGAGATCAGGAGTGGGCAGATCCAAAGTCAACCTAGCCGAGGTCGATAACATCAAGTGCGACTGCGAAGGAGATCAGAATGTTCAGCGCATGATCCAGTATTGACTGTGTCCAGCCACCTGCTCGGAAGATGGTCTATCCGAGGAATCTGAGAATGCACTGGAAGTGGCCAAGTTTTGGTCTAGTGCAATTTGATATTTTGTAATTGTATAACAATGTGTGTTTCTGGCACTAAATAAATAAATCGGAAAGATCTTGTTTCAATGAAAATTTTTTCAATAGTGCTGTTAATGTTATTGTATGTTTTGATGTCTGTGGTTATGTGTATTCCGTTACCTATCTTTTGCACTAGAGATGAAGGAAGGGAAAAGATGAAAACCAGGGCCGGCCCATTCGTGCAAACCGGACATCGATGAATTTGCCAGTATAAAATTGCTGTCTGGTGCACTGAACACCTGAGTCATGCGTGCACACTCTACGTGATAAGTGAGTCCTTACACAATCGGATGTTTGAAATCTTGAGCCACCACTCCTCTTCCCTCTTTGCCAAGCAGGAGAGGGTGAAAACCTCTACCACCACCAGATTATATAACTATGTATCCTCATTTACTGGAGGGTGGATATTCTTTTTAACACACTAACCAACCACAAAAATTCTAAAGGCAGTCCATCGCTCAGGTAGCGACGCGTAGCTCTGTTACATCAATAGTAGCAGTCAGTCGGACAGGAGGTTATCTCGACCACCTGTAGCGCAGCAGTCTCAATCCAGTTTATGGAACATGTGAGTGCGCGCTCAACCAGGATCCTGTCGCCTTCTCTCTACCGTAGGAAGAAGCTAACTGTTTGATGCGAGACTCAGAACGTAAATTGCAAAATACCATTTAATTTAATTGCGATAGAGCACGTACACACCTTCTTCCCTATTCCACCACTTTATCTCGTAAACAAAGGACATAATTTAGAAATGAATATAAGCGAGTATATTACAAAAATTAGCTTTGTAATCACTTCAGTACAACATAATTAGTTTGGTAGACCAATACTGAATGAATCTAAATGCCACAAGAGTGTGCATAGTAGGAAAATGAATATGGAGAAAAATTGATTTCAGAAGGCATAAATATCTTGGCATATCATTTGCTAATAATAAGGAAGGGAAGAGATAGCTACTACAATAAACTGAGAAGCATCAGGATGTGGGAAGTCTAAAGGTGTCAGGGACTCGGTGAAGACGTTGAATAATCCAAAAAGTAAAACTCCTTCTCACAGGAGGGAAAGGAAAAATCATTAGCTGGACTTAAAAGGTATTGGGAACAAAGGCGAGCATCAAGAAAGAAATAGTTATAAGCGGTTCCTAGTGGACTTGAATCAGTAATAATAATTCAAGTAAATATTCGTCAGTGAAATTTTAGGAGGGTAAGGAAATTTCCAAAGCCATATAAACTATTATATTTTCATGATAATACTATTTGAGTCATCAGAGTACTAAATTACATATTTCTTGGTAGCAATGGACAGGTAGTAGGAAAAGATTTCCTTCACTTGTGATGAGGGGATGTACGAGAGAAGTAAAAGCATTGGATTACAAAACTTTGGTCACATCATTGCTTGAATATGGTGGTGTAGTATGTGACCCACATTTTGGGTATCAAATACAGTAGTTGGAGGGAGAGCAAAGAAGGGCTGCTAGATTTGTTTCTGGAAATTATTGCAGAGCAGAATTAGTAACCGTTATGATGGGATTCATTAGAAGACAGGAGGACGGTGAAGAGGGTCATGGGAGTTTACAAGGCGTACATTCGTGATGAGGCATGGAAAGATATTGGTGTAAGAATTAAAAGTAAGGCATGGAAGGGAAAAGATGACCATGACCACTAGCTGGTACTCGATTTCAGGCACAAGGCTGCGGTAAGAATTTTTTTCGTAGGCATGGGAGTCAGAGATTGGAATAAATTATCAACAGAAATGATGAATAATTTCCCAAAAACGTTGAAACAATTTAAATTTGAAATTTGTAGAGGACATAAGTAGATGGGAACAGGAAAGGAGGAAAAATGGATGTGTAGGGAAATTGCCGCCGGAGCGACTGAATTAAATAATGTTTCTAAACCATTAGACTTTCAAGAGCAGTCAATTCTATTGGGAATTCAAATTTGGATTTCAAGATGTAAATTGATATTGAATCTTTTGATCGAAAGCTGAAATCCAACAAAGTTCCCTGCTACCATTAATCTCACTTATCAATAAACCCAAATCTTTTCTCGAAATACCCGCACAGTCTTTGGATTCTCCAACTGTAGTTATTGTTTGTAAAAGAACATTTCAAAATCTGTCCGCCATTCAGAAATGTATTTAAATAAACAAAGAGCTAGAGTATTCAAAACAGAAAAAATCACAGCCTCAAAAATAAACCGTCATCGTTTCATTAATCACTCAAACAATAATTTTATTATTTTTTTTCATTTTTAGTGCTTTTCTAATTTTGATACTTTCCAGTTTAGAAGAATATTTCAGGATCAGATGTGAAGATACCTTTACTCTCCCAAAATTACGTTCTCATTTACACGTAATACATAGTATTTCACAGCTTTTTTTTTTAAAAAAAAAAAAAAAAAAAAACAATTAATGCACATAACAAGAACACTTTGTAACCATTTAGGAAAAAAAATTATATGTTTACTTTTGTTTCAAGTAGATAATAGTTTATTTTTATAAACGAAACTGCTATTTTTAATTTGCTAAATAATGTCATTTCTACAGAAATACCTAATTCTTCACGTTATTTTCAATGCATTCAATACCAGTAACTGCTACTTGGCTGACTGTTTTTCCGGCTTTGATGCTGTAAATTTCTAACTAATGGAGCGTGGACCATGAGCAGTGATTAAGACCTCGCAGCGTAGCGTTTTTACGTTTTTCTTCACGTTCTGACAGTCATTTAACTGTGAAACTGCCGCTACGCCTCTTTTGGTTCACAATGCGCCATTTGGTTGAGAATAGCGACATGTTTCACACCGACAGTCGTAAAACTTTATCGCACTTTGCTGCTTCATTCAACAGTATCGAACGAGAGTTGCTGGAAACCTGCCAGTGGGAATGGGCTGTAAATTTTATCCATGCCGTATGCACTCTCCGTCGATTGTGTGACATGATATTACCTTCCCTACGCCACGCAGTGCTTCCTACATCGACCAATCAGAGATGTAATTTATTTTTTGAGCATGGTCCTGGTAACTGAATTTTGCGACCATTGATTTTGTAAAACATTTCTCATGTCGCATTCAAACACCCTCTACCGAGCATGGTAGATTAGTTCGGATTCGAACTGCGGTTTAGTTATTAGTTTTAGTTACTATGCTATTCTCCGGAGGACAGTGAATTATTTTTGTAAGTTATCTTTTATTTTGCCGTAATGTCTGGAAAAATGACTGCGCAAATGTTTCCACCGTGATAGATTCTACATCAGATAAATGATAAAACTGTGTAAAAAGATAGAAAGTTGGGATGTTCAAAATTTTAAAACACAATTTAAAAAAATATGCTTACTGTTAAGATATCCTGCGAGACAGCAAGAATCATACAAAAAACGCACAATTATGTCCAGTAAAAAATTATCTTAGAATTCTGGTAATTAACTTATGGTATATCACGAATAATAACATAATAAACTTAAATTTTAATAACTAATATCTGTGCTAGAGCTTTATACATGTTTACATTCTTTTAGGAGAAAATACGAGTTTCTACTACAGTTCCAAATCAGCTTACTTAAGTTACAATCCATTTCAAGCAAATATGCATGCTTTTTTTAGTGATGAGTCTTTATCTAGATACAAAAAAGAATTATTTTACGACTTGATGTTAAATTGAGGTAATTTTAATAACAGGTAAAATAGATTATGGTATTCGTAAAAATTCTACCTACAACAAACGAAAACAATCAAGTATTCTCTCAGTACCTGAGATTCAGCCTTAATAATAATATTTAATTAAATTGCGATGAAGCGCACGAATCGTTTGCAATTTCTCTATACACCCATCTTCTCCCTTTCCTGCACCCACCTACATTTGCCCTCTGCAAATTTTAGCTTTAAATTCTGTTAACGTTTTTGGTATATTATTCATCATTTCTCTTCGTAACTTATTCCAATCCCTGATACCCTTACCCAAAAAGGAGAATCTTTATACACCCTTGTGCCTGAAATCGAGTACCAGCTTGTTGTCATTACTTACATGCATTACTTTTAATTCTTACACTAATATCTTTCCATGCCTCATCGTCAATATACGACTTGTACACTCCCATGTCCCTCTTCACCTTCCTCCTGTCTTCAGATGAATCCCATTCCAGCTCTTTTATCATAACTGTTACTGATTTCTTTCTGCGGTAATTTCCAGAAAAAAATCTAGCATCCCTTTTTTGCGCCGTCTCCAACTCCAGTATTTGATATGCAAAATGTGGGTCCGATACTACACTACCATATTCAAGTTCGGGTCTGACCAGTTTTTTAACCCAATTCCTTTACTTCTCTCGTACATCCCCTCATCACTCTCTCCAACAAGTGAAGATTTTGAAACCTTTTCCTCCCATATAACCAATGTGTCCTGCTCAGTTATGTTTGTTATCAAATGTAATGGCAAGATATTTACATTTCAAGTCTTCAACAAGCAATTCTTTCCAACGCTTAGTTTTTTATTTGTGTATCTAATAAGGTGACTCTTCTTTGGATTTATCTTAATCCCATGTTTACCAACACTATTAGATATCCTGTCCAGATCACCCCGCAGCTGTGTACAGTTCTCTACTGTTTTGATCCTTTTATACAGCATTATATCATCTGAAAACAATCTAATTTCTGATTGCTTTTTATTTGAAGCGATTTGCCCGATGTTGGTTACCTGATGTTCGAACTATATGATTAAAATTACCACATTTACAGAGCCCATTTGGTTTCGACTATCCAATAATAATTTTTGTTAATAGTTACTCGTAACGATCTGTTTGGCTAAATAAATTCCCACATCGATTTCTTTTGAGTTGAGAATGATAACACACCTTAGTAGGACAGTACATATTAAAACTTTTCGTAATGTTCTATTTCACTGATACTTTCTTTTAGTAGACTTTATTAATGCTGTATCACACGGATGCATAGAGGACGCTGGAAAAACCGATTAGTAAAGTAAACTGCGATGAATATTGTCAAATGAATATTAATATTAAGTCAAATGACTTTAGAGAAAATTTATTTAATTTGGTAACATCAAAACGAGTTTCATATAGAACCATGGAGAGAGATAACTGGTGAAGGAAAATTATATGAAAGGCCTTACTTAATATGAGACAAACTGCAGTAGCCCAATCCACGCTTAGCATAGCACGAAACTGAGCAAAAAAAAATCCCAGCCTTAAGAGAGACAGATGAAACTCCACTTCGTGAACCAACACACAAACTATAAAGGAAATATATTAATACGGAACTCATATTTTTCTGGTTACTAGGCTGGTATCTCGCAAGGTCGGGAATTTGTACTGAATGTGCACACTAACTAGCTAGATAAATTCTCGTGAGCTAGGCATTATGAAAAGTCAGGTAAGGTAAAGGAGGGACCATTCCCTTAGATAGCTGAGCGTAGTTGCTGTTCGCTGACTGTTGCTTGTCTACTCTGATCATCATCATTATCGTTGGGGACCATCTCCAGTTTCCCGGGTGTGGTTTACGAGCTTTGGTTGTGGTATACGATCGTCTTCAACTGTTTCTTGGTCCCTGATGTATTCCCAGTTCCAGCCTCTTCTCTCTTTGTCCTCCTTCAGTTGGTCTGTCCATCTTCTTCTTGGTCTTCCCACTGGTCTTTTGTCCACTGTCCTTTTTTCCAAATAATTTTTGGTGGTCTTGTACTAGTCATTCTCTTGACATGCCCAAACCACTTAAGTCTTGATGACCTAAGTCTCTCTGCCATGGATTCCCTTAGCTCTTGGTTTGATCTAATCTCGTCATTCTTTATGTAGTCAAGTCTAGTTTTCTGGAGGGCCGTTCTAAGAAACTTCATTTCAAATGCTTGGATCTTGCCAAGGTCCCTTCATGTTAGTGTTCATATTTCCAAAGCATATGTGAGAATAAGAAGGAATGAGATATGATTTGTACAACACAATTTTTGTTCTTCTGGGAACCTTCAAGTCCCATAGTAAGCCCCGCATGGTACTGTACAAGTTGGCTCCTTTCGTTACTCTATTCCTTATTTCTAACTCACTTATAACGTTACTAGCAATTATGCTCCCCAGGTAGCTGAATTGGTCAACAACTTCCACTTGGTGGTCTTGTAATTTTATATGACAGTCTGTATTCTTTCAGATTATTTTTAGTGTTACGGTTTTTTTTATTATTATTATTCAATTTCATTCCATATTCTTCAAACTTATTCCACTCTTTCAGTTTGTTTTGTATTCCTCTATCGGTTTCATCCCATACTGCCATATAATCCGCAAACACCAATGCCTGTAGATATCAATTGATTACTCTCTTTAGTTCTTTTAAGATGCCATCAATCACCGCTATGAACATAAGAGGTGAAAGGGCACTTCGTTGTTGTACTCCTTTGGTTGTACTAAACCATTTAGAGTAACCGTACCCAACATTGACACAGCTCTTGTAATTATTGTACAGTACCTGGATCCTTCTAATGAAGTACTCTGCAACTTTAAGTTTTCTTAGACTTTTCAGCTGTTGTGAAATAAAATTGCTTTTTATATGAACTTCAATAATTGACTTTAATTTGCATCATCCAATTTTTAAATACTCTTTTAGAAACTTTCAAAGAAATACATCGCAGTTGACATTCAGATAAAAATTCGATAAAAAGGGAAGATTCTAGATATAATAAATGATAATATCTGATTAGTCACATAAACGCCATGTTCTAATTATTATTATTATTAACAAGAAGGTCAGTTTGACTTTCAGTGAAAGTCTCATGTAGGTCTCTTTAGTCACAATACGTAATATACTGCAAGCATTTAACATTCTACATTTGCAACTCATTTTTATTCTTTGCAATTAGAACATTTTAAACCCTCATTCCGTAAATTTTACACATAACTTTTTTTTGTAAGCTTAATAAGTTGTGTTACAGTTAACAGTTTACACCGATGTTGATCTCTAAACACAGTCATTCACAGTTTCACTAGACTGTTTGCTCTCTGCTTTCATGCTTACTCCTTATCTTTTTTTCCTACTGGTTGTATGTTCTGCAAAATTTATTCTTGATGCATCTAACATTACCAATTCTCGTTAAACGCCGGCTCGTCAGAGAAATTTCCCGCATCGCTTCATTGACCGACACGTGATCTGAATCTGATGCAGGCACTTGGCGCTATGAACACAATACTCTGGGGGAGTGGTAGCGAGCCCCTCAGTGTAGTCATTGCTATCCCCGAAGCCCCATACAGATTTTCTGTTAAGTTTGAAGACTAGAGCACGACAAATTACACTTATCATAAATCCACCATTAGTATTTCTGCAAACAGTACTACAGTACCATTAAACACACAAAGGCAATAACTTGATCTACTACCTCTGTGTCTAGCCTAGTATATATGCATTATATAAGACTGATAGACCTGGCTTATGGCAAAACACCACTTTTTCTCTTAAGATTGAATTAGTATCGTACAGGGTTATTATAAATGATTGAAGCAATTTCACAAATTTACTGTAAATGTATTATTTGACAAAATTTAACAGTCACATAGAAAAACTAAAAAAAAAAAAAAAATTGACTTATTACAGGTGTTCTATATGTGTTTCCGTACTGATTCTGTAGATAACAGGAAGATAATCAAGTTCTTGCCACACATGGTGTAGCATTTCCCCATCAATCTATTCAAAAGAATTCAATTGCATTTATTTATACTGTTTTTACATATTTATTCTGCCTTCCCTTGTATTAGTTTGTGCCCTTTTTACATGTATCTCCATCCTTCGTTAGCATTTTGTTTGCACCATTTTCCTTTCCAGCCCTCACTAGCATTAGTTTATATCACTTACTTTCTTATTTACCATTAATTATATTAAGTTTTCATTCAGTATTTTAGTTATTAACTTATGTTATCAATATGTGAAATAATTATAGTATGCTTTTAATTTGTGTAAAGTTTAACACCTGGTAAAATGTAGAAGAGGACTTGACAGACCTAATCTTACCATCTTAACCTCTTCAGTCCCGAGGTATCATATATGATACCCCCAGGTATTATTTCTTTTTCTCGGGCGTGTCCGCGGCTGAACTTTTTCTGTCCTACGACACACATCGTGCTTCTCACAGCTAATTTGTTCGATCTTCTGCCGAGAGTCGTAAGTTGGCAGCACTGATTGGTAACTTGGGATTCTGCAGCTGTACATCATGTATCGTCGAAATAAAGGTAAAGTCATATCTTTTTTCCATTTACAAGTGTTTTCACTGCTTTAATAACTTATTAAATCTGTACAGACATTTCTCATTTAAAATTAAACTATAAATTAATGTTGTAACGAATTTAAACCATCTATAAAAAATAAATAATTGTTTCAAAAAAATTTCATGGTCATTCATTATTAACTAGCATTAACACAAAGTAAATAACACAATAGTAGTTCACTTGCACTTTTATTATTAGCTCAGGACTGAAGAGGTTAAACATTTAAATAAAAATAAATAATAAAAGCACTGTTTATACCAGCTCACAGTGCTAGTAGGTTCGTTTGTATAGAACGCTTAAACACTTAATCTTTCACATAAGCCTACACATGCCGTTAGATTGGGTGTGCCTCGTGGCCATGATACACATTGCTGATCATCATACGCACCACGACCGATCTCATGTTGCGTTCTCGTGGCAGAAATTTGAATCGCAGCTGTAAAAAGTTTTAGTTTTTCTGTATGACTGTAAAGTTTTGTGACAGCATATCAAATAACTTAACTACAATAAATTTACGATATCACTTCGAACAATTGTAATAACCCTCTACTTTTCAAAATGTGGTTGGCATTGTATCCATTCATTTTTAATGAAGCGTATTTGTTAATATATCGTTCTAGTACTGCCTTCTGTGATTTAGCCATGTGAAATCGATTACTTCTGACTTTTGACCATTACCATGATTTTTCCCCAATATACTGGTATATGTCATCTCATTTGCAACCCACGCGGTACACTTCTATATTTTAAAAGGAATATCATCTTTATACAACATTTTACGCTTTTAGCAGGCGTCATATTAATGAAATATTCCACTTACTTTTTCGGGATTTGAGCTGCATTTTCCGATGTATTACTGCCGACGTTTCGGCACTCAACCTGGGGCCTTCATCAGGGCTGTATACGAGTGAAGTATCACTTGTGACTGTTTTCACATCTTTCTTGGAGGCGGGAATTAGTTACATCATCAAAAGTCGTAGCGATTCGCCGTTAAACTGTTTAACATTTTTTTATAGTTTGCATATCACAGTAAATTCAATCTCCGTTTCGTTGATTAAACTTTAGTGTCGTGGACCTCGAAGTTGCTTCTAATATACTATTTTTTAGCTTCCTGTACTTGTATCGAACTTTACCTCGTGGTTTACTGCTGTATAAAATGTGTTCCTCTCAGTTGTCTACTGACCGAACAGCAGCGTTCCGCTACATTTGGTGCGGTCCACTCCTCCCTGACGGCCCGTCGCCCTATAAACGGACGCCCGCCTGAGGTTATGAGCGTCCGTCGGCTGCCACAAGACGCCACCGGCGCCGCATCAGCAAATGTGGCTGTAACTGCTGAGATACGGCTTCCAATATCGGCCACCGGCGAATTACCACAAAGTGGCGGTGATGGCCGCCACAAACACCGGTCGCTGAGTCGGCACCTCGCCCACTCCATCACCGCTTTACGTCGCGCGCCCCGCTCGCGGACGCCTGTTTTGCGGGTGGGCCGGCCGGCCAGGGGTCGCGGATTATCCGAAACACATTTGGAGATTCGGCGAACGGGAGTTTGCTGGTCCCCGACGTGTCCTTGTTACATTCGCGGTCGAGGATTATCCGCGGGTAGTGAATGATGCGTCCGACAATATCGCCCGCTCACACGATGTAGCACTGGTGCAAAGTACGCCGCAGGGAAAACACTGCGACTGCGGAATCGCTGCGAAAGCCGGCAGCGTGCGTCGAATTTAGTTCACGGAGACAGCGCTGGTATATTGAAACCGGTGGACCGAGCCAGACTATCAGAGGCAACAGCGTAGATATTACACAGAGAGTTTCTGCACAGAACTGTGAGCTGTAACAGACTCTGAACACAATCTGGATGATATTGCAAAACGTTTAGTGTATTTATTCTTTTTTAAATAACTCTAATTTATACTAGCCAAAACGGAGGATATTAGAGAGTCACATTAAAAAGTATTACAGACTCCATGTTTTTACTGAAATGAAGATACAAGATAAAAGCCTCAGTTGAATACCAACAGACAAATGGCTAAAAGAAATGGAGAAGTGTGTGCTTAAAAGAGAAGGGGACTACATTAATGTGGTGACTCAGAGTTAGTGGGGAAAGAGATGAAAACGGAGAGACTTGTTTGGAAAGCGGGCACAACCAGTTGCTGGAAACTTTGGAGAATAGAACTAGTGATAATGGCTGTCATCTATTCCGGCGAAATTTTTAGTTATTACTTTTGTTTTGCTGTCATCAGTCTCTTGAGTGGTTTGATGCATTCCTTCATTTCTTCTTGTTTCTTCCTTTCCTCATACCACTTCCAACACACATCCTCAATTATCTGCTTCATGTATTCTAATCTTTGTTTTCCTCTACATTTCTTGCCTCTGACTGTTCCCTAAACTAACAAATTAATCAATCCCGTGTGACTCAAATTATGATCCGCCCATCCTGTCTCTACTTTCAGTAAGATTCTTCCACAAACTTCTTTCCTCGCGAAACACGTTCATTTCTTACTTTATCTGTCAACTTAATTTTCAGAATATTTCTCTAGCATCACATCTCAAATGCCTCAATTTTCCTGGTATTTCTAAAGACCATTCTACTCTACCATAAAGTGCTGTGCTCCACACATAGAGTTTTAAAAGGTTCTTTCTGATTTTTATACAAATATTTGAAGTCTTCTTTCAATACTGCTATTCTGCACCTAGCATCCATCATTCCTGCTTCGACCTTCAGTTTTAATTTTAGTTCCTAAGTAGCAGAACTCACTTACTTCTTCTATCGCATCCGATCCTATTTTTATATTTAATCTACTGTTACTGGTTTCATTTCGGCTACATTTCATCATTTTATGTAATTAAAAAATAAAAGTGTATCTTTTGATTTTCGTACATTTACACGGTTTACAATTATATAACCGTGTTACCATTCATCTGTTGCACTGAAAAGAGCGTAAATTTTAACCTTTTCCAAGAATGCATGTACGAAATCAATTAAACACAGGTGTAAGTATACTTTTTTAAAATTTAAAACCAATACATAAACTATGACTAGGCACTGTGACGGGCAGTAGCATTTACCAATTAGTAATTATTCTGGTTCATACATAGGTCTGACTACCAATCAACAATCGATCAGGATCAATTGGATCAATTGTCAGAGGTGTACAGTCTTCATTAAAATTCCATACAACTCAGCTGCGGCACTGCCAACGCCTCGTGGACGGCTAAGGTCATTAGAGGCGGGATGGGACTGGGGACAAGGAACGGAAAGAAATTCGGCCATGGCCTTTTTGCAGGAAGCATCCCGGCATTCTACTGGAGTGATTTGGGGAAACCATGGAAAACCCAAATCTAGAAGCCCGGACGGGGATTCGAACCCGCGTCCTCACGAATGCGAGGCCAAAATGTTAACCGTTCACCCAACACGCTCGGTAGCGATAACGTAAACTGTTATTTTATGTTAATGCTGCCTGACCATCCCTGTCAGCACACGTCTATTGAGTTTTGTGGTAAATATGGAATATCAATACAAAATTTCAGTTCTCCACTCCTTCCTTCCCTCTACCTTTTTTCTCTTCTCACTTATAAACCTTTATTTCCTTCATTCTGTTAGGCTGTTTCATCTCAGGCTCACACAGATCAAAGGCTGCCATAGGGCCATAGTTACTGCACATATCGACATATTCGTCTTATTTAATTAATTTTCAAATATTTGTACATTTTTACATATATCATATTTTATTTCAATGATTCGGGTCTATATTATTGTACTCCATATTTGAACCCACATGTTTAGCTTTCTCTATCATCACTGTTACCAGCATAAATTTTTCAACTTTCCGCACTTATCGCACAGTCAGCCTCTAGTTCGCAGTGATAATTTCTCCTTTAATCAATCTATGAATAAATTATACTTTACTGAGCGGGACTGCTTTTCGTCCAGGCATACAAAGTTTTGTTTTTAATGGTTTCCCTAAAACACTACGAGTGACGCGATAATTCCTTTAAAATTTCATTGCATAATTCCTTTCCGTCTCTTGCCCCCAGTCCTCTAACAACCACATCTCATAACCTTGATGCGAAGAGGCGTAAGGCCATAATGAAAAATTAAAAAAAAAAAAAAATTCTGCTGTATTAAGCTCAAGAATTTCAGCAATGTTCCATATTCCAGTTATTTTTTAAAGTGCCATCGCTTCTGGAATGCGATGATATCTCTCTTTTTCATTATTCATACCTGCTTACGGGAACTTTTCGTTTCTCGTCAAACAATAATAAAGTAAGATATCTGCTATTTGGAATTTCAGACGAGGGCTTCTGTAGGTTATTTTCAAACGGTGGTGTAAAATTATTTTCTGTAGACAGTGAATCTTTTTTTCTAGTTTCATTTAGTTAGAAACACTGATAAGTAGAACAAAGGGGAGGGGGAGGAACAAATGTGGTTCACTAATTTCAAAAAAAAAAGTCCACCATGATAATTTTTGTGCATTACAGTACTGGGTAAAATTTTTATTTTAATCTGACATGAAAATTATTGTTTTTTTCTTGGGGATTTCTGCCCCATCGTCGTGGAGATCTCATAGGCAGAAGGGAATTCTGCGATGATCTTCCGCCTATACTATTGCAGGGAAACCATGGAAAATCGAAATTTGGAAGACCGGAAGGGGATTTGAACTAGCGTCCTCACAAATCCATGTCCGAGCGTTACCGCTCACCAACCGGGATCGGGTATAACTACATATTTACCAGAATATAAGTTATCAACGTTCTGTTTGCGGCTTAATTTGTGACACAGATTCACTCACCACTCTACCTGCTTCAATATTGTACTCAAGCATTATTCATATTTTAAGCAAGTAGTAGTAATTTATTTCAGTAGAAGTATTTTACTTATTAGATCATCTTATGCAGGAAAAATTGAATTTAAAAATCATTGAAGCCTTTATTGACGCAGAAGTGGAACAATGATACTAGAGTTGGTAATGGTGAATTTTATTTACAAAGATCTATGGCATGTCAATCATGAAAGAGTAAGAGCTGGTAGTGACTATAGGCTCTACAGCAACAGAGAATTACTTGCGTTATCACACAAACACCACTGATAGATAAAGGCAAGTGTCTAGGAAATTTGAACGACACCAGACGATTGGACAGTACAACAAGAAGAAATAGATCGTGTCATTTGATATAGCTACCTTATAGCCATAGAGTTCCTTCACTAACTTAGAGATAGAATTCACATGAAAAAATAAATGATCTGCTTCAGGGTTCATAAGCTGTAGTAAAGAAATAACAATTTCTAAGACCACAAAATGTAAATTGGTGTTATCTTACTACCTGGTGGCAGAGTTTCAATTTGTCACGCGTTTCGCTTCTGTTGTGGTTGGACCTACAGTTTATCGAGTAACCCGAAATAGGGAGCGTCCTAGTGTAAACAATGTCCAAATCCAACTACTTAGAAGTTCCTGGTTCTGCTGAGATTTAATTAGTTGGTGGTATGGTTTCTTCATACCCGATTTTCCGATTTCCTTTTATTCCATTTTCGATGGACCTTCGCCTGTTCTAAACGCCTAGGAATCGCATAAAGCATCAATTAAAGGAAAGCATCATGGGCAAAAAGCGCTGTTCAAACATTCTATACATACGTAAATTTACAAAAGCACAAGTGTGAAACTAACTACGACCTGGAGCTAAATAGGTACTCTGAGCTTGGACGACGTGAGACCAAAAATTGCAATCATTGGACAGAAATTTTACATTATTACGCTCCCTTTGCTACACTATCGTGTATTAGTGATGTGTGTGAAGGTACGGATCGAACCAGTCAATGTCTCCCAGAGTTCCCTACTCGCACCCCAGGGTACTTCTTATCGCTGCTCAGATAGTGATTTATGAAGTCACGCAACGTCTCCACGTCGCGGCTGGATCCCCGATGATAGCGCTAATTGCTGTGGGCGCCGCCAGAGGCGCTGACAATCGCCGCTGATAGCCTCTGTCCTTGGCGCGCTATATGCACGGTAATTGAATATTGATGAGTGACTATCAATACAGCTGCCTGTCCCCATAATTGTCCCGGGCACTCAGGATGTGGGGGTGTGGACATGATTGGTGAGGGGGAGGGTGGGTGGGGGTGGGGGAAAGACAAGGCGGCGCCCACTGGAGTAGCGCGTGGGGTGAAGCTATGTCACATATGATTAGCATTAGCATATCATAAACATAAATAAACTAAAATAAACTCTTCTCGGGATTTCAGCAGCGTAAAAAGTCACACTTGTAGCACGTTTCTAAGACGTCTGTCTCAACCCTATAGATTTCGCTGAATATATGTTTGTGTAAACGCTGCCGCGGAAATGGTGGAAGACAAAAGTCAACCCATCATTAACCACAATATATATGCGAGAGTTTGTCTACAATTTATTTAGTAGATATATGAGAACTTATTATAATCATTTCGTCATCCTTAAATTGAAATGAATTTAATTGAGATTGAGCGAATGCTCGCATGCATTTCCCATAGTCATCTATTTACCCCTCTCATCTTATTACTGTGTTTTTATTATTATCTTACAAGCTTTGGGTGTAAATTTCCACCATCTATCTACTTTTTCCATTTACCAATTTTAACTTCAAATTTGTTCAGCGTTTTTGGTATATTATTCATCACTTCCCTTGGTAATCTATCTCGATTTCTGACACCCGTACCCAAAAAGAAAATTTTCCCACCTCCTTATGCATGAAGTCAAGTGCCCGTTTGTTCCCATGATCATCTTCTCCCTACTCCTAATTCTTCGACCAATATCACTGAAAACTTTATCACCAAGATACGCCATGTACACTCCTTTCTTAAGAGAATGGGTTTACTGTACGAGATTTAGTAATTACTGTACTACAATCATGTAACTTGGAACCAACCATCCAAGATTTTTTTTTAGATTCACAAGTTTAAATAAAAACTTTTTATGTATCTTTTACACTTTTTCAACTAATTTTGTATTTTGAAGTACTTTTGGTTAGTAATTCTCACAATGAAGACCATATAATTGTTATATTAAATTTTATTTAATTAAGTTTTGCTTTCGAAGCCGTTTGATCTTCAATGAGAGGTACGAACTCCGCTCACAATGTGTGGATATTTATCGTTTTTTGCAATTTACTAAATGTTGTGTTTTATTTAGAAAGTATGGCTAGGGATAAAATTTGTTTGTTGTTTACTTCATAGGATGAACATCTCATTTTATTAGTTTTCATTTTAATGCTCGAGGTAGTGAATTTTAAATAAACGTTACTGTACTCTGCAGATGATTAGCTTATTTTAATTCTCTTGTTTTTATTTTTGGAAGTCTCAGGTAATACTAAACAGGACACAAAGACTGTAATGTAATGATGCCAGATCTATGGGTGTTTGTTACCGTCGAATTTAATCCATATTATGTAATGGGACTTTCTCACTAGAAATATTACGTTCGTTTTTTTTTTTTTTTTTTTTTTTTTTTTTTTTTTTATTGATCACATATATTCTGCCAAAAATAACTCGTATAAACGTTTAGAATTCTCCCCATAGACGGTATACATCTTCAGTCACTTTACATCTAAATATTCAACCTAAAATGTTTCCTGGAACTATAAAGTTTATTTTGAATCTACTCAAACCAGCAAATAAAAATCTATCAAGGAACGAAGAAGTAACTTACATTAGTTTACAACAAGCTAAAATTCAAAAAAAAAAAAGGTTAAGGTAAATTCTATGCTATGTTCATTCACCTGGTTTTCGAAGATTATCACGGATGATATTATCTTTCCATATCAATTTGCTGGTAAAATTATAATACTGTAAAGTTCTCCCAGTATCCTTCCAGTACGATTAGTATTACCACTGAGTTCTTGTAGATGTCGGGAAGTGTAGTGCAAGGCGCCAGTCTTATGCCAATTGTATGCGTATTGTGTTGCTACGCATGAATGTGAAGTGAGAGAGTAGATAAAACGGAGCTGTTCTCTGTAAAGTGGAGTGGCAAAAATTACCATTCCCATCCATCGGACAAACAGAGCTTGAGATTCACTGCAGGCCTTTTGAATACAGTCTGGTGATTGGGCGTTATGCACGAGCATTTCTATCCTGCTGCT
This sequence comes from Vandiemenella viatica, assembly GCA_031002005.1. Taxonomy (NCBI): domain Eukaryota; kingdom Metazoa; phylum Arthropoda; class Insecta; order Orthoptera; family Morabidae; genus Vandiemenella; species Vandiemenella viatica. The sequence continues at coordinate 68,077,619 of JARYHS010011408.1, forward strand.
GAAGTACCGCATGCCATAAATTTCTTGTATCGCATGTGCTCAAAGAAGCCAACTTCACATCAGGAAACAGACTGTTAGTTCACCTTAGCCTCCTCGACCACTAGGCAATTTGTCACTTGTAACTAAAGACAGGCTTGAATAAGAATACACTCAAATTCCTAAGAAACGAAAGATTCCATCATATCATGTTCTACAACTTCCGAAATCGAATATTCATCGTTCGACCATTTCGGTCCTTAAACTTTGAAAACTCGCACCAGCATCATCAAGCTCTCGAGAAACACTGGGACCCTCGTCAATGATAGGCACCATCATTTTGATAAAAAAAAACAACAATATTTATCAGATAGTAAAGGAATGCAAGCTATATCAATCACAAGATCGAAAACAATGAATTTATGCAAAAGTCGATCCTTATGAGTATGACTGAATACACTCTTTTGAGGAAATTGATTTGCTATTACTAAGAGCTATTCCTTCAATACAATTGAACCATTTCAGGGAATAGTAATGTATTATGATTACCTCCTTTTAATGACAGATCACTTTAAAGTAGCAAAATCTAATGAAATGAACTCCTCGTAGAAGGAAAATTATTATTCACATCAACTATTCAAAAATATCGTATCTTATCTGTATCATTCCGACAAAATGAATCTCAACAAACAATTGGAGATTTATTTGATCGTACAGGGATTGGTGAGATTTTAATAGACTGAAAAATTAATGAGACGTGATCTACAAACTTTTCCATTACGAGGACGTAACTTTTTCAACGATCCCATTACATAATTTGGAACAAATAAACATGTAAAAGATTTTATCATAAAAAATTCAAACACCTGCGTCAATCTGTTACTTATAATCCAGCTGTCAATAATTGTTCTGCAGCAAAATCAGCAAGCGATGAATCATTAAGTGGACTGGAACCATTTATAATTTGGTCTAAAGTTTTATATGTTCTAATTTATAAAGAGAAAAAGGATTAGTAAATGAAACTTATGGTTATGTTGAACATATTATTTATGAAGAAAATCTAAGTCCACCTGATCAAATACCACAAGTGATAATGGTTAGTTTTGAAAATTGTTTTCATTCAACTTATGAAAATAATGGTTTTGATCCGATTCCGACAACTTACTTTTGTAAAAGAGGGAATATCAGTTTTTGATAAAAACAATTTCCATTACAATTAAGTTTCGCAGTGAAAATTCATAAATCTCAAGGTTTAACATAGGATAATATTGGTATAGATATTGTAGAAAAAGAAACTTCTATTGGTTCAACATATGTTGCGTTATCGAGGGTAACAATGTTAGAAGGATTAACATTAAATAGAATTAGTAATATTAAAAATTTGAGTATTCTTAAGTTTATAAAACTTGAAGAAACTCGAATGAGAAATTTTGTACACGATTAAAAATAAATTGAATTGTTTCTTTTTTTAAATATTTATAGATTGCGTCTTATTTTAAATATGTCTAATAATTTTTTCTCAATAAACTAAAAATACTATTTTTATGTAAATGGAGACTTTTCCAGCGTATTGATTCAATAAAAGTTTCACGGGAGTCCAGCCGGATGGTGTCATAAAACGACGTCGTTTTATGACACCATCCGGCTGGACTCCCGTGAAACTTTTATTGAATACTATTTTTGATAATAGCTTGTAAAAGTTTAAATATTAACCTTCTATTGGTTATTATTTCTTTCTTTCTTTGTATTCATTATTTCTAATAACAAAAATACTTCGCGAGTAACCCGAAGCCATTCTTTTAGATCGTGTATTACTCTTTGTTATCCAAATTACATTTGAACATAGGTATATTGCAATAAGTCCACTAGTTATATAAAATTTATCAATGCATCACAATTTTTTTTTAAAGTTTGTTTAAAAATTATTCAAAATAAAGTAAAAAAGATAACAAAATATTCCTCCATCCTAACTTTAAAACTGAATTACTGTATATCTTGGCGGAGTTTCAAGTTAGTATACTGAATAGTTTCCCTATAAATATTCCGGAAAGTTTATTATATTTAATTTTTTAATCAGTTATTTCTATCATTTTTTAAATATTTATATTATGTTTCATTCAATCCATTTAGACATTTCCTTCTTGGTGCGCCATTTTTTGTGATATTACTGTATTTTCTCTGCACTATGACATGGGTAAATTCAAGCCAACAGATAGAGAAAGAGAGAAAGAAATTGAATGGAGTGGAAGAGTATTGTTTCTGTTAGAAGTACGAATCTGTGCCCGATGTAGCGCTGGCTGTGGCGGTGCGTGTGCACCGCGGGCTAGGCTATCTGGCCCCTGGTCGCGCTGAGCCACTGTTTGCAGCTTACCTTGCACAAACAGCCGGCGGCCTGCGAGGCGAGCGGGCCCCAGCATAAACACGGGGGACCGCTGTGAGTAGCCGAGGAACGTGCCTAATCGGCGGCCGGCGTCCGCAAACAGGTGGCCCGCCAGATACCACAGCGTCCCACCACACGCGTGCATGCACTCGAAAACACCCAGCATCACAAACATAGCCTGCTTCTTCTTCTTCTGCAGAACAGTTTTTTCGAACTGTTTAAAAGAAGCTGTAGTCAAAATAAAATATTTCGACCAGCCACAAACACAAGGTTCTTCTTCTTCTGTAGAACACATTTTTCGGTCTCTTTAAACAAAAACGGTAGTCAAATTAAAATGCTCATCTGACATCACTAGATAAAGGAGTGATCCCCAAGTAAGTGAAGACGGCGTAAAGGCAGTGTTGTGGGAGAACTTTTGTTGTCATTTCGTTGTAAATGATGTAAATATGATGTAATATTGATTGTTACTGTCATTCGTCCTTACGCTGTGTTCTGGTAATTAGTCATTTAAATATATCAGTCTTCTTCTTCACCATCTTATCCCAACATTTTGTGGCGGTTGCCTTCGATGAGTTTCATTCATCGTTGAGATTATCACATTTGAAACTATGGTTTTACGGCCGCATGCCCTTGCTGATGCTAACCGCATACTGCGAAGTAATACTAAGTACTAATAAAGGGAATGAAGTGTTTCCATCTGTCCGTGAAACTTGTAACTATGTTCCGCGCGTGATAAGTGTATTTTTTGTTTGTGAAACGTAATTTATGAGGCGGAGAGTGGGGACCGTCTTGGCATCCGTCTTGATGACTGCGGAAAACTACCTATGAACCACAGTCAGCATGGCTGGTACGCAGGATCGTGGGCTCGTGCCGGGTTCGTTGTGCTTCCCTGAGTTAGAGCCAGGCCTCAGTGATCTGAACTACACTGGTGTGTCTAATTTAACTATCTCACTGCCAATAAGGAACAATGTAATATTCCAACCTAAGCCCACGACCAGTCAGTAGCTACTTAGAGAATCCGGCTAGTTACTTTGTTAAGATGATAATTGAAATGCACTGGATTAACATAAAATTTTATGTTACTGTGAGAGAATATAAGCGCGTCGCGTCTATACTGCCGTTGTAATATAACAGATTACCCAAAGCAAAGAATAAGAATAATAATTACTGTGAGAAAGAAATTAGTAGCTGTGGTAACTTTAAAAAAAAAAAAAAAAAAAAAAGGGATAGCAATAAGATAGGACGAGCGTGAAAAAAAACAAGTTTGTGTTCGCTTTGAGTTTTATAAGTTGCTGCTAGCAAAGGACCTGTATATCTCTGTATATCTCCGGATCTTTAGGTATTAGATAACGTGCTAATGATTTCATAGAAGTTTTACTATTTATTTCAAATATGAAAGACGACACTAATAAGCTGAAAGTCCATTCAATCACGAGTTCAAATCGATTTTTGTATCCCAGGTCCGACACCAAAAGAATAACATATGAAAATACAACACTAAAAAGGAGAACAATCGTATAAAACACGACACCGTTTCACTCATCGGTTGCTCTATGAAAAACAAAAATATTTATTATTATTTAACCATCACTGTCAGTTTTTACAATGTTATAATTCAAAACGTTCTTTTGAAGTCATTTTAACAGATTTCATCATTTTGGCCATTCTTGTAACTACTCTCACTTCACTCAATCTCATCGGTAACTTTTATTCTTTGTTTTGCAAAAAGCAAGGCATGTAAAAATAGGTTTGTCTGGATGAAGCGCATACCAGTTAACTAGCAATAAATATATTTCTTTTTTTAAAAAATCTATGTACATCGGTAATTCGAAATTCTATACAAAACTATTTTCATGTTATCCAGTGCTCCCTACAAAAGAATTACATTTGTCAGTACTGTCGTGCAAACAAGACATAAAATTCATCATCCTGCTAAAACCGATTTGTTTCAACAGTTACCTGCGTTTAACAGCCTTTATTGACAACTTTAATTGTACTGAGTAATACTTCATATATTAGTTATACTTTGATTTTAATTTAGCATTGGGATAAATCTGGAATTATATAAGCACTGTATGATTTCTCGTTAAACAATGATTATAACCAAATTATTTGTACTGGTTTCTAAGTCTATGTTAGTATATTATAAAACAATAATTTTTCCACTGGAAGAAACAACCAATTCTTTGTAACATTAAATGTTAATAGAAATTGCAAGAAAACAATTTAATTTTGTAGCATTTTTGTATCTTAAGTCTCTTCCTCTTTCTCAGATTATTATTATTATTAATTCAAATATCTTCAGCAGATGATTTCTTTTAAACCACTGAATCAAATTTCGTTTACAGTGTTGGTTGATTAAAAATGAATATCACTACTTTGAAAGGCTACATCTCCACAACCAAACCACTTACAGAGCAATTCTAAAAATTAATTGAGTTTCATTCATTAGCGCACTACGAGAGTGTGTTGTTTGTTGACAGTTCGCGTCGAGTTGGAAATCGCACTACAGAAGGCGTTCTGAGTAATTGTATTTCCTAAATGAGAATCGTGCATTTTGCCGCAAATGGAGAAATCACCTCCCGACAAATGGGGCATCGTATGTAGGATTCGTCGGTTTCGTGAAATAGGATGCCTTTACAAAGACAAAAGGTCTGATCGGCCGCATGTGTCCGAAGAGATTCTGCAACGAATTTAGAAAGCTTGACAAACCAACTGGGAACTGCAAGCCTCATCCCACTGTGTATAAACAGTTGAGAAAAGAGATTACTTTTGAAATCAAATAGATTGCAGGTCGAAAGTGATAACAGAGAATCGATTTTTGCAGGTTTGTTATTTAAATAGAGAAAGAAGATTCATCCATGTGTGAGTTTATTTTTAGCTTGAAGCGACGTTTCATACCTTAGGCACAATGTACAGTACATTTTTCAAGTACCTTCTAGTGCAATACTCCAGGTTAGACAATCTCAGATGTCACAGTTGTTGACCTTTGGAGATGGAGAGTAATGTTTATCGACTTTTCATCTGATTTGAATATTTATCATACGCTGTTGCAGTAGCAGCTCGTTGCCTGCATTAAATTTTGGTTCACCATACAATGTAAAGGGGAGGGGGAAAAATAATGTACCACTTCGCTATAAATATTGTTTTGGACTGAAGGATTGTTCTCGAAATTTCAGCTTGTTCTCAGATCAGATGCAAATTCCCTGTTTTTTTTTTTTTTCATTCACTGGTATTCTAATGTTTAAATCATTTTGCTGTTGCTTATAACACTTCCCGTTTATGGAGGACAACAGGGAAATATTTTATGCATATAAAAGAAACATGATATTATCTAGTCCAACTGAATTGCCACTGACGTAATTTCAGTCTTTGTTATTCCCATTCATCGAGCGCGCTGGATTACTTTCCTTGTTTCTATTTTTCCAAAATCTCTTTATGAACTCACTGTTTATTCCGTTCTTCTGAGCATATTGCACAAGTCCTTCTTCTATTTTCACCGCAAATGTGTGCTTATTTACCGAAGTTCTAAAAAACTTCGAGATTTTTCATGATGTCCTGCCCAATGTCTAACTCCCTCAAGTGCCCACTTGTTTCCTCCATCAAATCTATCCTCATAATTTTTTTAATTAATTATTGAATTACCTTTTTTGAGCGTCTATTTTTATTCATCCTGAAAATGTGTCCAAAATATTGCGAACGTCTCCTTCGTTCAGTGTTGGTGAAACTGTCTGAGACAATAGAGGTCTGCAGATCAACTCTTCATCCAAATTCCAATTTTTTATGTGAAGTCGAATATTTTCCTAAACATTTCTTGTCAGTGTCTTTAATTTTTGATTATTCTCATAAATTTAGAGTTTGTGTTGCATATAGAGCCTGAGGTAGGACAACTGTTTTGTAATGTTTCAGTTTTTCAGTACGCGATATCACTCATTTATTGTAATAATTCCACGTTATTCTAAATTCCCTCTGGAGTTTCAAGACAGATGTTGACCATACTGTCTAATCCTGAAGGTGGAATTATTTCCATTTATTTATATATATTTTTCATAGAAATCGTTGAAAAATTGTAGACATGCCATAGACTGTTTGCAGTATCAAAGACTTTTGTTGAGTGATGGCTAAGGAGAAACATCAAGACAGGCTACAAAATTTTTAATATCGTCGTAGCAAATCTAATAACCATTATAATTAATGTCAATAATAAATCATCCACGGAGAACACGAAAACCTGTTTCGGTGTGCACGTTATATTCCAGGATGGTCCGCTTTGCGTGTTGAGTACGATCTGCGCTTATTCATTTTCTCACACGAGAGTGAGGATACACCCGGACAAACGAGAACATTTTGTAAGCGGTTGAAGAAATCTTTTGTGTACCGGAGCTGAATCCCACCTGGCGAGATGCAAATGGTTTAATACGCGGCTCTCCCTTTTTTTCGCGCCTCCACGTGGGCTGCGCGGTACAATGCTGGCAGCTCCTAAAAGGATTAGTCGGTAGCTGTGGGGCGGGCTCTCTTGCCGCCGGCCTTTGTCCTCAAGTGGCAGGGCGCCACACGCACTTGCCGAGCTCCCAGTTCCCACGCTCCAGTAAAGGGGATAAAACGTCTCCGTGTGGAACCTACGCAAAGTATCCAAAAACGATACTTTCTCACTTGCCGCTTAATACCTTTGTACATTACCTTTCTTCATGGAAGGAATATAAAAACTGTACGATGGGATTAATTCAACAACAGTGTAGTGGAAAAAGAAGGCTATTTCGACATTGAGGACTTAGGAGATCCTGTTTTAAGGATAGAACTTGACAGAACATTGAAAGATTTGAAAGCAAACGAGGCGTTTGAAATTCATGATATACCTGCAGAACTTTTGAAATCCCTAGGAGAAGAAACAATCCAATGATTGTTCAAGCTAATATCAAACAGTTACGAAACAGGAGAGATTCCAACTGATTTTAATAAAAGTATCATCTTCACACTTCCAAAGAAACAACAAGCTAATAGATATGAAAAGCATCGCACTCTGAGCCTAATATCCCACACTTCAAAATTACTGACAAAGGTAATACCGGTATACAGAAAAATAGAAAGGAGGAGGAGGAGAGGCTAGGCGAAGATCAGTCTGGATTTAGGAAAAACCGCGGAATAAGAGATTTAATTCTGGCTTTAAGACTAATACTTGAAGGGCGGACCAAGGAAACCTATGATATTTTTATGGCGTTTGTTAATTTAGAAAAAGCTTTTGATAGTGCTGGATTGGACAAGATGTTCAAATTAAAAAAAAAGCCAGATTTAAATATCGATACAAGAATATACTCTATGTAAGAATCAAGTGCCAATAATCAAAGTAGAGAATCATAAGAGACAGTTAAAAATGGGCTAAGATGAGAGTGTTATTTATCCCCATTATAATTCAACATGTATGTAGAGGAAGCATTAAAAAAAGTAAAAGAAAGTTTGAATCTGGTATAAGCATTCAAGGAGAAAAAATGGAGATATTACGATTTGCTAACGACATTGTCATGTTAGTAGAACATACTAAGAATATTGAGAAACTGGTATGAATTATATGAATCGAATACTGAAGGAAGGTTGTGGACGAAAGCAAGACAAAATTGATGAAATTTATCAGAAATGATAGCAATAATAGTAGATTAAATATATAAAATAAGATCATATGCAATAAGAGAAATTAGTGAATTCTGCTACTTAAGAAGTAAAATTACAATTGATGGGCAGAGCAGGAATGATGTTAAAAGCAGAAAAGTACTAGCAAAAAGACCCATTTAGAAAAAGAATAATCTTTTAGTTTCACATATTGATCAAGGGCTCAGGAAAAACTTTTTAATGCTCTATGTTTGGAGCACAACAACTTATGGTAGCGAAACATGGACTTTCTGAAACCAGTAGGAAATAAAATTGGAGCATTTGAAATGTGCTGCTGTAGAATTAAGATGACAGATAACGTAAAAAACAATAGTGTTTTAGAAGTCATGGCCGAGGAGAGAAGTTAATGGAAGAATCTTACAGAAAGAAATGATCGGATTGTGGCTCACCTTTTAAGACAAGGTGGATTGGTTAAATTGTTAGTGTAGGGAACATTTGAAGGTAAGAACTACTGAGGTTGAAAAAGGTTAGAATATATGAAGCAGATAATTAAAACTGTATGTGGTAACAAGTATGCGTAAGATAGGAGGCGTTGGAGTACTGCATCAAACCAGTCGAGAGAATGATTGCAGCAAAATAAAATAACCTTACATCACATTTCTGCTGAAGGAGTTACGTAATGCCACCTTCGCAATAAGAATTTCTCTAACAGCAGATCTAGAATTAACGAAACAGGAGTACAGTACTTCTCTCAATTTCATTCAGTTTTATCGTATGGCGTAATTTGTCGTGGAAACTCTTTACAAAAATAAAAAAGTTTTCTTCATAGCACAGAATAGAGATATTAGGATGCTGCATAGGGAAAAACCGAAAACGCCTTGCTGACAGCTCTTTAAAAAGCTCAATATTTCTACAATGACTTCTCGGTTTACATACTCTCTCATATGCTTTGTCATAGAACATTTTAATTTGTTGAAGTCAAATTCACAGACACACGACTTGAATAGAAGGAACAAAAATAATTTGTACAAAATACAAACATTTCTTCATAAGTACAAGGAGTAGTTAATTATTGCGGAACGCAACGCATTTGTTTAATAAACCTCTAAAAGTAAAACTGTTTATACATATAAAAATGTATTTAAAGAAAAACTGTGCGATTATTTTATTGACAACTACTACTCCTTTCATGAATTTGTAGAAAGAGATTGATTGTATGAAATACGCCTTTTGAAAAATTCGGTTGTAAAAATTAATATTTTTTAATAGCATATAATATTTTTTCAGTTTCATCATTATAATGATGACGTAGTCCACGTCCCATACGTTCTTCATCAGCAAAGATTTACGGAACAAGAGTAATACATAAATAAAAATCACCTCTGCATCTACTCATGAATCTTCAGGTTTGAATCATAGTAATTTAGACCTTTAAATACAATCATTTACCGAATTCACTCCAGGTGATCGCAGTTATGTTTCCTTGAAAATGTCATTTCAGATTTCTTTCCAATTTGTTGAGACCAGTCCTTTACAGCTTTTAGTGACATCGACGAACGAAACCCATAAGCGAAAAGAGAGACAATTAATCCGGGAAAATTCTTTTAATTTATATTTAACACATGAATTTATATAACTTTATCGGTATTTATTTTAGGTTTCCATGAACCTTGGTGGATATTTTTAGGCCTCCGTATCCGAAAGGAAACGGAGCCCGTTTGTTGTCACTAAGCTGTTTACCCCTCTAACTCTTTATCTCGTTCACGGAATACGTTAGAGATTTACAATACGAACATGTTATATGTTTCGTTGACCCCAAACCAAATACAGGATAGGATTTAAAATTTTATAAAATTATGCAATAGATTGGTACGATATTCAGAAAGGGTATCGTAAAAACTATCCTATAATATGGTGTATTGATTCTAAGAGCTTGCAGAGGACTAAAATCTATGTTTAATACATTTATCGGGGAAAAAATCTTGGAGCTTGTAAAGTAAATGACTAAGATATTTATTAGGTGATAAGGGCCTAAGTGTTTATCAATGTTATACAAAATGTGTTGTTTTTATAAGTGTCATATTGGTAAAAATCCACATCCTCTGCGCAGTTCAACATCTACAACGACATCATCATCTCAGGAACAGCAGACACTCGCTGTAGGGAATGCAATACTTTCGCTGGCAGAAAACCAAAATAATGCATCCAGTATGACAGGAAGCGATGTGGTGGTGTAACCAACCGTCAGCAGCGAATACTTCAGCACAAAATAGCGCCGAGAAGACACCATGTTGGGTACCGAAACGTTGGCAGTAGCAAAAATATTGACGCAGTGCTAAATGTGTGGAATTTTACGTCAGCCACTGTTGCCAATCTTTGTTACTAGGTGTATCATAAAAAGGCTGTTACCTATAAATTTTAAATTTGTTTACACCATCGGTCATCTACTGAATTTAAACAAAAAATGCTTTTATCAAATATAGTTGGGGAGATACGAGCTAAAAAAGCTGAAGCTATTTTTTGTGGCTACATTGAAGTATATTAATACTATTATATTTTAAATGATCTCAATTTAGAGCGCATTGCACGCTAATTTATGATACGATAAATGATAAACTTGTCTGGAATTGAAAAACTGAATGAATGAGCTACCGACACTGTGATGGAGGAGCGGTTCCTCAAACATGTCGTAGTACTTATAACTCTACATTCACATTCGAATTAATGTGTTATATGTGTTTATCTACTGTAAAATTTTTAAATATTTATTTTTTCATATATTATTACACTGTATCTTAATTATTTGCGCCTAATCGTTTTATTACCTGTTCACATATTATAACTGGATACTCGAAAACACTGGAAGTTGTTTTAAACAATAATGGTTACGTGAATTCTAAAATAGGGGTGTAATAATTGATTTGAAACTCACTATATATTGGATAGCAACAGTTTCGAAAAGGATGACTGGATTAGTGTATTTCATGCATTTTTATTGTTAAGCGATACCAATTTTGTCCAATCGATTTCTTGAGATCTGTTGACACCAATTTCCCCAGTGAACTAAGGGTCGTCCGCAGCTTCAACTACTTTACGGTGGGGGAAATTCTAGTGGAGTTAGATACTGAGTTTGTCTGATCTACAAATGCAAACTATGCGGCAGGCATTCGTCGACGCTTTGTTCCCACAAAGACAACCTTCTTCATATGGCGAAGTGCAACGTAATGAGACAAGCGACAGCCATCTAAGCCACCACACAGGAGAAATCTATTAAGTTCATTTGAATACGAAACACTAACTGAACGAGGCTTGTCTCTTGGTCGGTTTTTCAGGTTTGTTTTTCAACAGTTTTTTATTATTACTTGTACAGCCTTAAAAAATCGATTTAGACACTGAGAAGCGAAAGGTATGTTCTCATCAATTAATAATCTTCTTGTGGTTTATGAAGGGCTACATGCAAATAGTTTTTAAGCTTAGTTGTACATGGCAAGCTAGAGCAATTTCCCATATTCATATTCATTCAAACTCAATTCTCAAATTAAGTAATACATAACAAAACACATCTAATAAACACAGAAGCGGTAATAGTGAATATATTTCACAGACCATAACGCATTTTGTTAAATGAATGATAATACAACGGAATATTAATTACCTGCATTGTTTCAAGCATTAATCTCAAAATTAGTTCTTTATAACCTCTGTATTTCAAAAAAAAAAATCACATTGTATATTTTCCATGTCTGTGGCGTCACGAAATGGATATCTTGATTTGTATGGCATGCATATTACAGGTTCCATTGCAGAATGATGCCCTTTCCCCATCATTAATCAACCCACGGATAATTAATTATGATCTGCTTCAAAACAAGGTAGAGGTTCTCAATATGTTCCGTATGTTTACGTAAATTGTTGGTGCTGTTCACGCATAATTTCGTGTTATTTAAACGTAATCTGTTTCGTTTTTATTTTTAAAAAAAAAAGGATTATATATTCCTGTGATCCAGATTAAATTCTGTCTACGTCTGCTAATGGATTCTGAAGTTAAGAGACCACAGAGTCCATTAAAGATAAATCTCACAGGCATTGTATATAAAGAAAATTGCGCTTAATCCTCGCATCTCTGCAAATGACTTGTCAGCGTGTGATTTATTTGGTACTTTGATAGGTTGTACATAACACAAACTTATTCCTTCCTAGCTATCGACTTAATTCTGAGATCAGTTACACTTGTACTGATATTGCAGTCACATTGCCACGTCGATGTATAATAGGATTAAAATGCGACTGGATTGTGATCAATAACAGACTAATTTCGACGGAAGAACTTGTTTGGTAGGTTAACATTGGGAAAAAAATTATCTTATTCATTACACTAATGCGAAATAAACGATATTTGTTCTTATGAAATGTAGCCACCACCTCATAGCGCAGACCTCTGGTGTTTGTGTGTGGTAGTAGCATAAAGGCTTCCATCATGCACTATGGTGGTTGCATGAAGATAGTTACGAGGGTGTGGGAGATATGGTGGTTGAAAGAGGTTGACGAATGGAATTTTCGTATTTCAAAAAAAGACATGTGCGTCACTGTATTTGACTCTGCAGTCAAAAATACCTATCTCAGACAACTGATGTTTGTGTGTAGTAATAGCCTCAAGTCTCCCATCGTGCAATTTGGTAGTTTAATGTTGGTAGCCGTGGGAACGTGATATGGTGGTTGAAATCAATCTTCGAAGTGTATTTTTATATTTCGATGAACGACATGTATGTCCCTACATTTCACTTTTCACCCACAACTACCTGGCGCAGACCACTGGTGTTTGTGAGCGATTGTAGTCTAAAATGTCCCATCGTGCAATATGGTGGTTAGACAGCCGTGTGGGTGTGGGAGATATAAATGGTTTAATGTGGTCTATCTAGGGCATCTTTCTATTTCTACCAAAGACATGTGTGTCACCATACTTAACTTTTCAGCAATAAATATCCTGTGAAGATTACTTGCCTTTGTGTGTTGTATTAGCCTCGAGTCTCCCATTGTGGACTAATGTGGTTGTATGTCGGTAGCTATCAATCGAAATTCTTTACAAACACGAACGAAATCGTGCGCACCAGCCAGTATAAAATAAAAACAAATTGCCATTTCATTCATTAAAACACACACCCCCAGTTGAACAGAACATACTGGGGAATTGGTAGAAAAAGATTTCAAAGCTCTGCATCTATTGAAAATGGTTTTCACAATAACTGAATGAACTACTATATTAAATTGTTTTCATGTCCTTCTGTGAGTATAATAGCACAATATGGGAGTAAATCCTGGTAAACTAATACAGTAATAGGAGGTATTGCAAAAAAAAACCATTTCGATTTGTTTGTGAAGATTATCAAAGAACAGAATCAGTAGCTGAAATGATCAAAACCTGGATTGGGATAGATAGGCGAGTGAAGATAGTGCTGACAACGCACACTTGACAATGAGGCTTTGCGTAATGCGGATTTAAATGTGTACAGAAATTACCATCGGCCTTTAAAATCCATCACAATACTTGTAACGACAGAGAGCGTATATGTAGGTATAGAACTTATTACCACGTTATTCTGCTTAGTACGGAAATAAGTGTAAAAATAAGTCTTTAAAATTAATATTTTACGAACAATAACAATTATATACGAAATATCCTGCCATCAAAAACTATTTTGGAAGTTGAATCGTAAAATCAATGAAGACAGACAAAGGAAAACTGACATACATAAACAACTAAAAACGGAACATAATAAACAACTTATATATATAATAATCAGAATCATTAAACATCTGAAAATAAAATTAATTTCTATGGAACATTACGTAGATTCTATTAACTAGACAACACAATTATTATTTATGTTGCATTTTTGATATTAACAATACCTCTATATTTTTATCATAATTTCTCTCTGCATATATATCTCTTGAAATCGGCGTCAATTCTTACTATAGAAGTATCATCTAAACCAATATAAATAACAATTGAAATTACTGTATAACTATTTATAAACCGACACATAGGGAAATTTGAACTGAACACTGCCGAACAAGTATTATTTAAAATATCTAAAACATGTTTAACTTTTAAAAGTATTCATTAGTAAATAAAGGAGCCACGCACTAAATATTTGCAGTTTTTATTATCTAATTAAAAACTTATTTACTTAAAAATAATAGCAGAATGTCTGTTTACTTCAAAAAGTTAAAACTGTTCTATCAGAAACAAACAACTAATGATGATAAAAAAAATGCAATTTTCGTCGACCTTTCGTAATGACGCTAGATATTGCGTGAGGGCAAACCCAGGTCGCTTACTCATCAATGTTAACCTTGGCCAAATTGAGCGGACGCAAGACAATATACCTTTCACTATGTAAAACGATAAAAGCTATTAGTCATAAATACTTGGCAGCAACACATAAAAATTTATATTTGGTTGAAACGTTTTAGTAAATAATTAGAATTTTTTAAAAATTAGGTGACTTTTATAAGTCAATTACTGCCGTCTAATTCAACAAATAATCATAGTAAAATAAGAGATATTGATAAAAACAAAAATAACTCGTCATTGAACGTAGATACTGATTCGCTAGTCTAACTGGGGATTGGAATAAATTACTAAAGGAGTAATTTACCAAAAACATGGAAAGAATTTAACGTTAAAATTCGTGAATGGTAAGATTAGATGGGTGGAAGAATTAAACAAGCAAATAAAAAATAAGAAAGGAATAATTATAGGACTAGGAAAGCTGTTATCAGAGAATGCCCTACATCTCAGTTAAATTAAATTAATTAATTCAATTCGCCAAATCTACCAAGAGGAGACTTCCGTAAGAGTTATATTTTCGTTTTTTTTTGTTTTTTTTTGTTTTTTTTTTTAATAGCGTCTTGATGATTTTAAGCAGTATCTCTTGTTCCAAGACCGAGCGTGGTGGGTGAACGGTTAACGTTCTGACCTCGCATTCGGGAGGACGCAGGTTTGAATCCCCGTTCGGGAATTCAGATTTGGGTTTTCCATGGTTTCCCCAAATCACTCCAGGCGCATGCCGGGATGCTTCCTTCAAAAAGGCCATGGCCGAATTCCTTCCCGTTACTTGTCTCTAATCGCATCCCGCCTCTAATGACCTTAGCCGTCAACGAGGCGTAAAGCAATAAGTAAAAAAAAAAAATTGTTTCAAATGTTTATCACCTTGTATGTAAGGGACATAGTACTATTTAAATTGATAGTGATATACTTAATGTGAGAATAATTCCATTAATTCAAACCTATAAATACGTAATTATAAAAAAAATTGTGTCTTTACGCCTAGTTGACGTTAACGTCATTTAAACTACAGGAGGAAGGAAATTTTCCATGTAAGTTTGGAGGAACCATCACGGAATACACCTGAAATGATTTGGAGAAACCATGAAAACTGAAATCTGAAATGACCAGACGAGGACTCGAACCTCCGTCCTCCCGAATACGAGGCCCGAGCGTTACCACTCACCCACCACGATTGGGAATAAATATTTCCATTCAATCTAAAAATCAGCAGACTTATTCTTAAAATTAATAAATCTTACTTTAGGTGGAGTGATAGTTCATCGATAGCACAGTTACACAAAACTCGTAAAGATATCTACGAATATTTTCTTTTTATTAAGACGCGTATGCAACTTAGAGATATATTAATCTCCATACTTCATCTGCGAGGTAGATATGATTACTAAAATTTACACCACGTCACCTCTATTAACAGTGGTTAAAATTTACTAATCACCCAAACAAATATTGATTTAACAATAAAGTTCATTATGCTGTATGACTTGAGTACTTTTGTACGTATCAAAATTTTGTCAGTTCCTTAAGCTTAAAATAAATCACTATACACTAAAAGAAAACTTAAATTTATGGTTACGATTATGTGTAACTTAATAAAAAGTAACTAACTATTCATGCAAACATAACTTATCATTATCTCTATTTACACTGGGAAAGCTAAGGAAAAACCAAACAAATTAAATTTACCCTGGTAGTTGTTCTGCAGCACTGAAATCCTTGAAGGTGAACACCTTTGCCGCTTTGGTCGCACTTTGAATTTAATACGAAAAAAGACAAAATAAATAAAATCTCTATGAAGTCAGGTACACGTACTAACATCTAATCACATCGCGAGAAAATATCAAAATCGTCCAATCATTAACATGGTTTGTTTCTAAATTGAACACACTGCAACTATCGGATTTATATCTACAAGTTATTATTTATTTTAGACAAGTATGTTGTGTTTACAATGCTCTAGCTACTCTTTATGGCAAATTACTTTTATTAGTTACATCCATCAATAATTAGAAGCTGTCTCCATAACTTGTAGTCTGATACCATTTCAGCACACCTGCTGCGTGTCGCGTTTTCATATTTCGTATTCCAGGCACAAATATAATTTAAACAGAAGAAGAATAAGACAGTATAAAATAAGAGTAGACATTACTCCGCTGCAAAGAAAAACATCGTGCGAGATAAGGAAGACTGGGAGAACCTCTTATGACGGGGCGGGGAGCCGTTTAAAGGACACGGTTGACGAAATTTGCTGCCTACTCCGTCTTCAACCCTTAGGGACCTATTAGTAAAACTTCCACTGCTGCGCTGACTTTAACTTAACTTCACCATCCCTGATACCGCGGACAAAACAGCGTTTTCAAAATACTAATCTTAACAATTTTGAGTGTATTCCTCAGAGAATACCCTGAGACCAGAATCAATCGACGTATTTGCATATTCTGAAGTTTGGCTCTTATAAACTGCCAACTAAATCACGTAATTTACTAGGACTATCATACGATGATAGACACAGTGACAAAACGATTACTAACGAACCAGGTTCGAGTAATGAACCCCGTGCAATGGCCGTTCCGATTTCTGATTTTAGGCGGTTTTCTGTAATTACCTAAGTGAATGTTAGGACGGTCTCCAGTCTCCGCTTCATAAACGACACATTTCAAGAAAAAAAATACACATTTCGTAGAAAATACAAGTTACACGAATCACAGACAAATGACAACATTTAAGCTCGCACCATTGCTCCAGGAACTGATCTCTTCTGTTTCTAACTACCCAGTAGAAACACTGGACAAAATCTTACTTGTAAGTATTGATAAGAATCAAGGCTTTGCGTGATATTATATCTTTAAACGAGTAATATAATGGTATCTCAGAAACGGCTTTAAAGAGGTGTCTTCCCAACAAAAAATAATTTTTTCCAAAAAAGAGCAATTCCTGTATTCGATATCTCGAAAACGGCTCTAATGCCATCTCTTAGACGTTTCAGGTACCAGTAACCCTACTGATGTAGTTTTTCTTTGGTCAGAGCAAGGAATTCCTATATCTTCAAACGAAGAACTCTGGTATACTAGCTGACCCTTGCGAATATTACGCACAGCTTCATGGTCAGTCACCTAATGGTAATATAATAATGTAGGAATAAGTAAATGCAAGTATATTTATTAATGAAAGGTATTTCATTATGAATAGTAGTAATAATATCACTTTTATTCTAAAAAGTCGTTTTCATTAAATACTACATATTTAGTTGTAAAACATTTAAAAACTAGATATATAAAAAATATTGAATTTGTCAGATTGAATTATTTTAAACTGCTTTAATGTAAAAAACTTATTTGTAAACAATATAGCACTTATAATATGATCATCATTTACGTTTTGTCCGTGTCTTTAACACAAATATAAATATTAATGAATCTACAAAATTCGTGAAAAATCCACGTACGGGTGTACATACGAAAAAATTGGTTCTGATAAATACAATATTGTCTTTTGAAGCATCGCACCTTGTGCTTTATTAATGACCATGACGAAGGTTACTTCTTTAGGAAATTGTTTTCTTATCATTTGGAAAAGCATGGTTGGATCAGAAGGTGTGAGATAAACGCGAAGTATGAGCATATCTTTATGGGAGTGAATGAATTTAACGCTGATAATGTACTCGTCTAAGTGAATTACCATAAATCGCTCATCATTAATTAATCTCTGATTAGCATTAAGATTTCTACTTAACATAAAACAGCAAATTATGAAGTGGTAAACAGGATGATCTCGGAAATGGCTCCAGCAATCTTGATGAAATTTTATATGTAGATAACGTTTTGCTTTTCAAGTTTGTAAGACGATTCCACAAGCAAACAAACAAAAGACCAGTTATTGTATTTAGTATATCGGAAATGACTGTAACCTTATCTTGTAGAAGTAAGCCTACTGATGCTAGTTAAGCTTTTCTTTGGTTAGAACAAGGAATGGAGCACTTAAAAACGCCTAAGAAGCCTTCAAGAAAAACGTTTAATACTTATCAAACTTCAGGTAAAATCTTTGACATTGAACAGAAATCGGAAGATGCCGAATGAAGATGGATCATCCAGGCATTATGTTGTAATGTAACATTCGTGGGAACAATGAACCCTCACACATTGGGAAGAGGTTCTGCAGTAAAATCACGTGTTTATTAAGCTGTTAGTGAACATAGACTCGCAGAATTGCTCAAATGTCTAACGTCAAAGAATAACGAAGAAATTCATGTGCATTCGGTAGAACACCGGTTCGAACTCCCGTCCGATCATTCATATTTCGGTTTTTCATGGTTTCTCCAAATCACTCCAGGTGAATGCCTCCTCCAGAATTCATGTCCAAATTCCTTCTCGTTCCTTGACCCCAGTACATTCCGTTTCTAATGACTTCGACATCAACGTTCTACGTAAAATTCAGTTGACCGCTATTTACGTCAAGTATTTTCAGAAAATACAATTAGAACAACTGACTTCCAACAGTTTGAGTGGACACTAATTTATACTGACCGCATCCCAATTAACTTTGTGGCTGAACACGATTGTTTATGTTTGCAATGTGTAGGATAAAAACACCTATAACAGATACAATTATTGGCATAATAAGCTTTTAGTCACAAAAATGAATAGTGCCCACTAATAGCATTAGAGTACCTACGATATACAGGGCGTTCGCCGGAAAACGCTACCCTCCCAGTCTGTTGCCGTCGGCAACTTGCTAGGTGAATGGAGCCAGCAGTTTCCGCCACACGGGACCGTGAATCACCGCACTGTTTAACACCTCCGCTGCCCCAACAGTGCAGTGCAGTGACCCTTACATTGTTAAGAACGGTTTCTTTGCATTGTACATAGTTTGTGACTTCAGTCTCTTATTAATCAGTGTTGTGAATAAACGTTTCTTTGCGGTTTGGCTGGTTTGGGGCTTCATACTCTTATTAATCTGTACCGTGTTTGAGTGTGAGTAAAATTATGGTACGTTACAGTTTGTAACAAAGAATATTTCTCTACGATACATATGTGAAGAAGAAGTCGTTTAAAAAGTTTCGCAGTAAATTTCGTCGCGAATTTCCTGGCGCTTTACTGCCAGCTAAATCAACAATTCTGCATCTGGTTAAAAAAGTAAGAGAAACGGGTTCATTTTTTAACAAAAAGAGACTGTCGGTCAACCGTATTCTCACAGAGGAGAAAATTGACGATATCGCTTTTCGACTAGAACAGTCACCCAAAAAATCATTAAGTCAGTTAGGGCAGCGTGTGTCTCGAAATATGTTCAGAAGATGTGAAATGTGCATTACACAAGAGGGTCAACATTTCCAGCATCTTTTATAAGGTAAGCTAATGAATTACGTCACATTTAAATGCTTAGCACACAAGTTTATGAAGTTTATGAAGCGTAATTATTATGAAATAGTCCGCGGCCGACGGTCGAACAATGCCGGAAACTGAGCGCTCGCTCGCCGGGAGCAGTTTCTTCCTTGTAGCGCTAACAGTGGGTTGCGTTTCCCGGCGAACGCCCTGTACTAATCCTTTAGTCACACCGTACAATTGGTTTTCCTATCACTGTATTTGAAAAATCCGTATCGAAATAAATTTGAATTTATTATATCAGTAATCATCGTAAAGAATATCTTTCTATACGTAAATAAAGACCAATCCATAACAATTCTGTCACATATTCAATTGAAGGTAAATTCCCGGCGTTAATGTATGGTAAAAACGTTACGTTTCTGTTCTCCAAACTTCACAAATGGACAGGCGGTGATGATTTTTTATTGGGCAGTAAAATTAAATTCTATTCTCTCAGTAATACCACATTCATTTGAATTATTAGGTTAGAAAATGGAACTATAATGGTAGATGCTAAAGCCTGAAAAATAAAATACTTAATTTAAGTTTCATTCATGACTGAATCCTAATATCTTGTTAATCTGGCAGACAGCTTGATGTACGTATCGTTCGAATTCATCGACGACCATGCGAATGTGTTCTTTCATTTATGAGTGCGATGTAGTACTTCGTCCACCAACATATTTATGACAGAAGAGATAAGATTAGAGGCATAAGATGCCTCACTAATGTTTATATGTATTCCTTTTTCCTTCGTGACTGGAATGCACAGAATAAAGATTAGTTTTGGAGCAAAGCACCCTCTGCCACCCATAATATTTTTGAACTGCAGAGTATGGATCTAGATGTAGAAGACTAAGGTTAATATGAATATTTTATAGATAAATCTGGTCCATTCGCACTACGGTAACATTTAGGGTAGGTAGTTATAAAACTATAGTTTAAAAAACTAAAAAAAAAAACAACACATTTTCCGTAGCAATGTAAACTAAAAAGTCAAAATAATCTTTAAATGTAAAGATTATCTTCAAATGCGATAGGATGTACTACAGTTCAGTGTAAATGATTTTTTTTAATAAGCTTAAGAATAAAGATATTTACCAAAAAATAATTTTAATGTAAAAAAAAAGGTATTGGGAGCAGGATACCAGTTTTCTTATATTTTTATATTGCTATCTATTCGCAAAGGTAAAAACATTTAAAAGGAAGTAAATACCATCACACGCTTTGTAGCATTAAAGTTAATTTTTGGTTAATGATTTTATTCTTTCCTTAAGTTTATTCAAAAAATTATTTTTTACTTAACTGTGTGTCATCCTGTGGCTGTTGAAAATACTATTTACGCTTAAATATTATTTTTATTTTTTATTTCACATTACTAAGAATAACATGTTTTTTTTTTTAAACTATAATTATATTTTAACTTTTTAGTTCAGCTCACTACAAAACAATATTTTAGCTTTGCTAAACTTACTGTTATTTGCTTACACTTGAAAAATCTACAACATGAAACTTGAACAGCTCAAAGGCTTTGAGGTTACTTTAGTAAATTGTAATCAGTGGAAACCTTGGTAATTGTGTATATCTTCTTAGGAGGACATCAAGATCATTTGATAATTAAAACGTTACGAAAACTACTGCAACCGTCAGCACGTTAATAGTGCGTATCAAAAAAATCAAAACAACGGTAGATTTGTCAACGAAAATTGTTCAATCGTAGTATTTTAACTTATCTATTATATCAATCTATATGAAGGTATTTGAAATCGGTTAGTATTTACTTGGTATTCATATTCAACGAAGTTTTCGCCTCTGTAAAAGACGACTTATGCAACCTTCTACATCTAATCGTTGTGGGCTGCATATCTTACTTTTGGCACGTTCCCAACTGTTTTTTGTTGTTACCGTCAATGTAATGAGAATATCAGCACATCGGATCTTAATACGTGTGCAAATTTAAAACGATTAGAACGTCTGGAAGTGGGTGAAAATTGAATTAAAAGATTCCGTTAGATACAGTACAGGTCAAGAGAATATAAATCGTCTAAAAAGGATCGCCAATTGTCGAGGCTATAAGATGAGAGTGTTGTGCAAAGTGGAATGCGTAGTATGTATTCCCGAGTTAAGGAATAGACTGCAGAACAGCAAAGTACAGCAATCCCAACGATGCAGGTCTCAGATCCCACGGATGTCGTGGTGTGTTTCTCGATTTGCGATAGCGGCAGCCGGACATGTCTTGTGGCCAGGGGGCTAATCTCGAGTGACGTCATCCCTGCCGGAATCGAGCAGAGTGGAAACCCGTCCCCTGCGTCAGACGGATTGGGCGCTCAGATCCGATACGCGATAGGCATGCAATTTCGTTAACAGCCTATGGCGACAGTTTCAAAAGGCCGGACGGAGGACGCAGAAAGAGCATCAGTCGGTGATCCTTTATCTCCAGACGAGCCCGCGGCAAACTGGACCGCTTTGCGGTATCTGTAACTCATCCGCGCGGGGAAAACGAATAGGAGGAAGATTATCGCCGATTATCTCTTCTAACTACTGATGATATGTAAATTCACGGCAATGGACATCGTTTCAACTTGTTTTGGTGATGAAGAGGAAAGTTGTGAAATTTATAGCGATAAAACGTTAACCAGCGTTTGTGTTCTTTCATACAGTCTGCGGAACTTCAAAGAGTAAATCATTTATCGAGAAGCAACTGCGACGCGTACAGAAAGTTATTCAAATACACAAGATTTATTCATTGGGGATACTTGTTTTAAGATTCTAATGCTCCTATTTTTTCATGATAGTCAGAATGAGCAGATGTTAGTAATGTATTTCATGTAATATGTCGACTGAATAATAATTATTAATATATAATTAATATTAATAAAAGTGTATATTTCATAACGGTGCTGCGCAATGGAATACAGAGAACACTATAGATCGACCGACTCGATGGAATAAAGAGATGAGTATGAGCAAGGCAAAGAGAACATGGTTGATAGAAGATGTGTGTAAATAAAACTATGGACACTAAAGGATTCAACAGATTATTAAATGTCTATAATAAAATGGCAATTGATATATTGACAACGGTTGTGATATGTAAATGAAGTAAAGCGTGTTCTATGGAAGTTTATAAGTTTGGGTATCAAAATTTATATTGCGGGAGAATACATACGTCGATTAGTGTTAAGCGGAGACTAAATCATTATTGAAAGAATAAAGAAGGAAAATTACAAAGTCTTACAAGGATAAGTATTCAGGTTGAACAAAGCTGAACGCAAGCTAACACTAGTAACTAGCCACAAAGATGGGTGAAAAGCTAATACTCTTTATTTATATTTTAGTGGAGATTTAGGCATCTCATAAGATGGTTTTGTTGGAGTTGTTAAAACAGTATGCGTTTGTTATTCTTCTCGATTTTTTGTAGCTGTCCACCATTGTGTTGTCTATAAACATCTTTTGCATTTTTTTCCCAACTCAAGAACCACGTCCCCGCTTACACAAAATTTAGCGCTATAATTACAAACAAATAAAAAGAAAATGATCTAATTAACGTACAAGTTTTTAAAAACAGTAAAAATAAGTAAACAAACTTGGTGTGCTTTTTTATAAATTTTCTCATACACGCTTCATTGTTTTGGTGAGGAGCATCGTCAGTGTAAAAGTAAAAAATTTAAAAAAATTCTTGAGGAAAGATTAAGAACATTTACAGTCAGTGACGATGCTCTGCACCACAGTGGTGAAACGTGAAAAGAGTCGGAGAATAAATATTTTATCGAAACGTTGGTAGACTATGTTTCATTTAATAATAATCAGATGCAGTTGCGGAAGTTGCAAGTTATTGGTGCGTTTTGTTTCCTCAAACCAGTGTTAACCTTTTGATCGTGAGACAATATTTATTAATTAAGTACACTATTATTTTAAAAAGACTATGCATCATGCTCATCACTATTTAAACGATACCAGATAATTAATCTTAGAAGACCTAGCAGTATCCAGTAGCAGTTACAGAAAAAAAATCAATTTATTTTCTAAAGAGCAGAGTTCTTGGCGTCGCTCGATCTAGTTGACGTTGCTTATCCTTACACTATTTTTATTTACGCAATGAGAAACGTGCACCAAGTTTCATACAATTAGCGTCATCCATTTCCAGAATTGAAGAAAACCTAGATTCATCCGCACCCTACAAAACAAGAAGTGGGTTCAAGTTCATTTACTCATACACTATTTTTATTCGTCCGAAAAGATTCATGCAGCTGCAGTGATTTCGTACCGGCCATTTCCGGTACTAAAATAAACCGTGATTTAGCAGCACAGTTCTAAGAATGGGGTGGTTTGGATGCTCTGATATGGAATCTCAGTTTTCATTTTAGTCCAGGTTACATTTCCACCTAATTACATCTGCTGATGTTGCTGCTCGAAAATCGAAACATGGACCGTACGCGCATTAATACAGACCACATACATAAAAATATATCTGGAATGTGTATGTTTATACCGGCATCACGCAGAAAATACAGATTTTGAATAGATTTTAAGAATATGAAAACTTATGATTAAAGTTAAAATTTAACGTATGTCTTAAGACGTTTCGACACATTTATTTTACAAATAATCTAGTATTACCAGAAAACTGCTTAATCGATTTTGGCCGAGTTTTTACAGTATCAAACATTAGATATGTCTCATTATGCTGACTAATCTCCCAGTGGAGTAAAAAATTAAAAGATATTCCTTACCTGTACAGTTGAATATCGGGTATTCAGAATTTTATATCAAGTTTTCAGAACTAAGCGAAATATAAAAAAATATAAATATTATTGCCTTTCGATTTTTCTCAAGGAGTTACAAATTGAGGCACCATTTTATTGCGAATAGAACATTAAAGATGATAGCTAGAGACATTATAAATGTGTTGACAGAGATTGTGATTAAAGAAAATATCTTTTGTTTCTTCGTTATTAGTTAATCACATTCAATACGGCCATCTATGGCGTTTAAAAACTGAATATTCGGAACTAAAGGAAGGAATATTTCAAATTTAGTTTAGTATGCAAAATAGTTATAATTGTAAACTGCTTTTATTGCTTTCTTTAAAGACTATGGACAGAGACATTGTAGTTGTGTGTTCAGTGCGGACTAAGCAACATCTAATCGATCTATCTTTGGTATTTGTCACCATACGTTCAGAATTTAATTTAATGTTCCAGTGTTATATAACGTTGAAACATTAACACATATCAAACAAACCAATTGAGATTCTAAGCTTTAAAACGGTGCAAACCTCATCGAAATCTTCTCAGTATTTTCTGTATTTTTCTAGCTCAAACGTATCAAGTTTTCGTTTTATAGATATAGGTAGATAATTCCTTAAATGCATCTATCACTAAGATAAAGTGCAAAATTTAAAACTACCTTCTGACAAATTATTCTGTTTATTTTCAACGGGAAAAATAATTATTTCTTAATCAAAACCCCTACATTTTAAGGTTGTAGTACACTCCTTACTTCTTTTTGTGCAGTTTAGTATTGTTCTGCCTAAATACGCGATATTTTAGTGACTTGTGCATCTGACACGTCTATGCTTGAGGAAATAATGTTTGATAATTTTTCAAGTAAAATATCCCTATGAAGAAAACAACCGATATGGATGAATTGTAAACTATAATCCTACAGACAAATAACAAAATTACATAATTCGTTATATCAAAATTTGAAATTCACCCCGGTCAGTGATTTACTAGTAGTTTAGTTCTATACTGAGTACAGCAACATAAATCTAGCCGAGCGTATGATACAGACGCATACACTTACAACAACGAACAATGAGAGAGCTTATCACTCATTTTACCATTAAAACAATGCGATTAACCTGTTGAAACCTTTGTTTTTTACATTAACACTGTTTCCCCAAGTTCTCATCCATCAAGATGATTTGCTACAAACTCATAACAACAGAAATCTGTTCGTTACATTTGTAAACGAAACTGTCTCATGCTTGATAACATATGGAAGGTGTGATGGTATTTTGTTTCGTAGGTAAGGGAGTCAAGAATTAAAATAAATTACCAAAGAAAATGAAGACAAATTTACCAAACAAGCTGAAAAAGTTTTAAATTAAAATGGATCTTTAATTAAAAATAAACATGTTTTTTATATACACATCCAGGCTTTTATGGCAATGATACACCTCAAAAATGTTACAGCAATAATTAGTTTTTCACACTTAAAAGTTTAACCCAGTGTTTTTGATAAAGCATTGCATACAGGTATTCAAACCTGCCATTTTGTGGAAGTGAAGGAACTGGGTTACAAAATTTTCGTAAGAGCTTTTCTTCTATATCGTGATGTAGTATAGAAAGCACATATGGATATCAAATACAGGATATGGAAGGGGTGCAAAAAAAGGGCTGTCTCTGGAAATTACCGTAGAACGCAATCGGTAACTGATATGATACAGGTGCTGGAATGGGATTCATTTGAAGATAGGAAGAGGGTGAAGAGAGTGATGGGAATGTACAAAGCGAAGGCAAGGAAAGGAACAGGTGGAAACACTTAAAGTGTTGCCTGGAAGGAAAACGATGCTGGCACTAGATTTCATTCGGTGTTGGAAAATTTTCTTTAGTAGGCAAGGGAGTAGTAGATTCAAATAAATTACCAAGGGTACTGATGAATAATTTACCAAAGATACTGAAAGATTTTAAAATTAAAATTCGAAGAGGGAAAAATTAGGCCGGTACAGGAAAGGAAAAAATGGATTCGTTCCATTCAAATTAAATGAAATTTAAAATAAATTTAAAAAACTGATATCCCATAATAGTTCTTAGCAAAATCTAGTGACATAAACAATTTAATTTCTTCATAACATTTTGTTACGCACGTGTTCGGCGGCTTCAGTTTCGTCATACATATCATTATCCGGCAAAAATATTAGTGGTCAGTTAATGTTTTATGAATACACATTGAATTGCTCGTACTAAGATGCAAAAAGAATACTACGTTCTCAGTGCAGCAATATTGGAACAATCCATTTTTTCTCTCACATAATTACGGTTTGATTTATTCGTTGTCCAGAACAATGGCGCACTTCTCTCTTACAATTAGAGCAGATGCCTCGTAAGCTCGCAGAAATCAGTACTACAAAAATGAAATTTTTGTACTCATCAGGTTAGGAGAACTCTGGAAAAAGAGTTTTTCGGGGTTCTGGCGGGTCAGTTTTGATGCACGTTTTGACCGTCATATCATTTTGGGTTTCCTGAGAGGGCGAGCGCCAGTGCGAAGTGTATTAGCGGCTAGAAATTTGAGATCTATTTTTCGATATGTGTCACCACGAAAGACAAAACTCGTCTCCCCAAGTCGAAATCATAGCAGGTGTTTAAAAACAGCAAAGCAGCGTCGCGTCCCCTGTGGTTGGCCGCGCCAGCTGCACCCCTCCAGCAGGCGTTCTCCAAATTCCAGCCTGTCGA
Source organism: Vandiemenella viatica (assembly GCA_031002005.1). Classification (NCBI taxonomy): domain Eukaryota; kingdom Metazoa; phylum Arthropoda; class Insecta; order Orthoptera; family Morabidae; genus Vandiemenella; species Vandiemenella viatica. The sequence goes on from JARYHS010011408.1 coordinate 68,104,751, forward strand.
TCAATGCCCGTTCCATCCAGTCCCCAGCGCATAGCAGCCAATACTGTGCGGGAGCCACATTTAGCCGGGGCCCGCCGACCGCCGAAACGCTTCCTATAAATAGCGAAGCCGGCTCAATTGAGCCAACGGTCTGGCTTGGAGGGGGCGGAGGCCTTAATAGGTTTTCAGCAGAGTCCTCGCACCATTTGTCAGCGCCGTGGGCCCGGCGTCCGGTAGTTGGTGCCGAACGCCACCTGCAGAAGGTGGGTTGCGATAAGTCGGGGCCCGTAGCGAGCTACAAGATATGTGGCGGCGATGATGCACTTTATCGAGCGGAAACTTTGCTTGCTCTGCGAAGCCAGCGCCCGCCGGCTTATCCCAGTCCGCCATCTAACTCAGGGCAATCTCCCCCCCCCCCCCTTACCCTCACGCTCTCCAGGCAGGATTTTCTTACTGTTTCTCTAAATGCGCACCATTCGGTGCTGTGTTAGGTTTGCGGACCGACTGCCTGTATGCACTGTACATCACTCCATGGAGCTTTAATCCTTTAGGACTCAATTGGGCACATTGCGTGTGACTGGCAATACAGACAAATGACACTGACAGTAGAGTGCAGAGTAACAAGTGTCGGCCCTTATGGAGCATCCATAAACTACGTGGCGTGGTCTAGTGGGGAGGGGGAGAGGTTGGCTAGAAAGCTACGCTGGACTACGTGGGGGAGGGGGTTGGATTCACAGTAAGGTACAGACAACAAAACAGCTTGTGGATATTTATCTCCGTATATAACTCAGATATCCTGTAACACTAGCAGTGCTGCTCATGCGGGTGACTTGCATAGCATTGTGTTGCACGCGGCCTGTTCATTTGAACTAACCGACAAGCGACGGCGAATTAAACCTTAGAAGGCCATACCTAGACTCACATTCGCTTGCGGATGTCACCAGGAATTTTCCAACTCAGTGGCAGTTCGTATTGCTTTGATGGTTTCAAATAAAACTGTTTTGATTAGAATTGCCACTACTTGATAAAATAATTCTAATTTCAGGTTCTGTCAAATGAATTTCAGTGCAAACTTAGTTATACTGCTTGCTGTACTAGGACCGTCTCAGGTGTAGCAACTGTTTATTTGTCATCTGAAATAGATATGTAGTAAAACACTTACAACGTCTTACGAAACAACTAGAAATGAATAAATGTTTCAGTAACAGAAACAAATCTATCAGAAAAGCTTATTACTAAATAATAAAAAAAAAAAGTTTATCAATATCTCTGTAACATGTAGTGCTGCTATCTAGAGGTATGAGATCACTGCTTATCGACGACAGCGACGCCTAGCAGCTTGACTATGAACTATCGCACACCAGTGACCTTGATCGTTCTTAATTTTTCCTTCTACGAGTTTAATTTCAAAAAAATTACTATTGAATGGGAGTCACTAAAATGGATAGAATAAGGAATGAAGTGATTGGACGCACCATAAAAGAAGAATTCCTACAGGAAAGGGTAGAGAGGACGAGACTGAGATGGTATGGACATGTAAAGAGAATGGAGAATCAAAGAATCCCAAGAAAAAGCCATGAAATTAAGATGCATGGTAAACGACCCAGAGGAAGATCAAGAGATGGATGGCTGAAAGGAGTGGCGGAGGATGTACGGAAGAGAGGAGAGGACTGGAACAAAGTGATGACAGAGAGGTGGAGGGATGAAAGAAGCAAATGGAGAGGCTTGTGCATGAAGCAGACCCGGCCAGAGGCTGGAAACTGTTGAGGATGATGATGATGACTTTCTTAGTTAATATTGTTACCAAAGCGGAAAACTTAATTTTTAAAGTGATAAATCATTTATCGACTTTGGTTAAATATAAAGGGAGGAAGATGGCTTGTAACAAAAAAGAAAAGCACCTTTTAGAAATAATACATATGGCTATGTATACAGGGTGGTCCAGGGTGGTCAGAAATTCACTCATCGGCGGGTAAGGGCAGGGTTCGGGACGTTGCACTAACGAAATAAATACAAAAAAAAAATCTAGTAAAAGTCGTACCGTTTTTGAGTTATTCGCAGCTAAAGTTGGCCAATAAGAGCGCTGAGCGGGCGAATTCAAACAGCCTTCCACCGGCGGTGTTGCCAAGCGTACTCGAGGCATGCGACCGCCACAGAAAACGAAAAGAAAAATTCTCTTAGGAAGGGGGGATCGAACCCGCAATCTTCAGATTGAGAGTTTGCCGTCTAACCGACTACGCTGCCAAGGCACTAGAATTTACTTGTTTTTAGAAGCCACTAGGGTGGGAAGTCGGTGGTGGGGCTAAAGGACCATGCCAGAAGAAGTCTCACAGTCGAACGCAACTTACTGATAAAGACACTGTCATCATGCAACGTCATCAATTTTCGTTTGAAGAGTACGCCGATATGCATTTGGCGTATGGCGCTGCTGGACAAAACAGGGCCGAAGCAGTTAAGATTTACACGACTCGATTTCCTAATCGTGTGTTGGTTGACAGAAGGTTGAGGGAGACGGGAAGTATTGTTGTCCACATGCCCGACGTCGGACGAAATCGGTTCAGGCGGAGAGTAGGATTTGAAGACAATGTCCTAGAAATGATTGCTGATAATCCCAGGACAAATTCTATGGTCATTGCCAACGCATTGCAGATACGTCCAGTCTAAGTAATCCCTCAAATTCTCCGTTTAAATGTAGCCTTTCAATAGGGTCATTTTTGTTGTTTTTTAATTATCAGACCTCACATGCCACTGTTTTGGACGTCCTTCACGACAAAGGGTTACATCCCTTTCACTTTCAAAAGGTTCAAGATTTGGAGGAAGACGATTTTCCACTTCGAGTTCAGTTTTCACAGTGGTTCCTGCAGCAATGTAACGATTATCCAAACTTTGAAAGGAAGGTGCTGTGGACGGATGAGGCGTGCTATACCAGGGAGAAGCGTTTTAATAGCCGAAACAGCCATATCTGGGATGTCGAAAATCCGCATGCAGTTTTTGTCAAGTCATACCAACACAAATTTAGCGTTAACATTTGGGCGGATATTTTGGGCGAGTTTATACTAGGCCCTGTTCTACTTGCACAACGTTTAAATGGCGCTTCTTATTTAGCATTTCATGAAAACGTTCTTCTGTTGTACTTAGAAGAAGTTCCTATGGCAATTCGTAATGACATGTGGTTTCAACATGACGGCGCGCCGCCGCATTTTGCAGTACCGGTACGTCAACACTTTGGTGCATTGTATCCTAACAGGTGGATTGGTCGAGGAGGCCCAATTCACTGGCCAGCTCGGTCACCAGACAACAACCCATTGGATTTTTATCTCTGGGGAGCTGTCAAGGCCATTGATTATGAGACTGAAGTAGAAACACAGGAAGAACTTTTGGCTAGGATAATTCTAGCTTTTGATGAAATTAGAGAAAGTTACAATTTTGGAAGACTCGCAAATTCAGTAACTCAGCGTTGTCGTGCCGGTATTGCAGTTGAGGGAGGACATTTTGAGCAGTTGCTGTAAAATGTAAGGACCCATGTTTTTTGTTATTGTTGTTTATTGGGATACATTTTTACTACGGTTACTGTTGCGGGTTGACGTTTATTGTAAGTAAATCCCTGTTGGCTTTCAATGTTGCGACTGATAACGTCAAGTTGGAATGAAACTACTGTACAGTAATTTGGTTTTGTGTCACTGATAAAATGGCTTTCAATGAGTAACAGCTTGTTTACCTTTTGCGGCTTGCCGCGCGTTAGCGAGTTGATACAGGTTGCCAAAATGTACAACTTGTTTGAATAAGAACAGACTTTTTGCAGCAGAGAAAGTTACGTTACAAACGATAGAATGGGTTTAATGTTCTTTTTTCCAAAAGTTTATCGTTTTTTGTTTTTGTTTTATTGTTGCAAAATAGTAGTAAGGATATTCACGTTAATCAAAAAAAAATTTGTGATCTAAATCTAGTGAAATACGATTACATGGAATAAAAGAAGCTTCTTTGCAACGGATAAATTAAGTTCACAGAATTATTATTATTATTATTATTTTGTGCCAGTAACTAAACGATTTTTGTACAAAAATTAAAGATTAATCTAGCAAGCAGATCAACTAATTAAAAAACAATTCCCATAAAAAAGAATCCTCTAGCCCCACCACAGGCTTCCCGAAAAATATCGCGGATTACCGATCAATTCCGATTACGAACAAACAGTCCGCCCTAGTGGCTTGGCAGCGTAGTCGGTAAGACGGCAAACCCTCAATCTAAAGGTTTCGGGTTCGATCCTCCCTTCCGAAGAGAATTTTTCTTTTCGTTTTCTGTGGCGGTCGCATGCCTCGAGTACGCTTGGCAACACCGCCGGTGGAAGGCTGTTTGAATTCGCCCGCTCAGCGCTCTTATTGGCCAACTTTAGCTGCGAATAACTCAAAAACGGTACGACTTTTACTAGATTTTTTTTTTGTATTTATTTCGTTAGTGCAACGTCCCGAACCCTGCCTTACCCGCCGATGAGTGAATTTCTGACCACCCTGTATAATTTGTTTGGGTATTTCGGTGAATTGACACCACTAATGGAAGACATGTAAAATAAGTCAATCGTACCCAGCATTTACATCCTGGAAAGGAAGTTCCACTATGTGTGAAGCAGAACATAACTACAGTTATTTCACGCACACTACGATGAGCTGGAGTACTAAACTCCTCCATATATCGTAACTGTTTTCTAAGCGAAAGAATAGTAACATGACTGATGAGCTTGGTTAACAAGTTTCCAATTATTTTAACGTCACGTAGGTATTTTATTCGTAGAGTGATACGATAAAAATTCTGGTTTACTTTTTTAGAAATAAACCGTAGCATCTACATTTACCCATCCTGTTATTTTAAATATAGTTAGGTGTTACTCCCTCTTTGTACATGTATTTCATTAGTCTTTAGTTTTATACGAAAACATTTGGTATAGAAATTGAGGTTACATCCTCTTCGGCCGGCTGTTAAAATTATCTGAAATCACACCATGACTATTTCCTTGATGCTAATAAACCTGCTGCAAAGGCACCAGACGATGAATTGTAAGGAGATAATTTTAAAACCCCACCTCTATTCTTATTATATTCAAAATGGAAAATATTTCCGTGAAACGGTAATAATGCCATTAAATCCCATTAAAGTCGCGTCGATTATGAACTAAAATCTCGCCGATCCCAAATGAAAACAGTCTAGAGGGGAACATTTCTGTCGACTCATAGAGAATAGGCGATGTTAATACAGGGACACAGCAGCCTGTGTTTCCTTACATTTCAATAGATAAACATTAATTACAGATATTAACTTACTACATTAGATGAGAGATTTGCAGTACCCTATGGAACGGGTTCCCGAACTGACCTCCCAAGTCAACATATATACAAAATTGTTTGCTACTTTCACCAATATTCAAGAATTTTTGTGTTCTGAAGGATCACGCTGAGCAGTTAGCGACGCAGTTCACTCCAGCAATCAGCCAAGTGAAATTCTCACAAAAGATTTTGACTGCCACCGCAGCACTGAATCTTCTTTTCAAAATAACTCACAATTTAGTGCTTAATGTCTAAACTAGAAGACTGTGGTGGTGTGAAATGATTATGAGCAACAAAAGGAAAGGAATTCGGTCATGGTCTATTGGAAGACCCTTCGTGACATTCGTGTGAAAATATTTTGGGAAACCATGGAAAAGAGAAGTCCAGATGGCGGGGCAGGAAATCGAACATGCGTCCTCCCGAATTCTCTTCGTAGGAAAATCTGAAGTACTTACTAACCACTGACAATTTACGTAATTTTTCAAATATATTGTGACTTGGTTCAGTCATAAGACGTCCATGAATACCTTCTCCTCAAAACGACTATGACATAAGACACTGTGAAGTCAGCCAAAAGTGGTGACGCCTTGAAAATGTACGGCTGGTTCGCAGTGGTACAACAAACAGAAGACGCTAAATCTGCTGAAAAGTAGTCAGACTGGCGAGCTTGCTCCACATTTTATGATAGAAGCGGAACTGGGAGAACAATTTTCTTAACGTTACACAATACAAGATGCAGTAAACTTAGTATTTTACGCGTACCAAAAACAACGTCCCTATTTTCGGAGCTCCCTGCGTTTGCGTATCTAAGGAAACCATTGAATCTGGATGACGTAATATTACGTTACCGAGGAAATGATGCATCGACATTGTCGGTAGCACATAAAAGGAGGCCCCCAGCGGCGCCTAAGCTCAGTAGAGACGTGGAAGGGACTTGGAGTAGTAAGATCACCACCACTGCTATTTAAATACGCAGTCACGAGTATCGAAACAGTATATAGACCTGTCGGACTATGTGTCTTCCTTTAATCTGCCTGTGTGAAAGGGTAGTATCGTCACATATACCGGTATGGATAGATGGGGATTCCTCGTTCCAGTTGAGGTATTAGTCCATTGTTTACGTTCACTTATGTTTCGTGGTTTTGTTTTTCAGTATATGCCTCCACTCAGGTCTGACTTCGCGGGTCGGCCAGGCTTCCACGCGTGATCCCAGTGGGCCAGTAGCAAGACAACGGCATCGGGTGGGGATCCTACGATAACCTTGGCACCGTATGTTTATGTTCACTAATGTTTCGTGGTTTTGTTTTTCAGTATATGCCTCCACTCAGGTCTGACTTCGCGGGTCGGCCAGGCTTCCACGCGTGATCCCAGTGGGCCAGTAGCAAGACAAAGGCATCGGGTGGGGATCCTACGATAACCTTGGCACCGTATGTTTATGTTCACTAATGTTTCGTGGTTTTGTTTTTCAGTATATGCCTCCACTCAGGTCTGACTTCGCGGGTCGGCCAGGCTTCCACGCGTGATCCCAGTGGGCCAGTAGCAAGACAAAGGCATCGGGTGGGGATCCTACGATAACCTTGGCACCGTATGTTTATGTTCACTAATGTTTCGTGGTTTTGTTTTTCAGTATATGCCTCCACTCAGGTCTGACTTCGCGGGTCGGCCAGGCTTCCACGCGTGATCCCAGTGGGCCAGTAGCAAGACAAAGGCATCGGGTGGGGATCCTACGATAACCTTGGCACCGTATGTTTATGTTCACTATTGTTTCGTGGTTTTGTTTTTCAGTATATGCCTCCACTCAGGTCTGACTTCGCGGGTCGGCCAGGCTTCCACGCGTGATCCCAGTGGGCCAGTAGCAAGACAAAGGCATCGGGTGGGGATCCTACGATAACCTTGGCACCGTATGTTTATGTTCACTAATGTTTCGTGGTTTTGTTTTTCAGTATATGCCTCCACTCAGGTCTGACTTCGCGGGTCGGCCAGGCTTCCACGCGTGATCCCAGTGGGCCAGTAGCAAGACAAAGGCATCGGGTGGGGATCCTACGATAACCTTGGCACCGTATGTTTATGTTCACTAATGTTTCGTGGTTTTGTTTTTCAGTATATGCCTCCACTCAGGTCTGACTTCGCGGGTGGGCCAGGCTTCCACGCGTGATCCCAGTGGGCCAGTAGCAAGACAAAGGCATTGGGTGGGGATCCTACGATAACCTTGGCACCGTATGTTTATGTTCACTAATGTTTCGTGGTTTTGTTTTTCAGTATATGCCTCCACTCAGGTCTGACTTCGCGGGTCGGCCAGGCTTCCACGCGTGATCCCAGTGGGCCAGTAGCAAGACAAAGGCATCGGGTGGGGATCCTACGATAACCTTGGCACCGTATGTTTATGTTCACTAATGTTTCGTGGTTTTGTTTTTCAGTATATGCCTCCACTCAGGTCTGACTTCGCGGGTCGGCCAGGCTTCCACGCGTGATCCCAGTGGGCCAGTAGCAAGACAAAGGCATCGGGTGGGGATCCTACGATAACCTTGGCACCGTATGTTTATGTTCACTATTGTTTCGTGGTTTTGTTTTTCAGTATATGCCTCCACTCAGGTCTGACTTCGCGGGTCGGCCAGGCTTCCACGCGTGATCCCAGTGGGCCAGTAGCAAGACAAAGGCATCGGGTGGGGATCCTACGATAACCTTGGCACCGTATGTTTATGTTCACTAATGTTTCGTGGTTTTGTTTTTCAGTATATGCCTCCACTCAGGTCTGACTTCGCGGGTGGGCCAGGCTTCCACGCGTGATCCCAGTGGGCCAGTAGCAAGACAAAGGCATTGGGTGGGGATCCTACGATAACCTTGGCACCGTATGTTTATGTTCACTAATGTTTCGTGGTTTTGTTTTTCAGTATATGCCTCCACTCAGGTCTGACTTCGCGGGTCGGCCAGGCTTCCACGCGTGATCCCAGTGGGCCAGTAGCAAGACAAAGGCATCGGGTGGGGATCCTACGATAACCTTGGCACCGTATGTTTATGTTCACTAATGTTTCGTGGTTTTGTTTTTCAGTATATGCCTCCACTCAGGTCTGACTTCGCGGGTCGGCCAGGCTTCCACGCGTGATCCCAGTGGGCCAGTAGCAAGACAAAGGCATCGGGTGGGGATCCTACGATAACCTTGGCACCGTATGTTTATGTTCACTAATGTTTCGTGGTTTTGTTTTTCAGTACATGCCTCCACTCAGGTCTGACTTCGCGGGTCGGCCAGGCTTCCACGCGTGATCCCAGTGGGCCAGTAGCAAGACAAAGGCATCGGGTGGGGATCCTACGATAACCTTGGCACCGTATGTTTATGTTCACTAATGTTTCGTGGTTTTGTTTTTCAGAATATGCCTCCACTCAGGTCTGACTTCGCGGGTCGGCCGGGCTTCCACGCGTGATCCCAGTGGGCCAGTAGCAAGACAAAGGCATCGGGTGGGGATCCTACGATAACCTTGGCACCGTATGTTTATGTTCACTAATGTTTCGTGGTTTTGATTTTCAGTATATGCCTCCACTCAGGTCTGACTTCGCGGGTCGGCCAGGCTTCCACGCGTGATCCCAGTGTGCCAGTAGCAAGACAACGGCATCGGGTGGGGATCCTACGATAACCTTGGCGCCGTAATTTGATGAAGGATTCTTATGTAACTCGACGAGATAAATTGAAAGTGAAGAATAAATTTTTTTGATATCTCGCTTAGTTCTCGAGATATTGTATTTCACAATTGACGTGGTTAGGTCGAAATGCTGTCTGGACCATAAGAAATATTTCACCATAGCCAAACTTGATTATGAATTCCTACGTAGCTCGACCAGATATATAGATCGCTTAGTTCTCGAGATATTGTATCTCAAAAGTGAAAAGGTTAGGATGAGATCCGGCCTGGACCAGAAAAAATAATCCATCAAACCCCCTATAATCTACACGGTGGAAAGGCAATACAGGTGTTTTATTTTCTTCCTAATAGTTGTTGTTTGGTTGAAATACGGCCAGGACCAGAAGGAACGTCATTAAAAACACAAGGAACTATACCTATAATTCGTTTTTAACACGCTATATCTCTAAACCAAGCGAGATATCAAAATGTTTTATTTTTTATTTTCACTTTGCTTCGTCAAGTTCTACAAGAATTCGTCATCAGATTTTGGCGCCACGGTGATGATAGAAATGCCCATCGGGTACGCTATATGCCGACCAGCTTGAATGTGGTTTGTGGGCAGTTTTCCACATTCGCCAAAGGCAAATGGCGTTCTGAAACTGTCACCCCGAACTCATAATTGCTGAATGTACTGTGAACTGGAACATTGATAAATAAGAGTGACAAATAAAAACGTTTAAGCAGTGTATCTATGTTCTTATTTTACCAGTGTATGGTACCGCATTCTTTTGCTTAACTTCACAGTAGCAATTAAAAAGCATCCCGCCTTAAAAAAATTGTCTAGACACAAATATCAGCTATTTCTATATAAAAAATGCTTCATCTAAAACGACGTTTCATATTCGAATATATTCAAATCACACTAGTGAGAGGAGAATGTGTAACTAATCTGATTTTTTTCCTGTTTTAGTATGTTTAGCGTTTAATGAAATATATGCCAGCTCCTCGTAGTGCGATTTAAAAGATAGGAGGTGCAGCCATTCCTATCACCTTTCAGTGATATGATTCGCTCGTACATTGTAGATTTGGTGTATTTTCGCGAATCAGATACCGGAGTTAGGAAACAGGAAACTAAGTTATAGTTCCAAAAAAACTAAGGAGTGGGGGAGACGGAATACCTTGTGTCGCTGATCTTGACAATCTTCTGCGCGCACCATGTATTGAGCGGTGCGCAATACTCCAGCCTGCTACCGTCTCGACGGCGATATTTCATAGGAGCCGAGGTACACTCACGAAAGCCATTCTTTCGTATCGGGAGTACACAGATACCTACAGTCGTATCCTCCCACTCAACCAGTAAAGATCCCAAATCAGTAAAAGAACTTTCGGCGAGTCATCGGAATCACACGTGTTACTATCACACACAGTAAATATTCTGCGCGGTTATGGAAATTCTGGCCCAAAAAGAATAGTGCCCTCTAATTAATAATTCCGTTTTGTCGTATTGCCCTTGTGACAGGGACCGAGCGTGGTGGTGTAACGGCTAGCGTTCTGGCCTCGCATTCGGGAGGACGGCGGTTCGAATCCCCGTAAGGGCATCCAGATTTGGGTTTTCCATGGTTTCCCAAATCACTCCAGGCAAATGCCGGGATGCTTCCTTCAAAAAGGCCATGGCCGAATTCCTTTCCATTCCTTGCCCCCATCCTTTCCCGTCTCTAAAGACCTCGCTGTAGAGAGACGTAAAGCAATTTAAAAAAAAATTGTGACAGGGTTTCTATTGATTGCGCATTCCGCCGCTGTCATAGCCACCATAACCTAACCCGGTAGTAATGACGATAATAAAGTACGTTCACAGTTGAAGTAACAGAAACACACTTGTAGATAGCTGCATGGCTGAGATGCTAGTTAAAGTAAAGAAAACTTTAAAATGGAACCGAACCACGAAAGCGTTCTGGCGTACTTCACATTACACAGTAAGCTGTGCGAGAGGTGAATGTCGGGTTAAGGGCCTATGAAAATCCCCGCCGAGACAGGGATTCGAACCGGGGACCTTTCGATCCCCAGTCAGACACGTTTCTCTTGTCCATTTTAACTAGCATTTGGCCAACTCAGCCATGCAGCTATCTACAAGTGTGTTTCTGTTACTTCAACTGTGAACGTACTATATTATCGTCATTAACGTTTTCAGTAGGGACGACACAGCACGGACACAACACTTAATTAAAACCACCCATGACTCAGCCGGAATCGAGGCAGTGACCCTGGCCACGCTAGCCCATCCGCTACCAGAGCCAACAGACCACTCAATGCCCTGTAATGACCCTGGGATACTAACTTTGTTACTGTTTTTATCTGGGACAGTTTCAGTTTCACTATAGCACATTCACTGTATATTTACTGTTTGTGGTATGTTTTTTTTTATCAAGAGTCAAATGATCAATAAAGATTCCCTGTACCAATAGAGTACTTGACACTAAAAATAAAAAATACTATCAAACTTAACTGAAAATGATTAGTTATAATATACCGAAAATCATCTTTTTTGTTGGATAATAGTTAAATACATATTATTTTTAATAAAATAAAACGCAAATATACATCCGATAGTCATGCGAGGTCAATTCTTTGCAATCATCTGTTATGCATCTGTCGGCAATATGTGCGTCGAATGTTTAAGGTTTTAAGACAAGCCATCACTCAGTTTTGGTTGCTAATCCATGAAACAAATAATAATTGCAATGGGAGTTGTATTTAACAAAGCAAATAGTTTAAATTTACCCAATATTAATGTGACGATGCTGGGAATGTTTTTCGCATAAAACAGCGATTTGTGATCAGCATACTTCCAGAACGTCAAAAAAATTTCCTCAAAGTTAACATATTCAAAAATTGAAAGTTTAGTTTTTGCTGAAAATTGCACTCGTCATATAATTAAGATAATTCGTATGTAAGAATTACGTTTTTCTGCGCGTTGCATCTGAATGTTAGAATTTACAGGGTAGGTTTCAGAAACTTGTATACCCTACAATACAGGTTCCCAAACTGGGGAGCGCGAAGACATGTAGAGTTGAAAACCTTCATTCTAAAAGTCGTTGTTAGTACTAAAGCCTGGTATTTGCCTTATTATTGATAAAATTGTGACGTAGAGGTGGAGCATGGGAATATTTCTTTTGATGGAAGGGCGGCGTGTGGAACGAACAGCTTTGGGAACCCCTACCCTAGAAAGAGTAAGATAAGCAAAAAATTTATTTGATGTGACTAATATTAGCAGAGGCAGCACTCAAGTTGAAAATATTTCCTAATTGTTGTTAAGATAATTAGACAATAAACTACCAGAAAACGTTTGTAGCGACGTGCAAAGACATTGTTATTGATGAGCAACATACTCGTAACAGTAGCGACGCTACGAAAATTAGTGACTTGCTAGATGAGTTGTGTACTTGTATTTATATAAATCATGAAACAGATCGTACAGATGATGGCTTACAGTCCGATAAATCATTTATAGACAGATTTTAAGTCTATGACAGAAAAATATTAATCGTATATCAATTTAGCCTTAACAAAAATACACTGAAGACTTTGTAGACCTATAAGCTAGGTCCTTTCGTGCAATTTTAGGCACTTTTTATTTTCCTTGTTTTGAATGTAAATAAATAATTTGTTTAGTGTTTTAATCGAGGTATTAACACACTGAGACACTAATAACCACTTGTAAATTCTAAAACTCATTTTTTTTATAGCAGACGTGACGTCACAAAAGACGAATTGACAGCAGCGAACGTTTTGGCACCAATATTCATATCGGCATATAAAAAAGTAAAATTTTTCATTGATCCATTTGGTTTTTTAAAAGCAATAATATTTTTTGGTTACAGTAGACGCACAGTTGTCGCGTGTTGACCGAGCGAGTAGCGAACTTACCCACTGTGGGTCCGTTCCAGCGTCTACTTACTGCCAGCTGAGGTGCTTCCGGTTTCCAGCCGGCATCTGTAAGTTCCTAGCTGGGATAAAAGTACATGCACAGAGACTTAATTTGCGTAAAATCAGGACGTAGGTGCTCCTTGAATAATGTAAAGAGTTGCGGTTACTTGATTTATTGTGAAAGCGGCTGCGTGGTAAAGTTACAAGTTATTGGTACATGAAATCGGTGTTTCCTGATATTGGAATAGTGGACCATAGGATCCGATGTTAAGACAGAATGCATTACAAGCCAGCAAAGGGAGGGTGATTGGAAAAATGCCTAAAAATGGCCTGTTTGGATAGTAACAGGTCTGCCACACGAAATTTCACATCACTTTTTTTTTTTTTTTTTGTAACAGTTTAACGTCCCTTTTTAACAACGTGGTCTTTAGAGACGGGAAAGGATGGGGGCAAGGAATGGGAAGGAATTCGGCCATGGCCTTTTTTGAAGGAAGCATCCCGGCATTCACCTGGAGTGATTTGGGGAAACCATGGAAAACCCAAATCTGGATGCCCGGACGGGGATTCGAACCGCCGTCCTCTCGAATGCGAGGCCAGAACGCTATCCGTTACACCACCACGCTCGGTTTCACATCACGGACTGGGGCGAATCGTGTGCGCAAAGAGGCGCCCTCGATTCCGGAAGGTGGGGAAAGCCTTCCTCTCATTGGCTGTTTATCACGACGGACATGCGTGAGATTCACGTGTTCATAGTGTGTACTGGCCGTGCTATACCGTGTTCCCACAGTAAGAACTGCAAGACCAGCGGCCTTGGCGCCGGTGTCGTGTATGAGCGGTGTAACCTTCATGCTACTGTGCTGGCTTGGAAGCACTCCGCCTTCATCATACTAAAATCTATACAAAATCAGCTACCGCGACACTGTTAGAATAGTGACTACTTTCCCAAAATGAACCAAGTACCCCATTGTTTAGTGCACTCATTAAAAAAAGTTACTTCAATCACATATGGGCTTAGCGGTTTACGTCTATTTATTCTTCCTATTGTCTCTACACTAACCTCTATTATCATAACCTTATTCGTTCATCACACAGTATATTTACCAGCGTCAATACTCCGCCATAAATTTACAGAGAAGGGGAAGGGAGGCTTGTTTTTAGATTTTTATAAATACTGCCCGTGGTTTAACAGGAAAATGCAAAAGGCAGTGCAATGAACGAGTGGCGCAATTATAATTTTCAGGCAAATCCTTTCCACTATCACACCACCACGACCCTACAGCAAGGCGGTAACTTGTAACATTGCATTGCATTGTCCCATGACTTTATTTCGAAAGCGCAAAATTTCGGTTGAGTCCCAAATCCCCTCAGAAACATCCTCCCTTTACAATTTTAAACTGCGATCCCTGTCACCAGACAGTTTGATTAAATTCTTACGCCTCTGCCCAACCCACGAAGCAAGGAGGTCAGGGACCGTAGCCTCACAACGAAGTAATTATTTCAACTGAGATCAAAGAGCTTTGGAATGCTAAGCCTCGTCCGCCGTTCGAACAGCGCTTGAAACGTGTCAAAGAACATAGGCTTCAAAGAACCCTTACATTATAGACCCCGCGGAGTGAGCAGAGACAGAGCGCGCTCAGCTAATTAAACGGCAGCCCACTAGATGTCACCGCCTCCGATGTATCACGTCGGAAATTGGCGGCGGATGCTGCGGGGTGGGTTGTGGAGGGGAGTGCAAGGAGAGAGGAGTGGGGGGAGGGGAGCAGGATTCGTGGAACCCGGACCTGTTTCACGCATCAATTTCCTCATTAAGTGGCGCCGTGCCCTTGTCCCGCGCTAATAGTGTAAGCGATTAGTTAATTAAGCGCCGACAATTAAGTTTATCGAGGTTTCCGCTGGCGGTGCTGGTTTGCCGGTGGGTGCTAATTTTATCAAGCGGGCGGAAGCGACCGTTACGTTCGGAGCCTTTCGGCTGCGCTCGGGAACTACACTCCGAGCAGCAGACCGGAAGCAGGTGCGAAGGAAATTGACGGGCGTTGTATTCCGTGGAGTATTGCCCGGGCGCAGACTGCGCACCACGTTTCTCATAAATTAACAGTGCGCCGTAATGTCTCTGCCACGCCGCTGCCGCCGGTAATATCTTTGGCGATATTGCTATACCTGACATGGCGCCGATATCGCGCCATTTATCACACGTGTGTTCGCACGCAAGGCGCCCAGCGATTTGAGCGCAATTTTAACGACTCCATTAAAAGTCTTCTCACGAACCTCTGTTGCTCACTTTTTTCTATACTGCAACGAAAGACGCACTTTCATCGGTTTCTGCTCATTATATTGTATGCTGACTTCTTATAAACCGAAGAAAGACAAAAAAATTAAGCCTCTCAGACATTAGAGCAATAAGAAGAATTAAGTTTTTTTATTATTTACAAAGTAAAATTACAGCTGTTGAACGAAGAAAGAATACATCGTACACCTAACGATAAATACTTCAAAACGCGAATTTTAATTTCTTAGAATGAACTACAACCTAGAAATAAATTAATAAAACTCTGCGTATGAGGCACTGCGCTCTGTGAAATACACTGTGAGAATACCATGAATAATAATAACTACCCCTTTTGCTAGGCTGCTTAGAGAGTTTATTAAAGTAAACGTATTTACAATATCTTTTTCGATAAAATTTTTGATGTACAAATGCAATCAACTTTTATTTTCTGTTTGTAATTTTCCGTAATCGATACAATAATATTGTTACTATGGGGATAAAATAATTTCGTTTATTAATACAGTCGGACTTTGCTACTTTAAAGCGACTATTGTATTCCACGGATTGCGTCTTGCCACACAAAATAAAGGCCTGCTAAGAGAAATTTTGGCCAGTTATAGCGGCAAGCATTGCGTTCTTTCAGAAGAAACTATGTACTTACTTCTAGTTGACACGTTTAACATTAATGCCAAATTATTACATCAAAATATTTCTATATGTGCTCAAACTGTGGTTGTTTTCATTAAGTCTTTGATCTGACTTGTGCTGGCACCAATTCCAGAAAAGTTGAAAGTGTCTGAATTAGTGCCATCGATTTTTACTATGGCACGGTAAGTGCTTCTCTCCCAGTAGACTTTACCAGAGTTTCATCCGGGCGAACGTCTAGAGTGTCTAGACACCCGCTTCAAACTTGGTTGCAGACACCGATAAATATATAATGAATTCACACGTCTGCTGTTAAGGCCTGAAGACGCCCTTGTACCCGCATACCGAACGGCGGATCAGCTGCAGTCACCTCATGCGCCAACTCTTCTTAGCATAAAGCGACTAACTTAACGTGTGACTGTATACTGAACAATGGCACATAACACTGTTGTTTTTATTTAAATTATGGCTTTATACCTCGTCGACGGCTAAGGTCATTAGAGGCGGGATGGGACTGTGGACAAGGAACGGGAAGGAATGCGCCCATGACCTTTTTGAAGGAAGCATCCCGGCATTAACCTGGAGTGGTTTGGGGAAACCATGGAAAACCCAAATCTGGATGCCCGGACTGGGATTTGAACCCGCGTCCTCCCGAATGCGAGGGCAGAACGTTAACCGTTCACCCACCACGCTCGGTGACATAACACTATGCGAAATGAAGGAGGAAGTATCGAGTCTTTTTAGCTTAGTGCGGTCAAGTCGTTAATGCCCCATATTTGACAAATAATTTTTAACAAAACCTTGCATCAGAAGCGATGTCTTTCTAACATAAAACAGCTGATTAATTAATTCTCACAAATGAAAACTGTTAAGAATAAATCTGTTGTTATCTGATTTGTCCGGGTGGAACCAGACGTTTGAGCCATCATTTTGCGGCTCTCTTCAGAGTACTACTTCTGTAAATAGCCACAGAATGATAGCTAAACTGACAGGTTTCAATAAACTGACGCGTCTCCACCCCAACAAACCAGATAACTTTGGCGATGACCACGTAAGTTCACGCAACCAAGAGTCTCTCGGTAGCTGATTGATGTCACACGGGAGGTACAACGGTGCCAGGTACGAGCCCACACAGTCGCCTACCGGCAGTACTGGCTGCGGTTTTGAGGATGCTATCTGCAACAATCAAGGTTTTTTTTTTACTTATTGCTTTACACCTCGTTGACGTCGAGGGCATTAGAGACGTGATGGGTGTTTTGAGAAGGAACGAGAAGGAATTCGGCCATGGCCTTTTTAAGGAAGCATCCCAGCATTCGCCTGGAGTGATTTGGGGAAACGATGGAAAACCCCAAATCTGGATGCCCGGCCAGAACGTTAACCGCTCACCCACCACGCTCGGCAGGAATAAAGGTGAATCTCGGGCTTGTCCGCAATCTCACCCTCATAAGCTACACATTTCACAAACAAAAAATAACACGTATCACACGCTGAACATAGTTACACGTTTCAGAGATAGGTGGCAACGCCTCACTCCTCCCATTAAGGACCGTGCACAAACTACGTGGCTCGGTCCAGGGGGGGGGGGTTGGCTGGAAGGCTACGCTGGGCTACGTGAGGGGAGGGGGGGTTCCGAGCCAGACCACGTAGCTTTCCTTTCATAACATTTTTCATAGTTAAAATGAGGAACAGAACTCACAACAGCATGTGTACATTTATTTCCCTCAGTTAATTATCTCCGCATGTAATTTACAATAGTCTGAGAAGAGAAAACAGTACAAAATGTCTTCCGGAATCAAAAAGCTCCGTGCTACGTGGGGGGGGGGGGGGGGAGAGGCGCAAAAGCCACGTAGGGCTACGTGGTGGGGGAAGGGGGGGTTCACAGGAGGGAAAAATGGAACTACGTGGTTTATGTACGCTCCCTTAATACACAGTACAACCTGGCTGTAGGCATATAATGCTTGGCGTCAGCAAGGGCATGCAGGCATCATACCACAGTTCCAAATGTGACCATTCCAGCGATGAGTGAAACTCAACAAAGGCAACCTACCCCAAAATGTTGGCAAGATGTGGTGAAGAAGAGACTACCTTCCACATCGATTTGTATATGGCGATGCACAATGTAAATTGGGTTTGACTCAGATCAAAGTTGGTACTGCTGGACAGAACTGTAATACGGCGCAAGTAAATACAGAAAATCCTTAGACATTATAGTGTCAGTCCACCAGTATGAAAACAAAACGCAACAAACTGGTATGTGATATACATATTACATATTTTTCAGCAACGTGAAAAAGTTATATCGTGTACATTTTCTTTATTGAGAAAGAAGACGTCATTTCCACCATACAACAATTTGTTTAGCAACAAATTTCATTATTTTTTAAAAGGTAGATATTAAAAAGCCTCGTTATGATTCTCGGATAAATGTTGGAAGGCATAATTTTTCAGTTTTCTAAGCCACGCAATAAGAAGGCTTGGTTTAAAGCTTTTCACTCAAATACAGCACGTATCAAACCCTAGCAGATTTTGTGCATCACACTGGAAGACTTTGACGGCGTTGATAAGATGTTTGCTGATATGAATGTGCTGAAGATTGCTTAATGATGAGTGCTTTTCTATTTTTTATTTTATTAGATGTTATTGTGATTTGTTTTATTTCGTTCAACGTCAGTATTTCTGTTGTACAAAATATATTAAAGGAGAAAGATGATGCTAGATATTATGGTAAATTTTCTATCTCGAGCCGTGTGGTAAGGAAACATAACTAAAATATATCATTCTTGTACTGTGTTTGATGTGAATGTTTTTCCGCCGTTAATATTTTATTTTCGGTGCGGCATTCCAAAAGTCACTGTGGCCATTTTTTTAATTATGAAGTATCGTAACTGTGAAAGATGATTCTATCCAACATGGTTAGTTTCGTGAGAAAATGTATGAAACCACACAAGTTACTCTGTTGATCCCGATTTCCCAGAGTTTCGTTGCAACTTATTGATGCCACAAAAAATAAAAAAGTGATCCCGATTCTTAAACCTAAGGTCGCATCGTAAAATTGTTGCACACCACTCCTAACTCAAACTTTTCCAAAAATTTAAGCTTGTTTTCTGTAAGCATTATAATGTTTTCTTAGAAAACCATTCCATTTTGTCCCAGGATCGTAGTAACTTGCGAGTTCATATCATTAACTAAGAGCAGACAGGTTGCTCTATTCTTTCTTAGAAAATCCGTGCTTCACGTCATAACATCATTCTTTTTTGGCAACAGAATAAATTAAGTATAGCAAAGTGCCACAAGGAGGACATTTTGTTTTTACTATTTGGACACAAAATGCACCTTTCCCTTGGTATCCTTAGAATATTTTCAACTTATTTCACTTTAAACTATCATCACTTAAATAGTACAATATAAAAATGATTCCTTACGAGATTCTAATATATTTTCTTGTGAAAAGTGCTTAACACAAATACTGTGTAAATAAAAATCCCTGTATTTATTTTTTCTTTAAAAAAATCGTGTTGCATGATCTGAATTCAACTTCCAAACGCCTTCACTTATCGTGTAATCTACTTGTGAAACTGAGTCACTATCGTACAGCTTCTCACAGGCATTACATATCGAGCTAATGCTTGGAGGAAACAGCACCTAATAGAGCCCCTAATTAAATTGGTCGCGAGGCAATACACAACACACTGCAGACGTTCTACGTTAGTGATGGAGCAGAATTTACTATTGGTTACACGCGCACAGAGTAATTTGCCAATTGGTGTCATATGATTTCAGGGCCAGTACTCTAATAACATCATCGCTGTTGACTGTTAAGTTTTAATCCTGTCGATAATAATGAATCGAAAAAATATTGATTGTATCAGCCCTTTAATTGTGGCTTTGCAATTTGAAATTAATAAACACTCCCAAGAAGTTTCAGATAATCGATTTTATAGTAAAATATATTTTATAAAGTTACTTATAGTTTTAATTTAGAAGCGTAAGCTTAGGTGATCTAACTAACAATATAACGGAGTAATCGCTACTGTACAACAGAGAAAGGATGCCTTTTAAAATATATAAATATATATATATATTTGCTGTCGTCAGTCTTTAGACTGGTTTGATGCAATCCTCCATCCCTTCCTATCCTGTGCTAACCTCTTCATTTCTACATACCCCTTACAACCCACGTCCTCAATTATCTGCTTCATATATTCTAATCTCTGTCTACCTCTACAGTTCTTACCTTCGACTGTTACCTCCACTAACAAATTAACCAATCCAGCATGTCTCAAAATATGACCTTCCAGCCTGTCTCTTCTTCCTGTAAGCTTCTTCCATAAACTTCTTTTCTCACCCATCATTTCCAAAACTCGTTCATTTCTTACTTTGTCTGTCCACCTAATTTTCAGCATTCTTCTGTAGCACCACATTTCAAATGCTTCAAGTTTCTTTCTTTCCGGTATTCCTAAAGTCCATGTTTCGCTACCGTAAAGTGCTGTGCTCCACACATAGAGTTTTAAAAAGTTCTTTCTAATTCCTAGATCAATATTTGAAAGGTTTCTCTTTTTCATGAAGGCTCTTTTTGCTAGTGCTATTCTGCTTTTAACATCATTTCTGCTTCGGCCATCGGTTGTAATTTTGCTTCCCATGTAACAGAACTCACTTACTTCTCCTATTGTATCCGATCCAATTTTTATATTTAATCTGCTAGTATTGGTATCATTTCTGCTACATTTCATCACTTTTGTCTTACTTTGATTTATATTCAGTCCAAAATATTCTTTCAGTATTTTTTTCATGCCAATCAATAACTTCTCAATATCCTCAGCCCTCTCTGCTAACAAGACAATGTCATCAGCAAATCGTAGCATACTGATTTTTTCTCCCTGAAAACTTATGCCACATGGAAATTTTTCTTTGACCTTCTTCATTGCTTCTTCTACATACAAGTTGAATATTAACGGGACAGACTACAACCTTGTCTCACCACCCTTCTTAACTGATGCATGTCTCTCATGATTCTCTACTTTTATTACCGCCACATGATTCTTATATAGTTTATAGAGTATTCTTCTATCTCGATACTTTATACCTGACTTCTTTAAAATTTTGAACATCTTGTCCCACCTAACATTTTCAAAAGATTATTCTAAATCAACAAATGCCATAAAAGTATCTTTGTTTTTCTTGATCCGCCCTTCAAGTGTTAATCTTAAAGACATAATTGCTTCCCTTGTACCGCGATTTTTCCTAAACCCAAACTGATCTTCACCTACTATCTCTTCTACTACCCTTTCCATCCTTCTGTATATTATTCTGGTCAGTAATTTTGAAGCATGTGATGTTAGACTAATGGTGCGAGAATTCTCACATTTGTCGGCTTGTGCTTTCTTTGGAAGTGTGAAGATGATATTTTTATTAATATATATATATTTCGTTCAACACTAAAATTCTATAGTATGTCTACGTTACTATTGACGAGTACTAGATAAAATATTTTGCCACTGCAGATTGTACAGTTAATGAAGACTGGAATAATCTGAACGAAAATGTACAAACTACAGCGCTCAGAAAAAAAAAATATACCGTATACCAAGAGGCAAATTTTTCTTGCAATTGTAGGTTTGCCATCTCCGAAGTAATTGAAGATAATTTCTTCGAGATATACGTGCTATGATGAAGTAAGGAGACGTCGCAACCCTGCAACCTAAGCGATAGATTCGTCCAATTTGTAGCGTAGTTGCAACAAGGGACTTTGTGACAAGTGTTTTTATACCTCATCACGAAAATTGAACCGTGAAGTATTGCGCAGTAATATGCCATTTATGTTTATGTTAAACTAGGTGGAAATTGGCGAAAATATATATTATTAACTTTAAAAGGATATTGGAAATGTGGTCCCATCGGTCTGGTGGTGTTCCTCCTGGTATATGGTGACTTCTTTGTCTCCACTTCAACACTGTTTCAGTCAAATATTTTATCTCTTCTCCAAGCCAAATTGAGTTCAGAAGGCAGATCGAATTAAGACGAATACTGCAGTAAAAGACCATAGATCACTAGTACAGAGGTCCACACGGTTGGGGTGAGCGAAATTGTTCAATTGAATAAAAAATTATAAGTGAAAATTATAACAGAAGAAGTTATCGTTAATTGAAAACTTATCGCCAAATAATAAATGTTCTGGGAATTAATTTTTTGTGAAAATGGTGGCCAAAAATCTAACCGAGCAATAAAGGACGCACGGAAAATTGTGGCAGCTGATCAGTTGGAACAAATGGAACTCTACTCAGAGTTATTGAGCTGTATAACAATGGCTGTCGCATTCTCACAGAGCTTCACACAAAAAGGAATGACATGCCGTTGCGCAATATTTCACGATTCAATTTTCATGTCGGGTTACAAAAACACGTGTTCACTAACTGCACCACTACGCAAGTCAAAGATTGTACCGATGTGCCGCTTGGTTGGAAAAATCGAGATCGAAGATCTTGTTTATACCACGTCATGCAGAATAGGCTCATCACTTATTTATACAAACATAAGGAAGGATGGGAAGAATAAACCAGTGACAAAAATATATCAAAACTTTTTAAAAAATTTCATATTTTTCTCTTAGTCGATACCACTTGACTCCATCTATGTTAATGAATGAGTTTACTTTCCATAGCTTCGTTCCTCTCAATGAAGTTTTTTTTAATTCTTCTCCTTATATACCTATGAAAAGTTAAGGATGTGATATCGAAGACAAAAAGATTATTTCTTATTAAACGATGAATTTATATTGGTACCGAACCATTAATAAATAAAATTCCCTGTATATTCTAAAAATGTTTCTGTGAAAATAGAATTATTTTATCTGTTGATTACATTTGAAAAATTTCGTTAGGAACGTACCTGTCAGCACAATAAAATCTCAAAATTACATTATAAAAAGAAGGAAAAACAAATATTTCCCTTATATATTTTTACTATAAGGTATTTTTTTGTCACAAGCCTGTATCTTCCTTCATACTTAACCGAAATGAATGAATGAGGTGTCATTTTAAATCTTATGGTCTTCACTTTGGTCACATCATATTTTAAGAATTAAAGTTTTCGTAATTCGAACCTTAAAGGGCAAAAGTATCAATTTTTTTGCAATGCGCTTTTGTGTCACGAGCGATTTATCTCCTTTAATATCTAACCGATATAGATAAATGAGGTATCATATTAAAGACTAATTTCTCCGCCGTGGTATCATTACATTTTAAGAAAGGAATCTTTTGTAATTCGATCCTTAAAGGGCAAAAATGTTAATTTTTCTAAAATTCGTTTTTTGTGTGTCGAACAATTTATCTTCCTGGATTTTTAACCAAAATCGATAAATGAAGTAGGAGTAGGAGTATGAAGAATATTCAACCTCACTATTCATCGCATTTTATTCGCGAAATTTTCGCACCGGTTGTCTAGTATTTCCCTTATTTTTACATCAGGTGAAACATTTTTACACTTAATTCAAATAATAATAATAAAAAAAACAGATAACAGTATAGCCTATCTAGGAACAGATTATCACACAAACGTTAGAGATCTTCTATGTTATAAGAGTTCACGTAGGACCGCACAGGCCTGCAACAAATATAGAGATTTTTCTCGATAGTTTAACACCTTTCGCTGAGAAAAGCACACAACAATGATCTGCTGTATAACTGAACATGATTATGGATAGATGATAATAGTTCAGGTTTTCGATCCCTACTATGTGACAAGAGAATTTCTGGGTTATATAACCAAAAAGATCGATTGATATAGATTTTGGGGATTCGGTAAAAGGATGAGGCCTCTGAAATTTTAACGGTCACTGTTTATATTGATTTTGTTTCCATAACAACCATCCTTTCCTCTGCACATATCTGCCATGGTCAGAATAACCCGACGCATGAACTCTTCCGTAATTTTTTTTTCTATTTTTGAAAAAATATATCAGAGTTTCCAGTTCTTCGACTGTAAACGTGGACACAAATCCTAACTTAATGTACGAGATCGTTTGCCACTAATAGAAGTGTCACGTGACGTCCTCATTGATTTACGTTCTTGCTCAACAGCATACAGTGAAGTAATCACATAGGAAAAGATGAGGCAGTTCTCTATATTCCACACATCTGAAACCAGCTGTATAAGAACGACGGGTTAGGGAATCAGCAAAAAAATGGCCTCTACTCGTCACATGTGAGACATTAATAATGCAACAGCTTCCCTTTTGTAGCAACATGCAACAACGCAACTTCGCCTTTGTACCTGATTATTGTAACATTGATAATGCTTTTCCTTCACATACTACGGCATTTTAACAAAATCAGGAAATTTTCAAACCTTTTATATACACAGCCTCATATCTTTCTGATTTTTTGAGATACTGAAGTAGATTCCAGAATGATTTACAGCACATTTCTCTTTAAAACAACATTTAAACTCGGATCGAACAAAATGTCTTTGAGCTAAGGTAACGTTTATGCACAGATGTCTAACCCGGAGAGTCAAAAATTTGGTGATTCACTTATCGAACGCAGGTCGTGAAGTTCAGCTGCCATGAATGTCAGAGGGGTACTTGCTAAAACGCTCATTCATTCTCTCTAAAACGAAATCAAGATGGCGGTGTTATAACTACACAGAAGGAAAAAAAAATCCCAACACCAAGAAAAAATTATTGTAGAGTAATGAAATTTGGACAATGCATTTGTCAAGTTAACATGTTTAATTGATTAAATTTTCAAGATCACAGGTTAATTTAAGCTCAAGAAAATGCATTTCAAATGTGAAATACTGTTAAATTAATAGCCGGTGTAACCTCCAGAATTTTGAATGCAAGCCTGCAAACGTGAATGCATTGTGTCATACAGGTTTCGAATGTCATTTTGTGGTATGGAGTTCCATGCTTGTTGTACTTGTGCTGTCAATACTGGGACGGTCAGTGCTGGCTGTGGATGATGCTGGAGTTGTCGTCCAATGATATCCCATACGTGTTCAATTGGAGACAGATCTGGTGATCTCGCAGGCCAAGGTAACATGTCGACACTCTGTAGAGCACGTTGCGAGACAACAGCGGTATGAGGGCGAGCGTTATCCTGTTGAAAAACTCCCCCTTGAATGCTGTTCATGAATGGCAGCACTACAGAAATTCGAGCTGCAGTTGGTACCACAGTGACACAACGAACTGTTAGAAATCGGTTACTTCAAGGACAGCTCCGAGCCAGGCGCCCTGTAGCGTGCATTCCACTGACTACAAGCCATCGCCGTTTGCGACTCCAGTGGTGTCAAGCCAGAGCTCATTGGAGGACGGAGTGGAGATCTGTTGTGTTTTCTGATGAAAGCAGGTTCTGCCTTGGTGCCAGTGATGGCCGAGTGTTGGTCAGAAGGAGGCCAGGGGAACGCCTGCAACCAAACTGTCTGCGGCCTAGACACACTGGACCTACACCTGGAGTCATGGTCTGGGGAGCAATTTCCTATGACAGCAGGAGCACTCTTGTGGTTATACCAAACACACTGACTGCAAATTTGTACGTCAGTCTGGTAATTCAACCTGTAGTGCTGCCATTCATGAACAGCATTCAAGGGGGAGTTTTTCAACAGGATAACGCTCGCCCTCATACCGCTGTTGTCTCGCAACGTGCTCTACAGAGTGTCGACATGTTACCTTGGCCTGCGAGATCACCAGATCTGTCTCCAATTGAACACGTATGGGATATCATTGGACGACAACTCCAGCATCATCCACAGCCAGCACTGACCGTCCCAGTATTGACAGCACAAGTACAACAAGCATGGAACTCCATACCACAAAGTGACATTCGAAACCTGTATGACACAATGCATTCACGTTTGCAGGCTTGCATTCAAAATTCTGGAGGTTACACCGGCTATTAATTTAACAGTATTTCACATTTGAAATGCATTTTCTTGAGCTTAAATTAACCTGTGATCTTGAAAATTTAATCAATTAAACATGTTAACTTGACAAATGCATTGTCCAAATTTCATTACTCTACAATAATTTTTTCTTGGTGTTGGGATTTTTTTTTCCGTCTGTGTATTTTCAGCCGAGTTATAGAAGTTCGAAATTACTTAGACACAAACTGACACTCATTCGACATCAATTTTAAAGAGGTTTCCTCGTCAAAGAATGAACAGAACTTTAGTCAAATATTTGGTCATAGTACTTTATGGGACAGAGACATGGACAGTGAAACAGAAGAAGAGAATGGAAAGGGTAATGTGGATAGATAAAGTGAGTAATGCTGAAGGGCTGTAAGGGGCTGCTGGGAGGAAAAAACTACAGCCAAATCAGAACACAAAGAAACAACAACTGGATGGAAGATGAGTGCCTGTGAATAGACGCCTTGGAAGAACTAGTTTGGAGTAAGATGAGTGAGAGGAAGAAGGAGGCACAGGATACAGATAACATCATAGGAACGGAAACTAAACATGAAAAGAAGGGCAGAAGACAAGAGAGCATGTAGAACAGCAATGTGAATACCTGCCTTAGGGCAGAGTTCTAATGGCGATGATGATGCATACTTTTATTCCACTATTTATCACTTGTTGATATGTTTCTGCTATTAAATAACCAAAATATCTTAAATAAAGCAATGTTATTTAATGTAATATTCAAGACGCTAGGCAGCGCAGGGATTAATGTTGTTTCTCTAGCAGCGGTATAGAAACCTTAAAGCCTACTTACTGCTACGGAACAATCTCTTTGGAAACTGAGAGGCAAAAATATTTTAGCATCAAATCTTTGGGAGCAGAGGTTACTAGACCAACAACGAATGCTAAAAATGAACAGCCCTATAAGCAGCCAACAGCATTAATATAAAGCAATAGAAGTGACAAGAACACCTGATGAATGTTTTGGATGGTTAGTAAATTTATTCACTGAGCATAGTAATCTTAACGTACCACAGCACAGCATATAATTAACTGAATAAAAGAACAAGTAAGTCTCTGGAGGCCTATATGCTGAGATTGGAGCAAATGTAACCCGATCCTAGGATAAAAGTGGCTGGACCATTGTCCATACATTTCATTCATTTCATTTCCGAGTATTACTACGAGGGATTGGAATTAAGACTTGTCTAGCGAATCGTTAAAACTGTCTCTAGACACACACTCAGTAGCTACGTTTCTCTGAAACCTCTTTAAAGATGTTTTATATTTTAATAAAATGTTTACTTATAAATCAGGATAAAGAATTTATTATTGTTACGCATGTCACATAACCATATTCCCATAAACAGTTACAAATATTCCAACAACAGTTTTATTCAAGTTATTTCTGTACAGAAAATACATCAGTCCTGAATGAGTAGCTTGTTGCAAGTCGTCTTCCATGCTGACATTCAAGTAAAGTGCTTTGTCATTTCGATGCTGACCGCTGGCCATATCACCATTAATGTAGACCCACGTCACCGAGCATTAATTCATAACACTGAGCAATGAAATGAATACAAAGAACAAAGCGGCAGAGCTATCAAATTGACGATGTATTCGCAATTTGTTGTCGTGTTGAATGAAATGAACTGAGTTTCCCAGAGAGAAACAGTGATTAATGATGCGTCCGTTGCACCAAACAACGAGAATTCACGCTTAAAGCTGGCACGGCGAACGTTCTGCCTACCCAGAGATCGTCTAACCCATGGTTTTTCACAATTGTAATAAAAGACATAGAATATTACTTCTGAAACAAACACTAGCTAAAAGCACGGATTTGTGATGGCTCGCGAAGTTTTGTTATAAAAAATATTATATCTTATATATAAAATTCTCGTGTCACAATTTTCGTTCCCATACTCCTCCGAAACGGCTTGACCGATTCTCATGAAATTTTGTGAGCATATTGAGTAGGTCTGAGAATCGGCCAACATCTATTTTTCATCCCCCTAAATGTTAAGGGTAGTCCACCCCTAATTTTTTTTTATTTTTAGACAAAATTTTTATTTTTTATTTTTTTATGATACAACATACAAAAAAACATACAATCCTAAATTTTCACCCTTCTACGATCAACCCTTATTTTTTAAGGCATTCAACTGTTTCCAAAGATAAAGAAACCAACATTAGCATACGTAAGTTTCTGTTTTAAAGCAGAATTAATCCTCAAAACAAAATCAATATTCAAAGAGCAAATTAAATTCTTTAAAAAAAAAAAAAAAAAAAAAAAAAAAAAAAAAAAAAAAAAAGATTTTTTCAGGTATTCAGAGCAGGTTAAAATATTCATTTTTAGTTTCGTATTTTTTAAATTTTTTTAACTGCGATTAATATCCTTGGGCCACGTAAGTATTCATTTGCTCTTTGAATGTTAGTATTTTTATGGATATTTAGTCGATTCCATCAATCTCCGGTCGATAACTGATCAATCGTTATTTAATTAGTTATCCCTGCCAGATGTCTAATTTCATTAATTCTATTTATGTGTGTTTTGTACAGTGAGCAATGCCAAGAAAACGCAAAGGGGCTGATTTGAGCCGTAATACAAGTAAATCTCGAAACTTGCGAAATAGAAGATCCGAAAGAACCGAAGAAGAAATCCAGCAACAAAATACTGATGCACGTGTCAGAATGGCGCAATTGCATCAAGAAGAGTCAGAAGATACACGAGCTGAACGCAATGAAGTCATAAGATTAGAACAACGACAATCACGCCGTTTCACAGTCAATAGACGCAGAACAAATGACCAACAACGACAACAGGTACATCGAGCATCTACATAATATGATTCATTCCTGCGTCTAGCATTCCAGTATGAGCCCGATATTGAATATTATGCTCATTCAAAAGTGGTAATTGGTGCTATGGACAAGGAATGTCCGCATTGTCATGCTCTGAAATTCAAAAATGAGCCAGCTGGGATGTGTTGCGCGTCAGGAAAAGTGCAACTACCTGAAATTGAAACACCACCTGAACCTTGAACGGCTTACTTATCGGCACGGATCCAGATTCTAACGTGTTCCTGAAGTCAATTCGAACATTCAATTCATGCTTTCAAATGACATCGTTCGGAGCAACAGAAATAGTTCGAAATACTAATGCAAATGGTCAACAATACAATTCTACATTCAAAATCAGAGGCCAAGTTTATCATAAAATGGGCTCACTGCTGCCAATGCCAAACGAACCACATAAATTCTTACAAATCTACTTTATGGGCGGCGAGGATTCCCGAAGCGCACTTGCCAATCGCGTGAATGCACGTTGTGATTATAATAACCTTGATTCTAGAAATTACTTGAAAGTTATTTATATGGCAAAACAATGTTTGCCGGGTCAGCTAGTACAATTAAATAATTTACTATCATCAAAATCCGTGAATTTAGTTTGTTGAAAAAAAAAATTAGGTACGTTTATAATAAGACGCAATCTTTATATATTTAAAATATCGATTTATTTAATTTGTTTTTAATCAGATACAAAATTTCTTATTCAAGTTTCTTCCGGTTTTCTGCATTTTAACATATTCGAATTTTTAATATTACTAATTCTGTCATGAGAAAATCTTATATTTAATGCTAGGCTTTCTAAAGTTTTTACCGTCTATAACCCAACATATGTTAAACCAACAAAAG
This sequence comes from Vandiemenella viatica, assembly GCA_031002005.1. Taxonomy (NCBI): domain Eukaryota; kingdom Metazoa; phylum Arthropoda; class Insecta; order Orthoptera; family Morabidae; genus Vandiemenella; species Vandiemenella viatica. Next base: position 68,134,090 of record JARYHS010011408.1, read on the forward strand.
TTTATTTTTCTCCAATATCTACACCAACTTTATTCAATGTTAAACCTTGAGCTTTATGAATTGTGATTGCGGAAATAAAAATAATAATAAATATTCCATTTTTTTGCAAAAATAATGATTAATGGCACATCTAGAGATAAGTCTGAATTATTAGGGTGAGCTGATTTGTGTTCAATTTCAAGTCTAGCCGTTTCAAAACTTTTACCTCAAAAATAAAAAATTGTTGGCTAGTGTCGCTCGCCCTAACAAGATCAGTGAAAGATCCTAACTTACAAAGTTTGTGGACACATACGAGATCGGAAAAAAATTTAATGGGACATAATTGATGAATGATATTATATCGCTTAAAAATGTCAGCATTGTACGCGCTTTGATTAGGTATGAATTCATTGTGAGAAATATTTCTTCGTTTTTACGGTCCGAAAAGGAAAGTTTGAATTAATATTTAAGGCAATTACGTATAATCTGTATTTGTTTTCATAGCAACATTTTCGTACCTTACTTCTATCTTAAAGGAAAACTCGATTGATCAAAAGCAATAATTTTTCTTTCTCTAAAATCTTTATTTACTTAAAGCGATGCAAACCTAGCAGTGAAATTATTGTTAACCGTTTTAAACATCTTTTAACTGAATGATTACGTATGTTCATTACTTGATGCAGAACGTTCGCCTGGAAAAGAATCAAAGAATTGAATTCTGGACTGCCTATCCAACTCGCGTCCTATGTAGGTGGAGAATCAGAAAAAACTAACTTAGTACACAACCCGAATGTTGGTTGGATCCTCGCGAAGGAGGCATACTAAGCCATTGTGTCAAAGGTAGGATGGCCAGTTCCTTTCCTCTGGGACCTAGAGTTTAACGTGGAATCCGAGCCACGGGTGACCTGGCATAGCTCATATGATCAAACACAATTCTTAAAATTTCCTGCACTTGCCGCGACTTGAACCTGAGACCGGAGCAACGAACTTTTTGAAAACAAGCGCCTTAACCACTGAGCTACGTTTTTTCAAAGAACATTCAGCAACCATAGATTATCATTAACACAAAAAATAAAGGAATATCTTTCTTTCTGGAACATAAGTTCATTTTCTCTCAATAGTTCAGTTTGCGGCAATGTTATTTTCGGTTAAAGTTTGAAGCTTACCGATTACCTTACTTTTATTCTTTAATTTTTATTTTTATTAAACTTTATATAGTCTGTCAGTAAAATTATATAAATATTTAAACAACTGATTAATGGAAGGAGCAGTTTATTTTTTCGATAATTACAATACCAATGCATCTACATTTACACAAGTCACAGATTCATTTACAAAGAACATTCAACAACGACATATAATCTTTAATACAAAAAAATTAAATTAATATTTCACTTCCTGCAGAACAAGTGACTGGAAAGATATCCATGGTAATATGTTCTTGGTGTGCACGTAATTTATGTTTCTGTGATTTACATTGTTCATCATTTGCATATTTCTCAAAAAAAAAAATAATAATAATTTGGAGACTTTGTTTCAAAACGAATTTGGAATGCTACAAAATCAAATAGCAATAAAAATGCAAACAGAAAAATATTTCGCGGGTGGTGAAATCGAACAGAGGACCCCCCGCTCGTCAACCCACCTCCTCAACGCTCACGGCTAAACCGAAGTTATTAACCAGTGGCCTTCCGTAGAGGTGTAACTCATTTGGGCTCAATTTTTACACTTTTTAATCCCCGAATTCTCTTAAACGGAGGCCCACCACACAGAACTGCTTTAGGGTGGGAACCCACCCACAGGTGACGTACTATTTAACAGACTTGTTCTTTCTACGATAGCGATTTCCAAACTAAAGACCTCTCCTTGCCAGCATGCACGAATAAAAATAATTATAATTTACTTGCTTTTTGCAAAAATAATGCTTGATGGCACATCTAGAATTGACTTTGAATTAGTATGTTCAATTTCACGTCTTTAGGTGCGACAGTTTTTATTTTTTTAAAAAAAAGTGTACCACTAGGTGTGCATTAATCCGTCGCCTTTTTTACTAAAAACATACTGTAGCGCGTTGCACCATCTGGATATAAAGTAATTACTTCGCCTGCTAGAAGCGGAAGGTCGTCCGTGCTGTTCTGATGATCCAAGGGTCACTGGTTCGAAACCAGCTTCAGATATTGGCCTGTTTTCCTAATACGTGACCATAGTCCGTACATAACTTATCCGACACACGTTCCACTATGCGCGTTCTTTCTGTACAGATCATTTATATGCTGTGTGTACATGAAAGAGCATTTTCAACTCTTCCAGGTCCTGCCACATGAGCAAAAATATAATGAAAACAGTAATTCGATCTGCACGATCTGACAGCTGGCACCGACTCCAAAAATAACTAATTAATGTAAAAATTTTCAATAACAGTAATGTAAAATATTGTCCATTTAGATTTACTTTCTTCTAAGCATTGTATAAAGTTATTTTAAAATTTTTAGTACCATTTTTTGAAGGCAGTTTTTATGTTTTTTAAACAATTATTTTATTTTTAAATTTTTAGTGGTATTATATTTAATTTGTATTTAAATATGCCGCAGCAGTTCTCATTTTGTGAACTTCCTGGTAGCTCAGTGGTTAAAGCGAAAGCTTTAAAAAAATCTGTCTTTACAACAAATTTCAGAATGGGGAGAATTGGATGCTGTGTTAAGGAATGTTAGTTTACATTTTGATCCAGGCTGTGTTTCGTTCTAATCATAACATCTGCTAAAGCTGCTGCTCGATAATCGAAACATATAACATCTGGACATTAATACATACTACATACACAAATCTGTCTCTGGAATATATCTGTTCGTTCCAGCATCACACAGAAAATATAGATATTTAATTGGTTTTCACAGCGTAAAAGCTGAAATCTGAAGTACATGTTGAGACATTAGGACACATACATTTTATAAATATTCTGCAATGACTTAAAAATAGCTTAATTGATTTTGACGGTACTTAAAACTGTGGATTTTGTAAAGAACATTGGAAATTATAACGATGGGGGTAAAGGAGAAGAGGGATTGGGCTTTTGTATACCACATGTATACTGTCTTTTCTGATTGATTTAAAGTATACATTTGTAAATTTATATTGATATCACATAAAAGTTTTAGGTGTGTATAAAAAAATAATAAGGGAGTGTGGAGGTGAAGAGTAGTTTGATTATTGCTAAGGTAGTGTGGACAGCATTTTTCTCTTTGTTTTAAAGTATACATGTGCAAAGTTCCATCGAAACCAGATAAAAACTGTAGCTTTGTGTAAAGAACATTTATAAAAATTAAATGGTGTAAGGGAGTGATCGGTTGGGTTTTGTAAACAGAATGTTTCTCTTTGTTCTTAAGTATACATTTGCAGTGTTCCATCGAAATCTGATAAAAACGGTAGGTATCTATAAAGAACATTGGAAATTAGGAGGGGTGGGGGTAGAAGGGAAGAGGGGTTGGGCTTCTTCAACCTAATTTAAACACAATTGTTATTTATTTTTTAAAGTATACGTGTGCAAATTTTCTTCAGAATCAGATAGAAACTGTGCTTTGTGTAGATAAAAGGGGTGGAAAGGGGGAGAGAGGTTTGGCTTCTATAAACCAAATGCAGACAGTATTTTTCTGTTTGTTTTGAAGTATACATGTGCATACTTCCTTCAAAATCAGGTAGAAATGGTAGCTTTATATAGTGAACATTAACAGTAATTAAAGGGGTAGAAAGGTGAATAGGGTTTGTGTTTTTGTCAAAGTAATGTGAGTAGTATGTTTCTTTTTCTATTTGCTTTAAAGTATACACATGCTAAGTTACACCGAAATCGGATTAAAATATGGGTTTGCACAAACATTAAGGGATGTAAACGGGGAGCTAGGGTAGTTTATTTCATTTTTGGTCAGAAATCTTCTCCATAAAAAAATAGATATATGTGCCAACTCCCATAAAGATCGGTCAAATGGTGTAAACTATAGCTTATCAAAAAGAAAATTGACAAACGTGAAGGGGCGGAAATGGGGAAAGGGGTTCAGTTTTTGCAAACCAAAAGCTGACATTATTTTTCTCTTTGTTTTACAGTAAAAGTTTGCTAAGTTCTATCTAAACTGGATCAAAACTGTGGGTTTGTATAAAAATTAAACGGTTTAATGAGGATTGGAGGGTGGTTTTTATATTTTTTTGGTCAGAAACCTTCCTCGTGAAAAAATACATATAAGCGCCAACTTTCATGATAATAGGTCAAATGGTGGCGACTATAGCTTTTTATATATATAAGAAAAGTTTTAGAAATGATGGGTGAGAAAAGAAGTTTATGGAAGAAGATGCTTACAGGTAGAAGAGACAGGCTGGTAGGTCATATTTTGAGACATGCTGGATTGGTTAATTTGTTAGTGGAGGGAACAGTTGAAGGTAAGAACTGTAGAGGTAGACAGAGATTAGAATATATGAAGCAGATAATTGAGGACGTGGATTGTAAGGGGTATGTAGAAATGAAGAGGTTAGCACAGGATAGGAAGGGATGGAGGATTGCATCAAACCAGTCTAAAGACTGACGACAGCAAAAAAAAAAAAAAAAGAAAAAACATTGACAAAAATTAAGGGGTTGGAAGGAAAGAGAGGGGTTGAGCTTTGGCAGACCAAATGTTGACAAGATTTTTCTGTTTGTTTGAAAGTATACATTGACAAAGTTCAATCAAAATCAGATATGAAATATAGGTTTCTATAAAATTAAGGGGTGTAAAGGGGGACATGGGGTGGCTTTTATTTATTTTTTGGTCAGAAATCTTCTCCATGAAATATTACATGTATATGACAACTTTAATGGAGATCAGTTAAATGATGTCGACTATAGTTTTGTATAAAGAACATTGGAAAAAACTAAGGGGTGGATTGGGTGAGAGGGGCTCAGTTTTTTCAAACCAAATGTTGACAGCATTTTTCTCTTTATTTTTAACTATACATGTCTAAAGTTCCATTGAAATCGGATAAAAATGTGGGTTTGTATAATAATTAAGGGGTGTAAAGGGAGAGAGGGGTGTTGTTTTTTTTGGGTCAGAACCTTTTCCATGAAAAATTACATGTACATGCCAACTTTAATGGAGATCAGTTAAATGGTGTCGACTTTAGCTTTGTATAAGGAACATTGGAAAAAATTAAGGGGTGGATAGGGGGAGAGGGGTTCGGTTTTTTTAAACCAAAAGTTGACAGTATTTTTCTGTTTGTTTTTTAATATACATTTCCAAAGTTCCATCAAAATCGGATAAAAAGTGTGGGTTTGTATAAAAGTTAAGGGGTGTAAAGGGGTAGAAGGGGTGGTTTCTCAATGAAATTCATATGGGACCACTTTGGAGGTATACTCTATCCACTATAAAAATTTCATTTAAATCGGTTCAAAATTGGCGAAGATATCGCTGAACATACATAAAAAAAAAAAAAAAATTCAGAAGACTTGAGAACCTCCTCCTTTTTTGAAGTCGGTTAAAAATAGGATCGAATGCAATTGGAGAAGTAAGTGAATTCTGTTACTTGGGAAGCAAAATTACAACCGATGGCCGAAGGAGGAATGATGTTAAAAGCAGAATAACACTAGCAAAAAGAGCCTTCATGAAAAAGAAGGAATTAGCGATGTACCCCATTTTTGTGAGATAAAAGTAAGAACAAACTATTTTAAGCTCTTGAGTGGGACTGTTCCGTTTCGATGAGAATTTGGCGATAGTTTGAGTCGGACGGAGAGGCGTAGTTAATCGGACGGCTAGGCGCAGACGCGCAGAATAAAAGCAATACGGGCAGAGGGCGTTTCGGCGAGAAGAAGTTTGGCCTTTATAATGCCGCTGCGGACCTCAGTAACGCAACAGCAGCGGCGCGGCGGCAGTAGTAATAACGTTCTTTACGCCGCGCCGGCGGGCCGTAATAGGTCTAAATCTTAAGCGGGCTGGAGGGAGGGGGCAGGGCGTCTTTAGTTAATGAGTGTGCCGAGTTCTGGCTGCCTGCGCCAGTCATAACACTCCAACAGGCAGCCGCGCCCTAATTAGGGAATTCAATAAAACTTTACAGGAGGAAGCGCGCAATCCGAGCCATCCTTCGCTAGGCCTGGTTGGGCCGCTATTGTGCATAAAGTTCGAAATTCGATGTATAAACATACATTAAAGGGGCGCCGGAGGAGACCCCTGAGCGAACAAGTTAAGTGGCTATTATGCTCGCGCCGGGTACGGTTGGGAATACGAGACCGGGTGGTGGCTTGTGGCCTCGTAGAGGGTGCACGGGGGAGGTAAAGTTAATAATCTGGAGGGGTGGTGCGGTGGGAGTCCACGGGCTTATCTCAACAGACAGGCGCCGAGAGAGGAGCTGCTACAGATAGCATCGGGGATATTAGCGCTGGGGCGAAGAGGCTCGGTAGAGTGGGGGAGATACTGGGTAAGCCAAAGGCGGGAGGCTGTCAACCGAAGGATCACCCACATGAAGGGTCCAAACACGGCACTAAATAATAACTATCCCACTATGATTCCTAAGTGTTTGACCTCTTTTCTTACTAAATACCAGCTTAAACGCCGTCAAAATTACAAGTTCAAATAGCAATAAGGATTATTTATTTTACCGATACAACTTTTAATTAACTGTATGTAGTTTAAGCTTTCTATGAGTTTTTAATGAACCTTCCTGTTTCTTATTTTCAGTCAAAAATAATTCTTGGGTAACGTTGTGACATGGTTCTAGTAATTCCTACAATCAGATGCTCTTCTGCTTACATTAATTTCTGCATCAAATCCTCGTAAATGAACAAAAAGCAACGTGAAAATTTAACCGAACGACAAAGTATAAATTTATATCCCTGCCTGTCATTATTGTTAATCTCTGACCTTCGTATTTTTGTGCATTTTAGCTGCAGTTACACTTCCTTTTACAAAAGTAAGTGAGAATAAAATCAAATGCATTTATTAATTTGAAATTTATACTTCCTTTTGATTATATAAGTTCAAATAAACTCGAGTGCAGTTGTTTATTTGAAATTTCCTGGTTAGCCAAGCAGCACTATCGTGGTGGTCAGTGTAACCAACCCTTCGCGCGTCGTCGACTCGGCGAAGGTTGCCGAGTTGTGGAGATGACGTCCAGTATCCAGGCGCAACGCACTTTATTAAAGTAGAGATGATATTAATAATCGAATCACGTTTATTTTCTCTTTCCTTCTGTTTCATTAACTACTATACATATTTCGTTATGAGGTTATACTAATTTCTGGTACGACAAACTGGGTGTGTAATTTACATTTCATAATTCTAGGAGATGAAATGATGCAATTATTATATTTTAAAACTCGATGTACGTTTATCAACATTTCTGTAAGGCATGTTTTTAAACTTGTAAAATAATTGTATTCGAGTTATATTTTTGTTATTAATACAACATGTCTATCTGAGTTAGTAAATATTTTTAAATCAAATATAAAAATTACAACCAGTTTAAGTTATACAACTCCTTACATGTGGAAGACATCATAGGTACTTATTGTAACCATGTTATTTTTTCCTGTCATCAATCTCACGACTGGTATGATGTAATCCTCCATTTTTTTTACTGTCTTCAGCTATCCTCTTCATTTCAGCCCCTTACAACCTAAATCCTCAATTATCTCCTCCATACATTTTATTCTTTCTCTTCCTCTACATTATTTTTCAACTGCTTCATACACAAACAAATTAATGATTTCTTAGCATGTAACAAATCATCCTGTATCTTCTCTCTGTAAGACTTATTCACAAACTACCTTCCTCGCCTATCATTTCTAAATTTCGTAATTTATCTGTTTACATAATTCTCAACATCCTTTCAAAAGCCTCAATTTTCCTTCTGAAGTATTTCGTACTTTATTTGTTTAAATAACTCTCAACACTATTTCATAATCCTCAATTTTTCTCCTGAAGTTTTAGAAAGATCTTTCAGAGCCCTAAAACAACATTTGAAAATAAAAGATTTGTCTTTTCAATGGGGCTCTTTCTCCTAATGCTACTCAGCCATCAACATCATTCCCAATACAGCCGTCAGTCGTAGTTTACTTCCCAGGTAGCACAATTAACTTACAGCTGATTTTTTTAAATATTTTATATACTGTTATATCTATTATTTCTCCTATATTATATGTACTTCTGTCTTTCTTTGAGTTCAAGTTCATCCCTCCGTATTTTATTTACTCCATTCGCTAATTCTGAATCATTATTCTCATTCCCTTCTGCTAATAGGACACTTATCTTCAGAAAATTTCAGCATATTGATTGTTTTCTTCTTCCACACTTACGAAATATTTAAATTTTTTCTTGATTTATTTCTTTATCTACATACAAGTTGAATATCAACAGGAACAACTTACAAACTTGTCGATACTATTTTTAATCGCTACTTGTCCCTCGTGAATGTCTACTTTCATTATAGCTATTTGATGAACATACAGATTATAAATTATCCTTTTATTTAGATATTTTAGAAGTGTCATTTGTAAAATTTTACAAATCTTGTCCCATCTGATATTATCAAAAGCTTCTCCTAAGTCAACAAACCCATAAAAGTATCTTTGTGTTTTCCCGATCAGGCCTTCCAGTATTAATTCAATAAGCTGTCATTATCTCTGGTTTTTTTAAATTCAATCAGATTTTCAAGTAATATTTCTTGTAGTATCCTTTCTATTCTTCTGCATATTATCCTAGTCAGTAATTTTTAAGCGTAAACTTACAGTACAATAATTTTTGTTATCATGTGTTTCTTCGACAATGTGAAGATGATACTTTTTAAAATCAGTAGGCATATCTGCTGTTTCGTAACATTATGATCTCGTATCAGTGTAAATAATGTTTGGATTTCTTTTCTTTTATTAGAGACTTTACAATTTCTGCAAAAATCTTATCACTTTCTATTAGCGTTGTCACATAAGGGACAATCCGATTTGGTGGTTCCTAACGTTTTGTGAACGACAATAGACATATGAAATCACATACGTCTTGCTGGCGATCTAACAACAACAAATAATGCTGCTCATGTTGGAAATGGTCCCGAGAGACGGATAAAGCAGAAATTGTCACTGCACAGAAAATCAGAATCGTCTGCATACCTTTGGGTTAAATACCCGTCGGTATCCAAAAGAAGTGTAATTTTCTAAACTTACATTGACACAACTTATTCTAGCATTTTGCGTGAAAAAAAAAACACTCAAATGGTTTTTCCCATTCGAACTGCTCAGGAAGAGGCAATCATAAATAAAAAAAAAAATAACTTTAAACTAATTATAGCGATGAATTTAAAAACAAATCAAGAAACACAGAGTATTATTACATAATGATTCTATAGTTAGTTTTTTTGTATATTCCGTGTAAAGGAAAGAATTTAAGAGAGCCTTAAATATTTAAAATTAGACAGGGAACACGAGTAACGAGATTACTCAGAGTTGCTAAAAAATAAATCAGGTTAAAGTTGTTGACACTAACATGAAAATGTTACGAGGTAGAAGAGACATTAATATTAGTTTGGACAAGGCAGGACGGTGAGAGAATTCGAAAAGAAATCAATGAATTTATACATTCATGAGATTTTAAAATAAAATGGAGGAAGCTTGAGATTTATGCACCTGTACTGTATCTCAAAAATGTGAGACAGAACTAACATAATGTTATACTTATACATGAATAAAAAAACTTTACGATGACAAGATTTTTTGAAAGGCATGTTTACTCACGACACGCGGAGACGCTGCGAATGAAAAGATTGGGTATAAATACTGAACCCCTTCCTATCTTGTACTAACCTCTTCATTTCTACATATCCCTTACAACCCACGTCCTCAATTATCTGCTTCATATATTCTAATCTCTGTCTTCCTCCACAGTTCTTACCTTCGACTGTTCCCTCCACCAGCAAATTAACCAATCCAGCATGTCTCAAAATATGACCTACCAGCCTGTCTCGTTCATTTCTTACTTTGTCTGTCCACTTAATTTTTATCATTCTTCTGTAGCACCACATTTCAAATGCTCCAATTTTTCATCCTTCCGGTAAGTCCATGTTTCGCTACCGTAAAGTGCTGTGCTCCACACATAGAGTTTTTTCTTATTCCTAGATCAATATTTGAAACTAAAAAATGTATCTTTTTCATGAAGGCTCTTTTTGCTAGTGCTATTCTGCTTTTAACATCATTCTTGCTTCGGCCGTCGGTTGTAATTTTGCAGAATTCATTTACTTCTCCTATTGCACCCGATCCTATTGGTATCATTTCTGCTACATTTCATCACTTTAGTCTTGCTTTGATTTATATTCAGTCCAAAGTCTTCCTTCAGTATTTTGTTCATGCCATTCAGTAAATTCTCATAACCAACTCATAGTTAGGAATGGCTTAGTGGCAACAGAATTAGAAATATATTCAGTTCAGTCATCAAGTTACTATATTGGAAACTAATAACGTTTTCTGACGCACAACTTCATAAACTTCATCCAGTTTTCATTTATTAATTACTTTCAAATTACATCCTTAACATAACAATCCACTTGCCAATACCTGCTGGCCCAAATTGACTTTATTTACAGCTAATTTTATAGTCTTGAGGGAATAGTAGTTTCCTTCTTTGGTACTTTCACCAACGTGACTTAGATTTTTAGTTTATTTCTGCTGCATTACACTGGTTATACGTGCCGTTTGGTAGAATCGTCCTGACTGATACCAAAATACAAAAAATTTCTAAAACTGATGGCTTCGAAGGAAGTTTCTCAAGTTTTAATCCCACATAGCTTCGTATTTATTTAATAGAAATATGGCCACCAGATTTTCTGATCTTCCTGAATCAGAGCGTATACTGATGTGTGTAGTTTAATAATACCAACATTCAGTATAACTTGACTATTTCTTTGAATTGTGTGTTTCACTATTCCAGATGAGTTTATCGCTGTGCATTAGTGATAAATAGCTCTAACACTTTTCATATTGGTAAGCGAATTCTACTATCCTAAAGAGTATTACAGATATTTTAAAATTCTAATCAGTTGCAGCTAGAAGTTAGCTTGCAATAGACTTCTCCCAACATTGGTTCTTTCCTGCTGTTATACTTACAAAACATATCCTTTTAAAATTAATTTCAATAACGTAAAATTCTTTCAAGCGTCCTGTTAAATGATTTGCCTGTAGAACAAGTCACATCAGTATTTAATGATCATTCCCCTAATCCAACTCATTCATAAATTCAAGGCAGCTAAAGACCATGATCTCGATGCGCCCATAAACCATAGCAAAAACAAATTCACGAAACGGAGGATGGTGGGTGAGCGGTAATTTTCGTGTCTGGCATTCGAGAAGACGCGGGTTCAAATCCCGTTACGCCAATCCGTAATTCGTTTTTCCATGGTTTCCCGAAATCACTCCTGTAGATGAGAGGGATAGTTCCTCCAAAAGACGATGGCCAAATTCCTTCTTGTTCCCTGTACCTCATCCCCTCACGTCTCTAATCACCCTGATGACTCAAAAACACCGCAAATTCATGTGTTTTCTTATAGTATTGAGTCCGGAATAATGTTTACTACAGATAGAAAGGTTTGGGCAGTTTTCTTTTAGTTTGCTCTACGACTGTCAGTATGTATTAAAATTTATGTTCGTTTAAGGATAACTTTTTGACTTTAGTGCAGAAAAGGTGAAACAGAGAGTGACAAGTACCTACTACAGTTAATAAATTGCCTATTGAATGTCTACTAATGGTAGAGAAAGAATAGAAACAGATTCAACCAAATTTTGTTAGTAAGTTGATCTGATTCTCAATTGGAAACCTCATTCTTTTCATCTCCTTGCTTCAATTAAGTCATTGGGAAGGGAAGGAATTGTTTGTTGAAGGTTTTAATTATAAACATCTTGGCATTTCTTTTGATAATAAACTAAATTGGGCAGGACACATTGGACAGGTGGTAAGAAGAGTCTTCAAAGTCCTTTATTTACTGGAGAGAATGATGAGGTGATGTACCATGGAAGTGACGTAATTGGGTTAAAAAACTTGGATCAGACCATTGCTTGAACATGGGGGAGTGGAGTGGTATCCAAACTATGGGTATCAAATTCAGGGGTTGGACAGGGTAGAAAGGAGAGCAGCTAGATTTTTTTCGCGGAATTGCAGCATTCTGAGCTCAATTGCATTCACATAGCAGAAAACCAAGGTTTTTGTAAATAACGAATAATCGTTAAAGTACAACAGGTTTCATACCAACATTATTGCTAAAGCGTGTGTGATACAATAAAGTACGAATGCTATCAGTAAGTGATTTGATGAAGGAGCTTGGTTGAAAGTCGTTGGGAGATAGAAGGTGGACGAAGAGAGTGTGTTGATTGTTAAAGGTTTGTAATCGCGATAATACGTGGATGGATATCAGTAGAAAGATTAGGAGTTGTACATGCAACAGGAGAGATGACCATAATAATAAAATTTCACTTTAATTCAGGCAAAAGAGAGTGGGAATTTTTTTATATAGGTTGGGGAGTCAGGGAGTGAAATAAGTAATTTAAGGAAATAATGCGCAGTTTACCAAAGAAATTGAAAGCTGTAGTTCGTAAAAGGTAGGGGAAGGCAGGTGGTGAACAATAGTGGCATGAAAGGGCGGGGGTGTAGGAACGTTGCCAGAAGAGCGAGTGTGCTCCATCGCATTTGAAATTAGTTGAATTAATATAAAGGAATACTTCCTGGAAGACACTTTGATTAGTTTTTGGAGGTTTTTTAACAAAGTTGTGAAAAGTACTTTTAAAAAACTGCGAAGAACAGTCGATACCCTTAACGGCAGAAGTAAATTAATGGAAAAGGGGCACCCAATCTCCTCGGCTGACAATTTTCCAATTTCGAGTAAATAACATGGTTCCCGAGACAAAGAGCTTTGCTCGGTAATTGGAGCTAATCTGCACCAGCGCAACGCTCGTTGTCTCTACACGCCTCGCCTCCGTCGCCAGCTCGCTTAATTAACCGGCAAAAATTCCCCGAGAAAAAAAGAAATAATTTCCCGCGAACAGAGCGGCAAAGGCGCCGGTGACTAAAGGAAAGCAAAGCCGCTTACCGGAAATCAGATTTGCGCGCGGGGTGGCGGGCTGCTCGCATTGCGGCCGCAGTTTGTTTACTTGTAATAAGCGGAGCAAACAGCTCTCATCCAGCGCCCCCCACCGCAACCACAGGACCACTGCTCTGCCTTCTTAACAAGGAAAACGACAAACGCACTGCGCTTATATTATTAATTAGAACCTTCTCGGTTCGTTAGCACGCAGGAGGTGTCACGTACCATCGAAATTAAGAGTAAGCTTTCCTCTTGAAAACAGTAGTGCCTTTGATCAGGGAACCCTCTCATTCGTAAAAGAAACACAAATGTGAAAAAATGGTTTTATCAGATGTTAACGTCATTGCCTGGTATTTGTGCAATCATCGGTGGGAGAATCTTATTACATACATACACTAATACTACAAATGCGAAAATAATCCCGTCTCTCTAAATTGTTGTTAAGTTTTTACGGCTAAACAGACCTTGGTAAAATTTGACAAGGAAACACTATGTGTCATTAGGAAGCACTCAGGATACTTTTTTCGAGATGACTAATATATTTTGTCATGAAACTTTAAAAACTAAAGACAGACGGATGGATAGCGTCTGTAATGGTGTATCGGTTGCTCAGCTTTGTCTCTCTCGCAGTCGATTTTGAGAACACATTTTACTTAACATCCCCTTTTCAGTATCCAATTATAGCAATTAAATTCTAATTCCGCGCGTACGAAATCACGGGTAACAGTATTATTATGTGGACGCGATCAGAAGAGCACTCACTCGTTACGAAACAGACTAGAAATTCCCTCTCCTTAAATCGTACTTCGCTGCATATGGACGGCAACTACGTGATCATGAAGACTATTCTGAGCTCAATTATATTAGCACAGTAGAAAATAAAGATATGCTTTAACAACTGATAATCACAAGTTGAAACAAATTTCAGACCAAAATTACTGTTAAAGGTTGAACCCGCCAGTGTGGTTCAATGCACTGAGGCGACGCACACTGGATCGGTGAGGTACAGTTACATACTGAGTAAAGTTTTTAGGCTATTTACCGCAGTCATAAAATCGAATCTCCGCCTCATAAACTACACATTTCACAAAAAAAAAAGTTTATCACACACAGAGCACAGCTACATATTTTACAGATAGATGGCAACACTTCACTTCCCCCATCTCTCTAAGTTATATATAAAAAAATCCTATAATGGATTTTAAGTTAATAATCGATTGTTCTGGAGTAATAACTAAAATACGCAAATAACCAGGGAATAGAATGCAAGTATTAAGCTTACAGGAGACTAACGAAATTAGGAAGGTCAGTAGTTTAAGCAGGTAAGAATGTACCGTACGGCAACAATCCGTTTCTGCCGCAGCAATCAAAATGGTGGCGATGATCTAAATAATTTCTGTTGTCGACACTCAGCCGTTCGTAGTTAAGAAGAGGATTTACAGTACAAAAAAATTTATTATGTAAAAAAGTCACCTTATCCCCTTAATTTAAACGGCTCCATTTATTTCGTTCACGAATAATGTGTCCAAAAACATCGCTTTGTATAATTATGCTGTTTTTGTGACCGACACTTTTTTTTGTTTCTCTCGGAGAACCGCGGTGGAGGCGTTAGCGCGCGTGCTTTGACACGGACACACTGGTTGGTTACCAAATTAAAGGCTAAGCGGGTCAAAGCCGGCGGCCGCGGCGGCTGTGGCTGTGTGGTTGTTGTGGCGACGCGACATCGATTATTCAGCCCGTTGTTATCTGGCGACTGTCACGACAGCCAATACCAGCGGCGGTCAGGTCGTACGGCACAGTAGTTACACGCCCTCTCAGGAGCAGACGGCGCTCCGGGAGCTACCCAGTCCAAGTCCTGCTCTGCTACACAAGCTACAAGCTACAAAACTGCGGAGAAAGGCAACGTATTCAGACAATTATAGATAAGGATGGAGAAGAAGTTACTCAGGATTTGCAAAAAGGGGCAGATATTAAGTAATTTGTTTAGTGCGACCAAGAGGATATTTTGAAAGAACTAAGCGTATGGTCACCGGCGTGGATAATGCTACTATCGATGTCCTGAAGATAGCAGGATGCGACATTCTACCTAATCTTGAAATGTTATTTAAATTGAGTTTGGAAGCCTTCTGCTTACTAGACGAATGGAAAAGAACGATAGTAGTACCGGTCCATAAATTAGGGGTGACAAACAGGGTCGAAAATTACAGGCCGATCAGTTTGACATCAGTGTGGTTTTGTGGTTGGTGAACATTTTTTGTTGTTGTTAAAGACACTAAGGACCATGTGAATATTGATTACTTAGGTAGCTCAGTGTGAACCATTAGAAACGGGGGGCTAGAAGCCAATCATGGCTAGAAGCCATCCACGGCTAGAACCAACTTGTTAGGTTTAACCGTAAGGGAGGAATGTTTGGGTTGTCATCTGGCTGTTAAATTTATAACTTGTTATCTTTGTCATAAGTATATTTTTGTTTGTGAATTGTGTAGTTTATGAGGTGCATATTGTGTACCGACTCGGTATTAGCCTAGAATCGCTTAAAAACCTCAAGACGACTAGTACTCGAGGTTCAGGACTCGAATCTAATGTTTCGGTTTAAAATCGTACTCGTGTAGGAAGGACCAGGTTATCCTGAATCACATGTTCTAAATCAGAGAACGAATTTGTTGGGATAAGTAGATATGAACAGAATAAAGAATTTGAAATTCATCTTGAGTATATTATGAAGCAACTAAGAAAACTAAAAAAAAAAAATCATAAAACGACCAGTGTAGATAATCTTACTAACGATGTCTTAAAGATAGCAGGATGCGAAATTATACCTTATCTTGAAATGATATAATGATTGAGTCTGGAAACTTTCTGCTTACAGAGGACGGGAATAATAGTATCGGTCCATAAAGGAGGAGTGACGAATAGAGTCGAAATTTAAAGGCCGATCAGTTTGAAATCAGTGGTAGAAAATAATGGGGAGATTACATGCAGGAACATCATACGCGTCTGTGAAGAAAGAAACTGGTTTTTAAATAGAAAACACGGTCTTAGGCCAGGATATTTATGTGACTCTCTGTTAGTGGGCTATAGGAAAAATATTTCGGATGAAATGGACAAGGAGGCCAAATTGATAGTTTAGCACCTGATCTTTCTAAGGTATTTAATAGAACGAGCCTTAAAATGGTGGTACATCAGGTAAAACCATTGGAGTAGACGGAAAAGTAAATTGCTGGGTAGAGGAATTCTTAAAACGTAAAAAGTAAAGTGTTACGTTACGAATCGCAGTATCCAAAGATTTCATTTAAGTGGAAACTTCTAAAGGTGCTTTAAGCGATGTTTGGACGGGGTTAAATCTCAGTGTTCGCGACTTCACGTCACCAACATGCTAACGTTAACAGTCTACCTGTAGCTATATGTATGACGTGTTGCGCTTGGACAGTAGCGAAAGTATACTGTATACTTGTGTCTAATATATAAAAATGAATGTTTGTTTGGTTTATTTTCCAGTGTTTTTTTATTTTGATGGAACTTTGCATACTTATACTTTAAAACAAAGAGAAAAACACTGTTTACGTTTGATTTACAAAAACCTAAACCCTCTCCACCTTTCCCCATCGCTATAATTTCTGTCAACGTAGTTCACACGAACCCACAGTTATTCCAAAACAAAGCTCTCTGGTTGCTCTGCGGCTAAGGCGCTTGCTTCAGGCAGTTTCGCTCTCCGGTCTCGGGTTCAAATACCGTGGTGAGCAGCAATTGTTAGGAGTTGAATTTGATTATATGAGCTATGCCAGGAAGTTCTGTGGTTCTGGTTCCACGTCAAGCTGTAGGCCCCTGAGCATTGGAAGTGGCTTCCCTGCCTCTGACGCAATAGCTTAGTACATGTCCTTCTGCAAGATTCGACCAACCTTCGGATTGTGGAGTAAGTTAGATTTTTAGTTTTTGAAGTAAAATCTTCTTTAGGCGCATTGGGCGCTTTTTGGACGGGTAAAATTTTATGGGTTCACTTCCCCCACATGCTAATGTTAACACTATACATGCTGTGGTCTAGAAGCTTAGTGATAGGTGTCTTACTGTGGAACGAAAGGGCACCGGTTTGAAACCCTGTCTCGTAGGGGATTTTCATAAACCCATAACCCGACTTTTACCTCTGGCACAAATAGAACTCTGTCATTACGACCAAACGGAATTATTATTATTTAGTATATCTGTAGCTATAAGTATGACGTGTTGCACAAAGGAATTCGGCCATGAAGGAACCATCCCGGCATTCGCCTAGAATGATTTGGAGAATCCAAATCTGGATGTCCGGACGGAGATTCGAACCCGCCGAATGCGAGGCCAGAGCGTTACCGCCTACCCACAATGCTCGGTGAATTGGAAATGAAAAGGGAAGTGTCACAGGGTAATTTATTGGGACCATTACTACTTAAAACGGGAATATACTGTGAACAGCAATAATGGGACCTAGATATCGAGCTGGATAGGTCAAAATTAGATGAATATAAATGCGAAAAAAAATCATGTTATTAGATACACACATAAAAAATTAAACGTAGATTGTGGCAGTAGTTTGGGGAAGGAATTGACTGTAGAAGACTTGAAATGTAAAAATATTTGCATAGGCCTGGTAGCTCAGTGATGAAGGTGTCTGTATAGGGAATGAAAGGTCCCTAGTTTGAATCCCTCTCCCGACCTTCAACTAATTATTATTATTTAGTACATCTATGCATATGTATAAGTGTTGAGCGTATGATATTCATAGTTTTCTTTTTTTACCATTCGGTCAATAAATATGGAGTTTTCATTATGTGTTTACGCATATTGCCTCTCCTATGACCGATGAGACTAAAACATATCTTTTAAAAAATGTAATAGTGGTTTAAATCTGAACTGGAACTGGGTCAATTGGAATATATGGATTTAAAATATAATAGGTAGTATTCGGGGAAAAAAATAAATAAATAAATTGAACGAGTGATTCAGAAAAGCACAACTGATTTGAGCCCTTTAAGAGCAATGAATTTTCTTTATTCGGTGTTTGGACAGCAGGATAGAAAATGTGCTGATGCACGATTACTGATCACCATATTCTATACTCGCACCTCCTATGCTGAGCCCCTAAACCACTCTGCATTGCGTAGAAATGAGGGCATTCGACGTTGCTGACCGTGATTAGTCCATCGATATGAGGACGTAACGTCTTATAACAAAGAGCCTTTCAAGTTGGAGTAAAATATAAATTGTTCCCCTAGAACTTGTTGCCTTACTAATTATTTAAGGAGCCTTGTGGGTGATTGGTCATGGAGGTGCTAATCCCCGTCCAGCCATCCTGAAATCACTCCAGACTAATTACTGGTGGTTCCTTCAAAAGACCAATGCGTAATTGCTTCCCGTTCTTTGCTACCTGCGAGGCAACTGGCTTGCCTCCCCTTGAAATATGTTCGTGTTATTTTTAATCTTGCATATTAAGTGCTTAGGTTTTCGGAGTTTGGCAAGCCAGATAACAAGTCAAGCGGACTAATGTCTTTGGAAGTAGAGGCAAATGGGGAGATTATTAAGACAGGGCCTGGCGGGAAGAATAATTTATTATTGAATTTCAGCTGGTTTATAATAAATTTTAATATTATTTCAATGAATGTTAATGAATATTGAGTCAACTTGTAATACAGTTTCAAATAAAAGTAGAAATTGATCAATCCTAGTAAGATGTATTTTCGGAAAAGGAAGAAATACGAAACTTTTTGACAACAACCCAAATTCTTTCTTGGCTGTAATGACCTCTACTTCGACGTTAACAAGATGTAAAGCAAAAACCAAAACAAAAATTTTTAACTTTTTTTTTTTTTTTAAAAAAAACAGTTTAACGTCCCTTTTTAACAACGTGGTCTTTAGAGACGGGAAAGGATGGGGGCAAGGAATGGGAAGGAATTCGGCCATGGCCTTTTGAAGGAAGCATCCCGGCATTCACCTGGAGTGATTTGGGGGAAACCATGGAAAACCCAAATCTGGATGCCCGGACGGGGATTCGAACCGCCGTCCTCCCGAATGCGAGGCCAGAACGCTATCCGTTACACCACCACGCTCGGTTTTAACTTATTGCTTTACGCCTCGTCGATGGCTAAGGTCATTAGAGGCGGGATTGGACTGGGTACAAGGAACAAGAAGGAATTCAGCCATGGCCTTTTTGAAGGAAGATTCCCGGCATTCGCTCGACTTGGGGGAAACCACGGAAAACCCAAATCTGGATGCCCGGAAAGGGATTCGAACCCGCGTCCTCCCGAATGCGTGGCCTGAACGAACTTACATTGTATTTCAAACATTGTTAAAAGTGTTACCTACTGTTTTCGTTTCCCACGCAGGTTCTTTTCTATTTTAATAGTGACGACGACAATAAATAACTAGAATGAATAATGTTCAACTTTCCTTGATAATGTAATAGACAGCAAGTGAGGTAGACTGCAACGCCTTTGCACGTTTACTACCTTCGATTATTCGTCACGGACTTTGGGATACAAGAAAAGTATCGAATATAATTTGTACTTCTACCAACAAAGTTTCCAATAACCTGAGATTCTGAGTAGGGATATTTTTTATTCAATTTTCTCTATGCTATTAGTTGTTCAGCTAGCTGCCCATTGTGGCGACACTGACCACGTTAGGAATCTGATTCTGCAGACTATCCCCAGTCCTACATACGGCGGTCCCAAATCAAGTCAGCAGGCTGGACCGTACTAAATCAGATTCCTACTGCAACGTGCTGCAAAATGTGAGTAAGGCTTCACCGGCGAGTAATCTGCTCTGGTTTGCCGCCAGACAGTGTTATAAAACTCTGCGGTGCGCTCTGCAATTTTGACTTTGTTGCTTGCTCAGAGTCCAGAACCACACGGCCGAACCCCGAAGGGAATGCGCTTACACAATACACCGACACCCCAGCTCCAGATCTTGGTGAAGAATGAAAAGCTGGACTGGGCAAACATTATGTAAGCACAGGCGGTGCCGGGGTTTAACATACAGCATAATGCAAACAAGATGATGAAGGCAGAAGATTGTATTATATAATACACCCCGGCTACAAACCCTAAAAGATTACATCACGTATTATATGGGAAAATCTATTACGGCCCTCCCAAAGCAGTCGCGTTGTCGGTGTTGTAATGATGAGAAAAACAACAACAACAAAAAGTAATGCACAACTAAATGAAAGACACAAAACTTATTATAATGTTATAATTTTCTGTAATACTGAATAATTGGATTATAGAATAGAAGCTATCGTTTGTTACGGACGGATGGGCAGACATCACGGAATTATCATGGTACTATTTTGTCTAAGGAAACACAAAAGTTCTTTTAGTTGTAGTGTGGTATATGAATGCGTTTTCAGGTACTTTACGAAAAGTATGATAGTATTATATTCAAAATAAAGATGTCCCTGGGCTTTTCAATATTTTTAATGATATTTAGAAACTAACAGCTTTATTACTGGCGCGACATCTTTCATTGACGAAAATCAGTTCACTTTTTTTTTTTTTTTTTTTAACAGTTTAACGTCCCTTTTTAACAACGTGGTCTTTAGAGACGGGAAAGGATGGGGGCAAGGAATGGGAAGGAATTCGGCCATGGCCTTTTGAAGGAAGCATCCCGGCATTCGCCTGGAGTGATTTGGGGAAACCATGGAAAACCCAAATCTGGATGCCCGAACGGGGATTCGAACCGCCGTCCTCCCGAATGCGAGGCCAGAACGCTATCCGTTACACCACCACGCTCGATCAGTTCACTTCTCTTGTTGTTAAAGCATAGTATAAGATTAAACCAAGTACTGATAACAAGAATTCAGTGTCATAAAAAAACTTGACAAATTGTCATACGTAAGAACGGAAATGGCAGAAATCAAAACACGAAATCAACAATATAAATAGAAATCAAATTATGATTCAATTATAAATACAAAAAAAACTTAACTGGTGTGCTAAGCGTTTATTTATTAATCATGATCACAAGTAGCTACAGCATGTAAGGGTTAGATGTTCACAGAATAAGACCAGTGTTAATAGCTAGATACGAAACCAAACAAAAAAGAAAACCTTTAAAACTAGATCGCGTAAAAGAATGTAAAAAATTAATGCTATATTCGGAAAATAAACGAGTTAAATACAAAGATTACAGACTGTTTTATTAAACTCGCTTGCCTTATCTCCATGTACCACATTAAGTGTGGTGTTATCGCTTTTTATTTTGCAATATTATACGGGCATCGAATATCAGTTGAGCAAACACTTGTTGTGTGGTGAGTGCAGATTTTGAGCCAACATACAGCAGAATAACGGAGTATTCATTCGTAAGCAGCTTAGTGTAACGATGGCTGCTCACGGAGCATCAGTATTCATGGTTCTGGTATGTTTGGTAGTCATTGCTACTATTACCTTCAATATCATCTCTTTTTTATTATTATTCATTTTTCCTATGCGTGCAAACTGAGATCCTGTTTGTAGCCTAAATTTTTCAAGTAACAATGAAGCGTTTTTTATAGCTTAAAGACAAATGTTGTAACTCTTAGGTAAACTAAACGGAACACCCACATTACTAACTTCTTATTCGGGTGTAAATTAAAATCCAAATAGTAATAGTAATAGCATTCTAAACGTGACCATTTCAATGATAATCAAAAACAACTGGCCAATTGGAATCGAAAAGGATCTAAAGGAAATTGGAATAACAGACGATATCATACGGGACAGAAGCCGATTTAGTAGCATGGTCAATAACCACAAATTTGCCAACGACCAGTATATTAGAAGAAGGAACACCTGGATGGAGAACGTAGGAAATAGCTCATCGAGAGGATGAAGAGATATTGGGAACAGAAGAAAAACACATCTGCTAAATAAGTTCATTTGCGCTCTTCAGTTAGGCATAACGAAGGAAGAGCAAGAATAATAATAGCATAGAGTTCTGTTGATTATGTTGATACCCTCGCTGGTCAAGCTTTTGTACAAATATCAGCACTATTTTTGCATTACACGGAACATCAGGTGCCGATTATAGTTTAATCATACCGAATATCACGTTGAGGATTTATTCGAAATATAAATAATCAAACAAACACTAGTAAGCAAGTTATACGTCATACGAGATCAACTGGTACATCTCTGGCTATACACATTACTAAATGAAATGTCCTCGGAAAACATTGATTGTTCGATCGTACCTTTTACTATTATTATTATTATTATTATTATTACTCCGCGATTCACTAAAAGTGTGTGGTGGAGGGTGTATTGCACCTATCCGAAAAGGTAATAGTTTGGAAGGGATATACGGGATATGGCAGCAGGCACCCATGAGCTTTTGAGAGGAACCATCTCAACATTCGCGTGCATTGATCTGGGAAAACCACGGAAAACCCAGATCAGGATGGCCGGAGAGCTTTATCGAAAGCTGCTCCTGTCGGATTTTAAGTTTACACGCCCGGTAAATCCATTTTATTCCATTCCCTAATCGCTCGTGGAAATAATGAATACAGAAAAGAATCGGTCATTCCGAGATATGAATGTTGCTGGTAGCAATATTTCTTTGCTGTCATTCCGAAATATGTCAGTCGTGAATTTTCTGTCGAGAGCAACGCCTTCGATATTCCTTCTCAACCTAACTCCTTCAACGTCGCACTCACGCTTTCCTTCCAACTATATACAGGTCTATACCAAAAGTAGAAGGACCGATTTTTAAAAAAAAAAATTATTGAATATATATTTACAATTCCTTAATCCTCTTCGAAATAGCACCCTTAGGCAGCTACACACCAAAAATTACGCTGCTGCCATTGGCCGTACGCCTTCTGGAAGTCAGATTCGGGGATGCTGTTGAGAGCCCTCGTCGATGCTGCTTGAACGTCCTGAATCGAGTCAAACCGCTGTCCCTTCAGCTGCCTTTTCATCCGTCGGGAATATAAAAAAAACTCAGTTGGAGCCAGATTGGGACTGTAGGCGGGGTGCAGCAACGTTACAACGCCGAATCGGGCCAACAGTTGCCTTCCACGTCCTCCCGTCCAACGAAGGCTCGCATGAGCAAATCAAAGATCAAGACAATGCTGATCGTGTTTTCTGACCATCGTGGGGTGATTCATAAGGAGTTCGTTTCCCCTATGGAAACTGACAATTCGAACTTTTCCCTGCAAGTGCTAGCCCGCCTGCGAGACCGAGTGAATCGCGTCCGACCAGTCATCTCCGCCAACTGGACGCTGCATCACGACAATGCGCCGTGCCCAGGCGCGCCGTCATGAGGCAATTGTTGGCCCGAATCGACATTTCCGCGTTGCTGTACCCCGCCTACAGTCCTGATTTGGCTCCATCTGACTTTTATTCCTCACACGGATGAAAAAGCAGCTGAAGGGACAGCGGTTTGACTCAATCCAGGACGTTCAAGCAGCATCGACGAGGGCTCTCAACAGCGTCCCCGAAACTGACTTCCAGAAGGCGTACGGCCAATGGCAGCAGCGTAATTTTTGGTGTGCAGCGGCCAAAAGGTGCTATTTCGAAGAGGATTAAGGAATTGTAAAGATATCTTCGATAACTTTTTTTTTAAAAAAATCAGTCCTACTACTTTTGGTATATACCATGTATACCTTTAATGAATCGGGCGGCTCTTCTTTTAACCTTCTCTAATGCCTCCGTTAATCCCTTTTGATGGGGACCCCATACAGAACAACAATTTTCTAAGTGAGGACGCACTAGTGACTTATATGCAATCGATTTAATTTCAGGAGTGCATTGTTTTAAATTACGACCTAGAAATCGGAGCTTACGATTTGCTTTCCCAATTACATTCTAGATATGCTCATTCCACGACAAATTATTACGAATTGTTACCCATGGGTATTTAGCGGAATCTACCGTTCTAAGGACAGTACGATTAATTGTATATTCAGAGCTAAATGGTGTCGCCTTTTTACTTACACGCACGACTTGGCACTTTTTAGCGTTTAACTCCAACTGCCAGTCTTTACACCACGCAATTATTTTCATAATATCGTCTTGTAACAAAGCGCAGTCTTCTTGCGTTTTGATTTCACGATAAATAATAGCATCACTGGCAAATAATCTTTTCATCCCCTTATTATGTCACACAAATCATTAATGTATATTATCTATTGAACGATTTTTTTAATCCCTTTCTTATATGTATCGAAAAGTAATATAATTCTGCCTAGCACTTGTCTACGGATTTATTTCGTAGTTAATAAAACACGTCTTAGCAAACGTGATTGCGCAGCTGTTTGTTGGTGACAGAGTAAACTGAAATACTCGTCAGCGCGTCTGACTCAAAATTATTTTCATTTATAATTCCTAAAGTGCGATATTCTTGAATTTTACCAGAATTTTTAGTCATATGGCTGGAAAACTGTAGGTGGGACACATTTCTGATATCCTTGGGGGCTCATATCGTGAAACAAATGACGATGTTCAAAAACAACATTGGCTGAAATTTTGAAGTCCTTTTCAATCATCCCACACTCGCTAGGATACGCAGAAAAGTGTCTTCAGTCTTTTTTTTATTTATATGTTTATTTATCTTCGGAAAATGCCACAACTTTAATTTTTTTCTAACAGCGAAACAGATATTCCCGTAAAATTTGAAATAAGAAGCTGTGTCTTACAGACGAGATAGACGGACATGACGAAATTATAAGATTTCAGTTTCTCCAATTTCTCATACGAAACCTACGAGCTATCCTTCGAAATGATTCAGTTAATTAGGCATTTAGTTAATGGTTGCACGAGTTGGCACTTAATTAATGGTGGAAAGAGTCTATGTTACTGGCTTGATGGTGTTTATTTCACCACTTACACTTAAAAAAAAGGTACGTCGAGGAACTACTAAACTAATTTATAACGGATGGAAATTGTTGCCGCTTATTTCGTTACAAAAAAGTATTTAATTACTTCATAAAGCAAGCATCGAGATAGATGTTGTTACTACGCACTCACGAAACCATGATTATTCTCGAAAACCTAAGATACATTACAGAATTTTAATACACGAAACTACATTGCTCTGGCTTAATTACAGGCAGATTACATTTGAAACATCTCTCATTATCTACTCACCTATAGACGTCGAGAGCTTTTCCAGCGGAGCCGACATTCACATCCAACATACGATTGGCAGGATAATACAATTAGTTCAAAGGTCGCTCCAAAATGACGGGTACCACCTTTCGTAGTAGCAGGAATTTGTCCTGGAAAAGATTCTAAGAAAAAACAATTATCATCTTTTTTATTGATTTTTTTCGTGATGTGAATAAACTTCCTCTGATAAAAGTTAGAATTTGAAGAAAAAAAAATGCATTTGATTTTAAATATAAAAATTTTTATTATTAAAAAATTAAAACCAAAGTATATTTTCGAAAACAAATAACTGGTATTTATTTGATTGGTATATTTCGTCGTTTCTTAAACTTCGGGTAAAATTTCTCGAGTTTTTAATTAACTCCCCTGTTTTTTATTTTCTGTCAAATAATTTTAAAGTTATGTTGTGACCTGCTTGTAGTAAATGCTATGTATAGTACAGATGTTCTTCTCTCTACACGAATCTAGTAGTCGTAAATAATCAAAAAGCAATATGTAAATTTAAAAAAAGTCGCACAGTTTTTTTTTTTTTGGTATTCTCTGACTCACAATATAATTTTTATGTATATCTTCCTTATTTTTGTACTATTATTTCTACAGAAGACAATTTGATATTAGCTGGCATCGCATTTACACTACCTTTCAACAATTTAAGTGCAAATCATATCAAATGCAAATATTCATTTGAAATTTCCTGGCTAGCCAAGCAGGTCTGTGATGGTGGTCAGTGCAACTATCACTTCGGGCATCACCGGACTTGCCGAATGTTGCCGAGCTATCAAGGTCACATCCAGTCTCCAAGCGTAATGTATTTTATTACAGTGGATACGCTTGGCCAACACTCAGTACAGCCAACATAGAACCTTACATTCTACGAACTTAATCATTACTCAAGAAACTGCTACCAACATGGCACCTCGGATTACTAATTATACAAATATTGCAATAATTACAAACATGAATCAATTTAAATGATTGGTATGTAGTGAAGATGTCAGAAACCCTAACAGCAGTTATTCTACAGGGATAAACATTACACAGATTGCAGCAGGCATGGGTGTTATAGTGACACTCGCTATCAGGTTACAAATCTTGAGTGCATGAGTAACGTAATACGAAAATCTTTCCTAATACCGTCGGCAGTTATGGTTAAACTTCAAGCGGTACCTCAGAGGCTGATGCATCGGTCGGATGTAATCCATCAAACTGATGTTTCGTTCTTGCTCTTACGACACCGGTGAATTCAGATCGATACCGGATAGACTTGATATCGGATGAAACCGAATTAATGGCCTGCCTGATGTACGAGCTTTTTTTTACCGCCAGGGCAGTATGTTACCATCCGAAAGCGCATGTTGCGTTGAACGAGGATTTTCGAACAAGACACGCGAGTACCATTCATAGGTAGCAGACCACCACTGCGATGTAAACATTCACCGATCGTTTAGACTACGTTTCTGTCCCTATAGAGGATGGCTAGTGCTACAAATATAATATCCCAATGAATCTACCAGTGTGGTATCGGTAAGCCACAACGGGACCGGTTCCGACTCCTGCACCCCGCATACCAGTCGTCCTGATTACGGAGTTTAGGCGGAATTCCATAGTCGCTTAGGCGATTACTGAGACTGTCCCCAATCACGACCTCATAAACGAAACATTTTACAAACAATCTCTCTGAAGATTAGTTTTTTGTTGCAGAAAGCGAGGGACCTAGACTTTTCATCTAGTTTACATAATTAAGAAACTGTTCGATGTGCACTAGGATTCCGTATTCTGTTAATCAAAGATTTTCATTCTATTGAACAGTTTGATTGGTATCTTACTGAGAATTTCATTCAGTTTCTGCGATGATATTATAAGCAAATCATACTCGTTTAGAGAGCAACGATTTTATATTTTAATTGTTCTATATAACTCCATATGAACAGTATATCTGTATTTATTAACCTAACGTTCTTTCCAGATAAAAAAGTATTTGCACAAAATAAGGAAACAATAGCTTGGGCAGTGCAGACGTTAAACTTCATAACTACGAAATCTAAATATTAACCATTGTTCTTGGTTGATATGAATTAGAGTGGCAAACAATATACTTCATTTTGAATTACATTACGTTATCAGTAGACTTAAGTTAGTTACAAAACTAATTAAAATATGAAGCAGATTGATTAATGGTCTATGGCGTCATGATTCGTACGGATGGTGTAGTGTAATCGAAGCCGTACCAATTTATTAACTTATTAGTTAAGTACTATTCGGAAATCGTATTTAGAGTATTTTATGGAACCTTCACGGCTTTCGTACGGAGTAATTTACAGAAAAAAGAAGTGTTTCGTCGTTCTGGTATAAAATAATACTTTCGTGGTAACAGAATTTTGAAAGTAGTGAATGTAAACATTGTAGCTATTCCCATTAATAAGTTTACAAGTTCATTCGCTGAGGTCACCATACTTTACGCCCGTGATGGTATTTGGTAGTGTACAATCAAGAAGTTATATTTTTCATGTCAGATGTAATCTACTTTTATAGAGTTAAGTGTTTCAGGTATATACGTTCGTGTCATGCAGTGAAATAGGCAACATATTTGTCCTATATGTTACATATTCGCGATATTAGAGATTCAGATCAGTTATCGAGCATCGGTGTTTTGATTCAGAGTTGCGTATTTCTAGTTCTGGAAATAGTAACACAGCATCTATAAAAAGTATACACATTCATACCAGTATCTATACAGAAAAAGGTTAAAACAAGTCCTACAGAATGAAATATGTAACAGTTTAATTATTTCTTTCGCACACGAAAGTAATTGAAAAACCGGAACGTGAAGGTTAACATCACAATAGAAGAAGAAAAATGAATGTGGTACAGTGTTGAAATTTACTAGACACAAATCAGATCATTGCAAGCAGAGATTACGAAGATGCCAATCAAGGAATACAAACGCAGAAAATGCTCCTTGTATTTCTTCGACGACGTAAACAAGATCCGTGCAGATGATTGCTGCAACACACAGTGGTATGTGTGTGTGTTGTGTCTTCGTTCTGATTACAGTGGCCTCTACCATATGACGGAGACTGTTCGTGTCAGGCACGGACAGGGTCAACGCTTCCACAGGCGCCCTCCTCACTCGTCGCAGCATATTTGCAGTTTGTGTGGCTGTCGGCGTTGCACAAAATTGTTGGTCTTCTACGCTTTTGAGATGGTAAACTTAGATCTCATGTCGACTACGCGGTCAAACTATTAGAATCTTTGGTGCTGTCGAGTAAATACACTGGTCAAATATCATATTTGTATCGTCTATCGATCTGAAATAAGTGTCCACACGAGAAATTAATCTACTGAAACATTACTATGTTTTTTTATTATTATTATTATTATTATTATTATTATTATTATGAATTGTGCGACTGTATACACAGCGTACAAACATACGTTAAGAGCAAAAAAACGAAAAGCATAATAATAGATTAAACCGTAAAATTGAAAATAGTGTTGAATACAATCAGCTTGTAGAACTAAACAGGTAATGTTCCCCATATCTTTTCGCCCATTACTGCATACAAGTTATTGGTGGTTTTATTACATACAATGAATTTCGATGTTCTGTTCAGTGTAAATGCTTAATCCCAAACAAAAACAACATCAGGAACAATAAGTTATTTTATGTAAAAAGGGTGAAAGTTCTCTTTCCAACTTTTATTGATGCTTCGTAACCATAATTTAAAAATTGATTTGATTTACAGATAAATTCCTCTTCACTAAACATTTATGACTTGAGTATATGTTTAACGTTCATTAAAAATTCTCATTTGAATTACTCATAAACTTTTTTTCCAGATATTTAGAAGTTTGCTGAAGTGGATGAATATGTACAACATTCAGTTAAATAAAATAAAATTATGATTCCAATTCGATGCCACATTGGAGTACTTGGTAATGATAGAAACAATAAGGTCCATTATTGTTTTTAAACATAATTTCGAGTTGAAAAAAGTTTCTGCAGCTAAGTATTGGAAAAAAGAATTAGTTTGACAAGTGTTTCTGTCGTATAAGTTTGTTTCAGCTCACAGAAGTAAACACAAACCGTGTCGCCACGGTAACCATTACCTAAAAACAACCCGATCCACGCCGTCAGCGTAAAGGGTCGCCGGTTCGAGTCTAGCCTAGGGCACTCGAGTTTCTGAGTAAGTGTTGTATCGGTCTTAAAGATACACGAACTATCTGGGAAAAGCATTACTGAATGGCTGCGGTATGCAGAATCAGAAACAGTAACTTACTACTTTAGGTAAGCGGCAATAAAATATGAAATTGCAACGTATGCAAACATGTTGCAAGAACAAAATATTTCAGGATGTAAGAGGTAGTAATGGGTACTAGATTATTTAGCCACTGACTGAAATAATTAATCAGAATTTAACGCAATAATTGATTTTCGCCATACGTGCACTATTAATCACACAAAAAATTTGCCCAAAAGATGGTAATAGATTTCGCTTTTTGTCCAAATATTTTCTGACGTTTAAGGAAAGTTTAATACCACAGCTACGTTAAATACTTTAGAATTTCTTTGCTGCTTGGTGGTAAAGAAATCAGTGTAGCACAAATTTAATACTTTACAATAGTTTTCAGTACAGCACAACAGAATTGTCAATTTCAGGGTGCTTATGTTTACAGCGCATGTTTCAAAAATTCTTTCTGTAATTTAATTCAAATACACATAAGTTATGGGCTCAATTCTTGAAGCATCGCTATTTCTAAAAGCAATTATACTCGTAAACAATGTTTCTTGACAGTCAAAATCGGCTTACTACCGATAAATATGATATAAAAACTTTTCCTAGAAACCTTCTGATCATAAATAAAACTTTATCTCTATTCTTAGATAAAAATCTTCAAGTATTATAATATTTACATTCTACAGAGATTCGTATTGCAACCGCAACATAATTAGAAGCTATATGCACATAAGTATCAGAATGTCTGACACAGAGATTTAAGTACGTAGATATCCACTTTCTGTGTGATATTTTTTTTATGATAGGCATTTATAGGGAAGGATTTGATTCAGGTTATAAAGGTGATTAAAAAGATTTGTACCAAAAAATCTAAAGAGCAGACGATACTACAATAATTTTTGACCAACGAAGCTTATTACAATTAATTTAAACGACCGTTATAACTTTATTCCAAAATTTTAAGTAGTTGTACAAATTGACGAGTCGTTTCCACAAAGTGACTAGACTATTAGGACTGTTAGTCGGGTACACTCTTATAGTTAAATGACCCCGGTATTTTATAATGTTGCTGAAAATACTTGGATATTGGCCTGAATCTACATACAGATATTCGTGTAAATTAGACGCTGACATTTTTCATTCACCAAAACTAATCCCCACAATAAACAGAGGTTAGCGAGCTGAAACACCATTAAAGCACAAGTTCAATATATGTTCCGTGATTGAGTTTCATTCTTCATGTCTTTGTTCTCAGTCCGTTCGATTGCATATGAGAAGAGAGGTTTCCTGGGAGCTCATAACGAGCTACGTAGCAAAGTTAATAGAGTAATATTAGTTTGTGAGCTGAAGCGATAGTTTTAATCATCTTCCAATGTCATCAGTTCATCAACAAGCATTTCTGTCGAACTTTCAGATCAAACTAGAAGGTTAGATCAGCTTTCTGATATAGCTATTTTCTGTAGTAAAGTTAAATTGAATTATAAATCGTAACTTAGAAAGAAATCGTAACAAATGTATCTGTAAAACATCTCTCAACTTGTATTCCTAAAAACAAAACACCACTGCCACTGTTAAAGCCACTGTGGAGTTGCTTTCAAAAAATTGTAGTTTAAAAAACTAAAATCACGCTTTCGTAGTAATGTGAACTAAAAGGTTAAAAATAATATTTAAATATAAACATTTTGTTTAACAGTGATAGGACGTCCCACAATTAAGGATAAATTAAGTTTTTTGAATAAGCTTAAAGAATAAAGTCACTGATTACAAAATTAACTTTAATGTAAAAAAGCATGGGGTGCTGTCTTATATTTTTTTGTCGTTTGCTGTTTGTAAAGACAGAGTCATTGTCAAAAGTTATGTAGAGCGCACCCCACGCTTTTTTAACATTAAAGTTAATTTTGTAATCAGTGACTTTATACTTTAAGCTTATTTATCCTTAATTGTGGGACGTCCTATCACTGTTAAACAAAATGTTTATATTTAAATATTATTTTTAACCTTTTAGTTCACATTACTACGAAAGCGTGATTTTAGTTTTTTAAACTACAATTTTATATTTAACTTTTTAGTTCAGATAGCTTAAAAAGTATGTTTCTTACTGTTGGCTTTTCTTCGCCAAACTCTCTTTTTCTTTGAGTTGCAGTTTCATTATTAATTATTATTCCCACGAGTAAAATACAATTAAATGGTCAACTCAACAAGAGATCCAATAGCATGGTAAACGAGGAAGGCTACTTTTCTATAATTGTACGAAGTAATATTTCGAATACTCTACTATTCAACATCACGTTAAGCGACTTCAGACAGAGAAACCTTTCTGGATAGGAGACAGCAGAAGACGATCGTCTACAGCAACCAAGGCTCGTAAATCACACCCGGGAAACTGGAGAACGATGATGATGATGATGGCTATATTGGGTGGGAAATCTCCGAAGGGTGTGGCCGCCAAATGACGAAGATTTCTCGAATCGCACCTGTGCACTAATGTCGCGGCTGCATTTGCCTAACTCAGTAATCCCATCAAGTATAGGATACACTGACAACGTTGTGAGAGTGAAATTATTGAATTTTTATCGGTTCTTAATAAGAGTGCAAAATTTAAAACGATTCGGACGTCAGGAAGCGGGTAAACACTGAAATGAAATATTCCATTACATGGCAACCATTTTTCTATTGTTACCGTCAGAGTAACGAGAATAGCAGGACGTTGCTAAGAGACTACTGTATTGTCAACGGTTCTTAAAACTTGTGCAAAATTTTTATGTTTTTACTGTTAACGTAATCAGAATATCAAGACATAGCTATGAAATTATTGTATTGTAATCAGTTATCAATACATGAGCAAAATTTCAAACAACTCGGACATCTGGAATTGGGTTAAAATTATATTGCAAAATTCCACGACATTCAACCATTTTCTGTTGTTACTGTCAAAGTAATGAGCATGGAAGGATATAGCTATGAAATTATTGTATTGTCACCGGTTCTTAATATGTGTGCCAAATTTCAAACAGCTCGGACATCTGGAAGTGGGTCAAAATGGAGTTGTAAAATTCCGTTACATTCATACATACATACATACATACATACATACATACAAGTCAAGCTAATATAAAGCGTGTAAAAAGGATAGACTTCGTACATTTATCAAACAAAAAAAAACGCAAATTCTGAGTTACGAAAACACCTCTTGTGTCTCAAGTTTCTTTGAAAAATTAGTTTTAAAGATGTACTTAGTTTTATTAAAATAACATATCGTATGACATACTAATATAAACAGTAATATAACAGGGTAAGAGGATGATATTATTAGGATAATTAAACTTGCCTCAAGCACAATAACTGAAATATACAAGCGAATTTCGCAAGATACTGATGAAATAGAGGAAATATAAAGTGAAATTACAATTCAAGGGCGTGGAAAACGTGCATTTCAGTTACGAGCTGAATGATACAGAAGGGAAGAGAAAGAGTATTTTAGCGAATTTAGTGCAGAAGAGAGAAGAAACGGACAGTTAGAATTTCATGAAAAATTAATCATACAATGGGCAATTAACAATTAGTGAGAATATATATATGGAAAGCCACACGCAGTGCTACACTAGTTAATGAAAGAATCAGAACTCAAATAGCAGATTGCAAATGTAATTTACACTATATAATGCGTCTAAGAGCGATCTCATGTTTTCAGTTTAATCTTAAAAGTATGCATTAGTAATCAAAGAAGAAAAATGCTTGAAACTTTCACAACACACAGAACATGGCCGAGTATGTATACTTTGGGTTAAGGAAAAACTGTGAAGTGAAATGAATTGGCAGCAACGGTAAACCTTCCGCAAATGAGAGAATTAAAGAATAGTATTGGACATAACGAAATAATTAGGTTTGACATGGACCGCATAAGAAATATTGTAGCTGATTCTTTAGTTAATAAAAGTGGAGATGTAATAAATATGTAACATGCAGCTGGAACATATCTTTCAATCACACAAGAAGGAAAATTCCGATGGAACCTACCTTAGGATCACAATAACATCAAATTGTAATGATGCTAATTAACATCAATGTTTTCATTTTCAGGAGAGACACCAACGGACTACTGGAAAATAATCGTCTTCAGGTTCCCAGGTTTTAAAACGATAATATTACAGTACGCATACCGTTAATTTCGAAGCCCATGTTTCAAGATTGATAGTTACAATATAAAACTGTAGAAAAGATCGTGGAACTGCTGCCAGATTAAAAAATCATGGGTCAATGATAAACAATTTCAATTATACTGTAAGATAAACGAGTATACATAGAAAGATTTCATAGAATCAGAAAAAGCTTCAGATAAAATTAAGTATCGAAATTTAAGACTTAACTAACTAGACTAAAATAACTAAAAGATTAAAATGAGCAAAATTATCGACTCATTACAATTTCTTTTAAATAAAAGTAAGAGCGACGTAAACGCAAAATTGTGGTCTTCTGGGCTGGCAGATTCCAGCTCGCGCTATTATTCATGTGAGGCGTCCCGTAAATAATTTCTACAGTGGTGAAGGGAAGCTTCACACAATGGACCGAGCGTGGTGGGTGAGCGGTTAACGTTCTGACCTCGCATTCGGGAGGACGCGGGTTCCAGTCCCCGTCCGGGCATCCAGATTTGGGCTTTCCGTGGTTTCCCCAAATCACTCCAGGCGAATGCCGGGATGTTAACTTAAAAAAGGCCATGGCCGAATTCCTTCTCGTTCCTCGTCCCCAGTCCCTCCCCCCCCCCGTCTCTAATGACCTTAGCAGTCGACGAGGCGTAAAAAAAAAAGGTCACGCAATGGACAGGACTTTCAGAACTTTCCTTATTATTTCGCTCGCCTACATCAGGAAGTCAACAACGGGAGGCAGGCCGTTGTTCTGGGTAGCATCAGTGACCTTAGAAGGTGTTAGGGAGATATAGGCGCCAAGTTTCAGCGCATATAAGAAACAACTGGAGGATATGAACCGGGTGGGAATTCATAATGTACAAATATGGACTAGGTTCCAAATAACTGCAGCCAATGAGATTTTCTTCTCTCTGTTTGCTGATTTCGGCGGGTCTTGGAGAGAAGTCGACGGGAGTACGGAGGTGGCTGGAACAGTAAGAGGTGGAGGCCGAGATGCCGCCTTCGCCTGGTGATGTAAGTACTGTAGAGTACTTGTGGCCGTAGTGATTGTGTTTACCACACTGCCAATGTGCCTGAAGTCCCTTTTCTGTGGTGCCGTTACGTTCAATGCGTCGCCGTGTCAACGTAACGCGTTGATGGCTTGAAGTGTTTTGTTTGCGTCTATATTTCTGCGTCGCACATTAATAGTGCAGCGACCTGATCAGTCTACAGTGTGAGGTGCCATTGTGGGCCATTGGTGACTGTGAAGTGATCGTCGCATCAAACGGTAATATACGTCGTGTAATATTTCGATTGCATTGCTTCATTTCGGTCAAACTGAACACGCTCTGGCAGGTCACACTGCGCAGATAAAAATTATTCTCAGTGGCTCTGCCCTTTGTTTTATGATAATAAATCTGAGCTTGGCTGAGTGACGCCCAACGTTTTGTTTATTTGTAAGATAATGTATTTTTCTTGATTTAGAGATAGTGTCTGTGTTTTGATTTATGAATTTTCATGCGACAAGGTTAATTAAATGTTAAATTCTGAAATCTGAAAATAATATTTCTCAATGTAAAAACGGAAGCTATCCCATCACAGAAAAATTATTAATTAAGAATGTATAATAATCCCCAGTAGTAAATTTTTTTAATGACCATTTCAAGACAGAAAATGAATCAGGTGGAAATAATCTAAATACAGTGACACGTTGGAGGCCATAGCACTTGTTGTGCTGTTCCATGTATATTACATATGTTGATTGCTAACAACTGTGATTGTACAGGGAAGTTACTGAACAGTAAGAACAATATATTGGAATAAAAAAAGTAGTCAGAGGTGAACAAAATAAAAGCAAAATTTCATCAAATTTAAAAGATACATCAAGAATTGGGACATCAAAATTGTCCCAACAACTAAAGTTGAAGAGATGTTGTAGTACATATAATTTGATACTAGTACATATGATGTAAAATAATTAAAAATGCAACAATAAGGTTAATATTAAAAGCAGATGAGTGTGAGCAACAAATCTTTGTTCAAATCATTTATATGGCCGTACGCACGGGGAAAAACGTTTCGTAAAAATTGATTATTATGAATTTTGGGGGGGGGGGGGAATAAGAAGAAATAAAAATGAACGGTTAGAAATGTGATATTATGAAAAAGTGTTTAAAATAAATGAACAACGTGAGCAAGTTTTGGAAATAATAGGTAGGGCTTAGATGTAGATCTTTGTGGAGGAAGGTTACAAAAAGAAAATGTAGAACTGGTTGCGACGTTTTCACACAGAAAGTAAAGTTGATTAAAAGAGTAAGCATATGCCATGTCAATGAGACAACTAATGATTCAGGTTTAAGCTCGTACGTAGAAATGAAGCTACTTGTCACACGTGGAGAAGCCATTGCACGTCTCATGCCAGGACATGTTTTGTTATTGAAGAGCAACTACTGGTTTTACTTATAACTATTATCTACGTGATAGACCCCTTTAGAGGTATTTGGAAAAAGTGTGTTTAGTTAGCAAAATTTAATCGTTCAAGTTATCTGATCTGATCACTTCAGAAACTAGATTGCGTTTGACTGAAACTGAAACGTGTCTGAAGATAAAAAAAATATCTGATGATTGCACAACAGTTCTAATTGTACTCTGTTGTTGATCATCCAAACTTCATAAATTTAAGTAACGTGTTCAATTGAAAATATGCATGGAGAAATAAATATTTTGTTATGTTTTTCAATAATAGTATATGTAGTTCCGCAGTTTGACATGCTTACATTGGGGTAGGTACTTTTATTACCGCTGTAAAAGTAAAGTAAACTACAACACTTTCATCAGCAGATACTTCGATCCATCAGCTATGTCAAATGCGAGTACTATGTTACCAACTGTAGTCCTTGACAGAAGTGGATGTCAATAATATTAAAGCCTCAATCATAGATCAATAGGTTAGACGGAATACATATGTGGGGCGTATAAGTAATAATATGTTTCCTCGCGAAATATTTTATGATGAACTTTACTCTGGCACAAGATGTTGGAGTTGTGAGATAACAACCGTAGAATTAGTTAACTTGTGTAATTAATAGTTAAAATAATATGGTGGGATGTTTAAGTTGGCTAACATGTAAACCAGAGATTTAAGCAATGAACATCGCTGACTGTATCTATGGTTTTGTTTTACTCGTTGTTATAGTAGACTGGCTTAAAAAAAATTGTTGGATTGAGGTTTTTGTTAAGCTTGTGAAAGTTTTAAACACTGAGAGTACAATAAAAAAAATCATTGTTGAACAAAAGAAACCGAAGGAGAATTATT
Source organism: Vandiemenella viatica (assembly GCA_031002005.1). NCBI lineage: Eukaryota > Metazoa > Arthropoda > Insecta > Orthoptera > Morabidae > Vandiemenella > Vandiemenella viatica. The sequence goes on from JARYHS010011408.1 coordinate 68,170,928, forward strand.
TTTAATGACTGATGGATAATTTTTTTTCAAGAGAAAGGTCTGTATTAAACAACGGTGAGGCGGTTTATGTTTGTCCTTTTTGGCTTAAATCAAAATTGCATAACGGGCCCTATTAAATGACAGAAAGTAAGTATAAACCTCGCAGAGTGCTCCTTTGTAGAGGTATAAAGATCATATTAAACAGCCGTTAAATGCAACAAGTTCAAACCAACATATTTGGGACTAAATTTCGGAAGATTAGTTAGTGATGATAAACTTATGGCCACTGTAAATGTTAATTAAGGAAGAAGCTTAATATCTCCTTCCAGTGGTGTCTGATATAGCCTTCAGGCCGACACAGTGTACGTAGCCAGCAGACAGTTGGTGAAGCACTGCAGATTGCGCACATAGCCCCGCAGACAAGTCAAAATGCAGGCGCGCTCTGCAGTAGGTGTCGGGATAATCTCGCGTGTAAACTAAACTGTTTATGTGCCGCGAGCCGACATTTAATGGAACCGACGACTACAGCGCAACACGCAACTGCGCTGTTTGCAGGTCGACAACAAAAGATTCACCCACTGAGTTTTAAACGAAACACCAGTTGTACTCGTTTAGAGACAGGTTAAATCAAAAATAAATGTTGATGACACAGCATTACGGGGCACCATAGCAAAATAATACAATATGTAACAATTAATATGATCCATTTTTTCCTTTAACGTTTTAATTGACCTGTGGACTGTTAAAATGAGTTTTTTGACGAATGCTGGGATGGTTCCTCACAATAGCCCATGGGCGCGTCCTGCCATAACCCGTATATTCCTTGCAAACCATTACCCTTTCAGATACGTGCAATGAATCCTCCGGCACACACTTTTAGTGAATGGCGGAGTAATGATGATAATAATAATAGTTCGAATCTCAGAGGCTTATATACAATAATGATACGTCTCTTTTAATTCACGTTAATTGCGACTGAGCGCACGTTCCGGTAGCAATTCCCCATCACACTCATTTTTCCCATTCTTTTAGCCGTCTAAGAATTTTAATTTGAAATTCTTCCAGCGTTTTCGGTAAATTATTCATCGCATTACTTGGTAATTTATTCTAATCACTGACCCCCTTAACTACAAAAAATGTATCCCCTTCCCTTATGTCTGAAATCGAGCACCAGCTGGTGGTCATGGTCATCTTTTCCATTCAATTTATCTCTCTTAATTCATCCACGCCTCATCAACAATATATGTCTTGTAATCTCCCAGCACTCTCTTCACCCTCCTCCTGTCTTCCAGTGAATCCCATTCCAGTTGATTTATCATATCAGTTACTAATTGCGCTCTGCAGTAATTTCCAGAGACAAATCTAGCAGCTCTTCTTAGCACAACTTTACCAATGTTCAACAACAATATGATAGAAGCCCATTTTCTCATTAATGTATATTGAATTATTTAATTTGTTTCTATTTTCATTGTTTTACTCGAAGCTCATTAACATAATGTCACGAGAAATACTGATTAATGAATTCCAATTGAAAATCCCCGACAGATATTCAGAAAATTAACTGCATCGAGGTAACCGATGGAGTCCTAAACTGTGACGCACAGTATTACAATCACTGAGAAATGAGACATTACACAAATAATATTCGCTGAATTAGTAAAAAGCTGAAACATCCACTCTGTATGTAACGCAATAAATCATATAGTCAGGGGAAGAAACGAGACATCGTCATATTGCACACGAGTTTACAAAATAATTACCCAGTTACTTTCAGTAGTAAAATACTGGATACGCAAGAAACGCGAAAATGCAAAGCAGAGTACTCAAACGTGGACATGCGGTCAGCAATAAATCAGTACAAACCGTTTCGTAGTAATTCATACCAAGCGCGGTATGGACTGAGTGAAGGTAATTTACGTTGGACAGAACTCTAAGCTCTCGAAGCGAGAAAGAATCATAAAAATTGAGTTTTTGTTTATAAATGTGCTACCGAGCGTATTCGAATCCCCGTCCGGCCATCCAGATTTGGATTTCCATGGTTTTCTCAAATCACGCCAGGTGAATGTCAGGATCGTTCCTTAAAAAACCCATGGCCGAATTTCTTCCCGTTCCTTCTCCCCAGATCTTTCCCGCCTCTAATGACCTCGACGTCGACGAGGTGTAAAACCACAAGGAAAAAAAAATAAATGTGCTGTGCAACGCCACGGCTCTCATTTGTGATCTCATCAGTCCTTTGAAAGATTTTACTATCGCACAACATGAATTAACAGACTCCGAACACGGAGTGAAAGTTGGCTCTAGACTAGGGGTCCACAAACATTTTATCCGGTCGACCCCTTCATAGGATAGTCACCTTCTTATCGAGAGCCAGATTAAGTATTTAATAAAAAAAATATAATTTTTTGCATTTCTAATGCTAAGCAATAAGGAGACCTGCATAACGACTCAACGAAATAATTTACATTTCCCATATGTTACAAAATCCACCCAGTAACATTAACAGAAAAAGGGGATATTTTCCACTGTTACTATAATCTCAAAAAATAATAACAAAATTATGGATAGATGGAGTAAACTTCGAATAAAGATCTGCCGAGTAGAACAGATAGTTCCTACACTGTTTTAACTTTTCACAGAGCGATAGATCCACCTTCCTAAGAAACTCTACAAACTAACACCTCTTGACAACGATCTTACCTCGGGGTGCAAAAGTAATTGGTTGAAAGTTTCATCATTTATTTCACATAACTTCTCAAACAGACGAGAATTGAGAGGCCGAGTTTTAATTTTATTTATTGACCTGATTTAAATTGGAACATTTTTCCCTAGAAAGTTTAATTGATCCTCTTTAGAATTAATAGACCCCCTTTCGACCACCCTGTACTAATCGACCCCTGGAGATCTGTTATCGACCCCAAAGGTACGATAACGACCACTTTGGGGACCCCTGCTCTAGACCATCGAGCATTCTATTACGGAAATGGTTCTTGAAATCAATATTTTTCAATCCACAGTGTGAAGAAATGATTTTTGACATTATCTCCACCATTGATAACGTAATGGTCAACCACCTCTACTTAAGTGCCAGAAAGTGACGATGTTAGCTGAGAGGTAACGCTGTCTCAAAGACAGACGTGTTCGTGTGGACAGTGCAGAGAAATTTGGCGTTAATGGGACACGGCAGCCTAAGAGTCTCTGACAACAGAACAGCAGCGGCTGGGCATATCAGCTGGACCCTAGGTGACTGGAAAAAAGTTGCGGGGTCAGATGAGTCACGATTCCAGGGCTGATGGCAGGGTTCAAGTAGGGCGCCGACCCCACAAGGCCCTGCATTCAGGTTGTCAGGAAGACACTGTACAAGCTGGCAGTGGCTCCATCCTGGTGTGGGCTGTGTACATGTCATGGTCTCGGAGCTCTGGTCAAACTGAATCGACCATTGACTATAATAGGTTTCGTTCAACTACTTGGAGACCATTTGTAACTATTCATGGTTTTCATGTACCCAAACAATGATACACTTTTTCAGGACCACAATGCGCCAAGTCATCAGCCCAAACTAGTTCAAGATTGGTTTCAGGAACATTCTGATCAATTCTAGTGAATGATTTTGCCACCTAGATCTTCAGACATGAATACAATTGACCATACCTGGGACATGGTCGGAAGTTCAGTCTGTGTACAACATTCTGCGCTGGCAGCACTGTGGCGGTCGTAGAGGAAGCATCGTCGGATATTTTTTCAATGGTTTCCGACGACTTGTTGAGTCGATGCTACGTCACGTCGGCGCACTTCCCTGGGATTAAAGGATACCAGGACGTATCGCATGATTTTTGGCCCCTCGGAGTATTCATATACGTACAACCCTATATCTTCATTGTTATGAAAGACAGATTCTGTTATGTCATAGTACCAACATATAGTGATCATCGCTTTTCATTGAGAGGAGAAGTTGATAAGAGTCTCCAAGCAACGCATATATGAGATATACAGGAAAGAGATGGCAAATGTTAATACTCGGAATTAATCAACTTTTCTAATCTCCATTTATGTTTTCATTCCGTTTCACAAGTTAGTCCAAGTTACATCAGCTTCTCGTCGTTCTGTTATGTGTATTTATGAGCTATCGAATTCCGTTACTGTGATTTCTTGATCGGCTATAAATATCTGTTAAGACAATGTAATGGCAGTGATTGCCGTTATCTCTTTTAAGGAACGATAAGATTATAAAACATCAGATTAATGTCGTTGCGGACAAAATATTGATGAAAGAAGTGAGATGTGGTTAACGTTATACTGAGGTTCCGGTTGTTTTCATCTATGCAAGTATAGAAATAGGGTATATTTCAATATATTGGAAAGTAATCTAGATCTTTGGAGTCTCCTTTCCAAAGCATTTCCAAGCTATAAGACCTAGTAACATAGTAACATGCAAGCAAGCTAGCTTCATGGTTAAATTGTTCTCGCTCGGTGTTGGGAACTGGAGTCTCCACTCCGACTCTATATTAAGTTCTTAGTATGCTTTATCTATTGGGCCAATGCAAGTGAACAGAGGCCAACCACGGTGATGTTCTCCCCAGACCAAAATTCCAGCGATGAGAAGATGTAGCACATACTTTCTAAAGAATTATTAGGTACAGGCTAGTTTATTCCTCCATGCTCTGTGTAGGCTTAGGAACGGGACTCAAAGTTAGTCAGTTTTAATTAGTTGTCCCTTGAAATGCTGTATAATCGAAATTATTTTTCCAGTTAATTGCATTTCCTGAAAATGTGTGTTATCGTGTGGAATTTATAACAGTTTATTTGACTTCATTAAAAACTAACTTAACCTTTCCTTCACTATTTCATTTTTGATACTAACTGCTGTTCATTTTGCTAGCTGTAAGCAACAGTGACAGTAATTCTTCGACCATAACGCCACAAATTTTGTATGAGACATAATCAAAAGCGAGAACATTGGACGAACTCACAGTTTGTGCATGAAAACAAAACGTACAGGTTACCACATCTGTGCTTTGCGGACTGTCTGTCACTATCCGACATTTTACAAATTCTTCCAACGTTTCGTTCCTATCCTTGATTCATCTACAAGATTGCATTGCACTTTTAGTTTTAACAGAAACCCGTCAACAGATGGTGTTCTCAGGCTGGAACCGAAACGTGGCTCACGAAGACACATAGCAATATTATTCATATTACTGGCCTCTAAGCCCGTCAAAAATGACGGGTGATAAAAATGTTCTGTCAGTTCATTTCTTAGCGATCGCCTAAATAAGTAAAATTGTTATGTAATGCTCACAACCTTATTTTTTAATATGTACATATCACGGCTGTAGTTTACTCAGCGATACAGATGGTAGTTCATCTGAATTAAGGATGTCAAAATTAGGGAACCAATTAAATTATTCCTTAGAGAATGTTATTGGTTTCATTCCTGGTCTAGATCTCATTAAGTACGATAAATCCTGAACTACTTCCATCCATCTTAATCGAGAACTTCAGTAACTCAGCGCTTATGTAAGCAGCTTAAATTATTTATAAAACTAAATTCGTTGTGAATTATTATGTAAACAATTGTGTCAGTTATCAGTTAGGTCCTGTCTGCATTTCGACATAACCACAACTCCTACTAATATTGCTGTTCAAAATTCATAGCTTCTATTAGTCATTGCAGTCTAAATTTGACGCAACAGAAATATTTACATGTGTCTGGTGTAGTGACATCAGTAATAAAAGGAACTAGTAATTAATATATCAATTTAACGCAGTACATACTTTTATGTCAGTGTTTATGCAAGTAACTTCTTCGAGTATATTATAACAGTGACTTAAAATATCAGCATCGAAAATATATATCTTGTAAGCCCATCACAAATGACGTGTTGAACGCAGTATTTTAGCAATTCGTTTCTTCACTAACTAAGTACAATTTTCATCAAATAATGTTCATAATCATGAAAATGATGTAATGTAGATATGTCTTAGCTTACTGTAACAATGATATCGTTGTACGGAGAATATAAGAAAATTCTGCATCGAACGAATTTTAACTAAGAAAAAACAACTAATAATTAAAATGTCAATTGTTACGAAATGTATATTTTTCCTTTAGTGTGCTGGCAGCTCAATTACTCGTGGATGCTTACCTAAATAGAACTGCTATTAAATAACGCGCATAACCTCGATCTCTGGTCGCTGTTGGTTGCGAGCGAGACGTCAGAGTGTATGCCGGGTACTCACCACCGATGGCCGTGGCTGAGGCGAGCGGATGCAGGGTACTCACCGCCGATGGCCGTGGCTGAGGCGAGCGGATGCAGGGTACTCACCGCCGATGGCCGTGGCTGAGGAGAGCGGATGCAGGGTACTCACCGCCGATGGCCGTGGCTGAGGCGAGCGGATGCAGGGTACTCACCGCCGATGGCCGTGGCTGAGGCGAGCGGATGCAGGGTACTCACCGCCGATGGCCGTGGCTGAGGCGAGCGGATGCAGGGTACTCACCGCCGATGGCCGTGGCTGAGGCGAGTGTATGCAGGGTACTCACCGCCGATGGCCGTGGCTGAGGCGAGTGTATGCAGGGCACTCACCGCCGATGGCCGTGGCTGAGGCGAGCGGATGCAGGGTACTCACCGCCGATGGCCGTGGCTGAGGCGAGCGGATGCAGGGTACTCACCGCCGATGGCCGTGGCTGAGGCGAGCGGATGCAGGGTACTCACCGCCGATGGCCGTGGCTGAGGCGAGTGTATGCAGGGTACTCACCGCCGATGGCCGTGGCTGAGGCGAGTGTATGCAGGGTACTCACCGCCGATGGTCCTGGCTGAGGCCAGTGTATGCAAGGTACTCACCGCCGATGGCCGTGGCTGCGGCGAGTGGATGCAGGGTACTCACCGCCGATGGCCGTGGCTGAGGCGAGCGGATGGGGTACTCACCGCCGATGGCCGTGGCTGAGGCGAGTGTATGCAGGGTACTCACCGCCGATGGTCCTGGCTGAGGCCAGTGTATGCAAGGTACTCACCGCCGATGGCCGTGGCTACGGCGAGTGTATGCAGGGTACTCACCGCCGATGGCCGTGGCTGAGGCGAGCGGATGCAGGGTACTCACCGCCGATGGCCGTGGCTGAGGCGAGTGGATGCAGGGTACTCACCGCCGATGGCCGTGGCTGCGGCGAGTGGATGGCGGAGCAGAGCGGCGACGAGCACGCAGAGCAGCGCCGGGACGCCCATCGCAGCGGCCTGCGTCGGCGTCACCTCACTCGGGGCACAGGCTCCACGACCAGCGCTTCATCCTGCAACACGCGTCCTCGTCATACAAAAGGGGAACACCTTATCTACATCCTAAGCTTGATCACAATTAAAGCCATCAATTGCTGTACCAGTGGTTCTACAACGACCACTAGGTGGATCGCACCACATTTATCAAGACCATGTGATGGTTCTAGGGCTTTATTGAGTGCACTTAGGAGATTATTCAGAGATTATACAGTATGTTTTATGGTTTACACGCAAGGCGCAATGTCAGATGCATACCTAGGAGAATTTATTGCAATATAGATGTTATGTGCAGTAAAAGAAACGCACTTTGAAAACGCGTCAGTACACCGCACCAGAATGAGACATTCAGACAGAAGGTATAAATACCAGAGAAAAATGAGAGGGGGGTGTTATTATATTTCATCAATTATCAGCATTTGCAACTGTTCGCGTGTAGCTGTTGGCTAAATTATCTCAGTCTACATTTTTTAAGTTGCGGTTTTGTTTGTTTTTCGTAAGTGCGGAGCTTTTAATAATTGCTTCAGGTTAAGTTAGTTCATCGATGCTAAGTAACAGTGCCGTGTTTTAAGTGAGATCGAAAGAGGTCATTAGTGAATTGAGCCAGCGAAATTACCGATTTAATTAATACACGCAACTCATATTCAGAGATTATTTGAATAGCAATCAGGACTCGCCTATTTATTGAAAATCATTAATAAGTTACATCTTGTGAGGTACACGACCTCAAATAATCGTGTAATTTGTTATTAAAGCATATTTTTGTCATTATGTAATGAAGGTCATAGAAACTTTGGTATCAAAGTTTTTCAAAGTCAAACCAGACCAAAGGAAGTGAAGGAGGATCTCTCGTTACTAAAAAAAATTTTATGGGAAGAAGATTGCTCGAGAATCTGTAATTAATCAGCTGCTCCAATCCTGGTGGAATGGATACATACGATTATTTACAATATGGATATTCAAGAAAATAAGCCCGAGGGGAATGAAGAAGTAATAATATAAATGAACTGCAATGCTTATGTTCCAAATAAAATAATATATTGTAAAGGGAACAGGAAGCTACCTAAATGATGATTGATTTCTTTTTGCGATACTTAATATACCTTTTATGTTGATTTTAGAGAAGTACTTTCGCTTTCAATTAAAAGGCAATATATTTTCAGCAGTGATGTTAAACCTGGTATTGGGTATAGAAGTAAATAAAAAGCCACCAATAGTAAACCCGACACCGTAAATCTGAAGGTATAATTATTTTTATAATAAATAAGTAAGGAATTTTATTTTTATAATATGTAAGTAAGGAATTGGACCCTTACAATATATTAAAACAGTCAGGGACTTTTCCCAATGGAAAACACATGACTATTGCGGAACATAATATAGAAATGAAAGTGGATATGTAGGGATAGTTACTTCCGGAATATTCAAGAATCTTTAATATTTTGTGATCGTAATGGAAGTCTGTCTCGATTACGAGAATAATTACCTGGTAAGAGACTGTTGTGGTGCTATCTTATGTGATAAATTTATTATTATGTCGTTTGGTTAGTGTAAGAGAAACTGTGCATTGAATTTTAAGTTGGGGAAAATTTATCTCTGACTATTTGACTAATTTTATTTATTAGTCTCGAGATATTTCCGACTTTTTTATAAATTTTATAGAATGGTTGGAAGAGACCATCGACTGAAGGGAAAGTACAGGTACACGATATTCACTTTACGTTGCTCTTGAAGTACAGCTGCTGAGTGAACGTTGACAGTACTTGTAGCTTCGCGTGACCCCAAGTGGATTTTAATGTGTTCTTGCTGTTCCACAGCCGCTACGTTTTCTCATTCTAGACCCACACTACGACTGTGGTAATCTGCACTGGAGGCACATCTGAATCGTAAGACTCATCTATACCAGGGTTTCTCAAACTTTATTGTTCCGCCTACCCCTTATTAATTTTTCCAGTCAATGGCGAACCCCCTTTAAAAAAACTGGCCTTTTTTTAAATAAAAAAGTGTTTTGTTTAAAAAAGTGATACAGTCACAAGGGGAATATGTTATTAATTAACGTATGGAATGGGATAGTTTCTTGTCATCCAATCTCATTTCAGATTCAGCATACAGTCGATTCCGTGTATTTCGTTTTTATCATAACCAGGTGTGGAAACCTACTCTCACACGAGTAAGTTGTCACGAAGGGTAGATAGAAGTTCCCTGTTTTGCGTGAAAGCTCTGGATATTCTTCCTGCCTTGCTGCATAAAAATCAATTAAATATTTTTAAAAAAAAAAAATCAGCTACAGGATCTGAGGGCATTTCCAGCAATGATTCATGTTGCACAATGCTCAAAGCAGAATTTATGTTTTTGGATGTAACTATAAATGGGTTTCGAATCCAGTCTACAACATTACCGATGTCAGAAAAGAACTTTTTCAGTTCGTCAGACATCTGAGAAAGGTGAACAATAATTTCAGCTTTTATTGCGGTGGCAAATTCATGTAGGAGAGGAAAACATTCAACAATACTTGATTTCAAGAAAGTTTTCCAAAACATTAAAAAAATGTTGGGGTGTAATTTGTTCTGCACAATGGAAACTTGCATAGAAGCTTCCGTTTTGTTAAGACAAAAAAATCGGCTAGATACGTCACTCTTTTTTACGTAATATCACGAGACGTGACGCAAGTGTAGTCCTGCATTAAATCACGTTTTCCGACTCTGCTGTTGCCAAATCCTAACACAGTGATGTATAGTAAAATGTAGAATTCGAAGCTTGAAGCGTTTTTGGTGTTCCCGAATTTTACCTAATATCTACTACTCGTGTGGCACATCGAGTGAAATGACGAATATTTCTCTTCTGTTTATCGGCTGTGTTACTCCCGATATATCTAATATTATAATAAGCAACTCTATCTCATCGCCTTATGATCAAGCTTTTCGTCTCTTTTTGTTTAATTTACTATCAGATATGTTGTTCAATATAGCTAAGCATGAGTAAATAAATTAACTGTCAGAGCACTGAAAGAAAAGTACGTATTCCATTTAAATCGACATATTAATTAATATTTGCTTTTTCTTAATTAACAAAATTCATTTGATGTAGTTTTTTCTCATACACTCTGGACAGCGATGTTGTTGTTGCAGTAAGCCATCATTACATCTTTTTCAAGATAATTACGTGACGAAAATTGTACTCAGTCAGCGAAGAAACGAATATTTAAAATACTGCATTCTACGCGTCATTTTTAACGGGTTTACATGATATTTATATCCAATGTAGGTATCCAAGTCACTGTTATAATATACTGGAAGGACTGATTTGCCGAAACACTGAAATAAAGGTATGTACTGCGTTTAAATTAATATATTAATTATTTGTTGCTTTTATTACTGATGTAACTATTCAAATACATGTAAATATTTCCAGTTCATCAAATTTAGATTTCAATACAATGAATGTATTCGTACGTGGGTAATAGCAGGTATGAGTTTTGAGCAGAAATATTAGTAGAAGTTTTGGTTATGTCAAATTGCAGATAGGACCAAACAACTGACACAAATTTACGGGCTAAATCACGATGAATTTTTATAAATACTTTAGGCTGCTTTCGTAAGCTCCGAGTTACTGAAGTTACGGTATTTTTATACGGATGGAAATAGTTCCGTATTTATAGTGTTGAATGAGAGCTGGACCAGGAATAAATCCGATAACACGCGCTATAGCATAAGGTTTTAGGATTCCTGCGTTATTTTTAATTTAATTGGTTACCTAATTCTGACCCCATTCATTCTGTAGAACTTCCATTTGTGTCGCTGTTTAAAATACAACCGAAATATGTACAATTTACAAAATAAGGTTACGAGCATTCTATACCAACAATTCTATTTATTTAGGCAACCGCAGAGAAATGAATTGTGAAAACACCCCATTAAACCCGTTACAGCGGAGGGCATATGAATTTTTTAAAGTAATTTAAATTGTTTTCAAGAGTGCCTGTTACTTAAATCATTACTTCGTTTTAACTAAAGTAGTTCCACACTGATCGCGGTTTATACAGCATAAACTACAATTAAAACTAATATTACGGGGAATGACGTAAGTTATTAAGATTTATTTTTAATTTCCGTTCCTTTTACTGATGCCGTATTTCAGCCGCATGTAACTCTGTCAGCCATTCAAACGTTGTCGTAGTATCGATATGAATCGCGAATATCGACAAAGGAAGGTGTCAGAACCCGTGAAGATTTTTGATCAAGTTTATATCGCCATGTATTAATATGCGTGTGATTGGAGTATTGTATTTCTGGTTGCAATTTTAGCGTGGTTTATGGTTAGGTTGAAATACTACCTAGTACAGGTTGACAACTGAAAGTTTTTGGTACAGCGCAAGGAATTATATTGAACTTTTTTTACAGCACTTTTATGTAATTAAGCAACTAACTGCCAATACATGAATTACCAGACGACTGAAAGAAAAGTATGTATTTCGTTTAAATCGGTATATTGCCTGTACTCCATTGCAATTAAATTAAATTTGTTACTTTTTACTGAAATCATTACTTGATTTGTATGAAATTAGCTCCAAATTGAACGCTATCTATGCGCCCTATACCACAATTGGAACTAATATTGATGGCTTAAGGTAAGTAGTTAAGATTTATTTTTAGTAACTTTCGTTTTCACTTACTTCATATTACTGGGGTCATTATTTCAGCCACACATAAGCTGTGTCAGCCGTTAAAACATTGATTTGCATCACAAATAACCAAAATAAAGATATAACATCCTGTGATGATTCTGAGTCAACTTATATAGCGATGCATGATAACATTAACATGCGATACAGGGAACGTATTAATTCTCGTGTAATTGCAGCTATAATTTTCTAGAAGCAATTTTAGCGGAGTATGTGATTAGGCTGAAATACAACCTGGACCAACCTGACAACAGTTTTGTTACAGCACAAGGGACGAGGAATTACATTGAGCTTTATTTTACAACAATTATATTTAGCTATGCAATCGAAAAAAAAAATGCCCGAACACCCCATTCAACCCATTATTTTTGACGGGCTTTGGAGTTAGTTTCATATAATTAAACAATGGCTTTTAGTAGACTAACGGAAAGAATAATTTTAATTTTAAATAATTACCAAGGGAAACAATGAATAACGTACAGAGTGATTATTCGAGCGTGCACCATCATGTGTATTGCTCGCGCGAGACAGCCAGTCAACCGCCATCATGTAAATCTTTTCGGGAACCCCCTACGATCAACTGGTGGACCCCTAGCGGTTCGCGTACCACACCTTTAGAAACCCTACTCCATACCATTGGTATTCCTGCTTTCAGTGAGGAAATTGCAATGCAAATGGAGAAAAACCGGTGAAAAATCAGTCTTTGAGAGGGAAACAACCCACCGTTTGACGCTTGTATATGCCTTTTGCTGTGTATTATGTTTCAGTAGATTGAAAATTATTCTCAATATTTTATTACGTTAAAACCGTGAGAATAGTGTGAACCTAACACTCACTACACGAGAAGGCAAGGTTTCCAAGCAAGCTTTCCTTTGCGTGGGAACGATGCTCATAGCAAGTAACCTTCAACTAACCGATCAGAGCCTTCCATGCATCACACACCTGATGATTTTGGCCAATAGTGAACAGCATCCCCTCCCCGAGGATCCACACAGCGTGAACTTTCGTGCGATTGCTCGAGGTAGTTCGTTAGGAAACCCCACCCGTTGATAGTTCCATTTTAGGCCAGTGGATTAGAACATTTTTTAAGTATTCAACCACTACTAGTTCCACCATTCGTACGCTCAGAGAGAGGCTTCGTAATGTTCTTACTATTTTTATGTAGCCAATTGGCAAGACGAGAGAAGCTGTGTCTCTCAGATACAGATTGAATGCTTTACCAACTCAGTTTATCGTTTACTCTGCCTCGTCACAGAGTTCGTAGGTAAAAGCTTCACCTCTCGTTTGATTTCAGATTAACTCAAACGCCAGCTCAGCAGGACAGGAAAGTTGACGGAGAGTGATGGGGCAGACGTAATTGTCAAGAGTGGGTCGTGGTAATCTTCGTTCACTGTATTTAACATATTATGAGAAGAATTTCGACACCTGACAATGGTCACAGAAAGGTCATATCCACATGCAACAATCCACTTTTGTGTCTCAGGGAAATATTGTACAATCACTTAAAAATCTGAGTTCTAACTTAATCCTTTTCCAAAATCTCGTCCATATCTAATCTCGTTTCATATATAATGAATGCGCTAACACGCAAGAGTAGTCCATCTTCAAACGCAGTAAAATTGATCACTAAAAGAATATTAAAATTAAGTGGCCAAATTATTATTTCGAAAGGGGAGAGGATGTTGCGACTATTCATTGATTAAATTAAGTAGTTACTAGTCATTAATTACATAATCTGTCATATCTCGAGTTTACTGAAAGAGTAGGAATGATATTTGATATAACACATACTAGGGAATTAGGCCATCACTTGACTGAATAGATTTGAGGAGTATTTGAAAGCAGCAGTCTGGATAAGTGCCACTGATTTGAAACAGGATTTGGTCTGTCACGAATCTAACCCCTCAAAAGCTGAGCTGAGTGTCTAAATCAACCAACCGCTAACTTTTGTTTCCATACGTCTTAAAGCCCCTTTCTACCGCAACACTAGTAGAACATCGCAATTCATATTCCACAATGTTCGCCTGGGGCAAAAAGACAAATCAGCAGTGGCGGAACATAGTTTGAAAGAAGGACATGGTTTCGATTTCGAAGCGACTAAGGTGCTGACACATGCGAGAGGCTTCTGGGACAGCGTCATTAAAGAAGCATTTGAAATTCACCTCGCGTCTGATTTGGTTAACAGGGATTGTGGGTTCCAGATAAGTGATGCATGGATTCCTGTTACTGAGGCGGCTCGTCACCAACGCTCTGCTTTTTGTGTTCCGCGGGCTTCTAATGACATCTTAGATGCTGCTAGGCAACATAACAACGTCTGTCGTTGCCATGCCAGTTTACAAACAACACGCTCAAGGCTGACTTCAAGGCAGACTTACAACTGCACCTGAAGATGGCGACGGAGAATAAAGTCGCCGAAATATTGTGTATTAATAATAATATTACTCGGTTTGTTTTCCGAGAAACGTATATAAATAAACAACGCCGAGAAAAATTGCATTCATTTACATATTCCACTTGTCATTTATAAGAATATGAAGGGAACAGATTTAGGTATATAGTTATCTAACTGGAATTTCATACTTTATTCTTCTCCATCCATGTGTTACGAACAATAGGGAACAAGTTTAAAGCCTTCCTACAACAGGAATCCCTGGATCAGGCACGTCATTCCATTGAATCATGACTAATCCGCCAGTACGGTAAAGCTTTCCAAAAACTGGTGAGTGAGTGGTAACAATTTGGCAAGTTCACTTCCATGTTCTCTAAGATTTCTGTAAATCAAATTATGCAAAGTTTTGGATGGTCACTAAATAATTGCGATTGCTGCTTTCTTTCTGGTTTCTTATTAATAATCCTGCAGGTCTACGTTCTGATAATTTCGTCGTCAAATAGACAGCAAATTTTTTTTCAGGCAAAAGAAATTTATTTCTGTTTTGATACTTAAGTACCTGAGATGTTAAAATACTGTCACCTATCACCTGTTAAAAGCATCGAAGAAGAGGTTCTAAATATTTGTAGCACCTATTTTAGGGCTAAAAATACACTGAACAATTTTACTCGTGTTGTGTGCATATTTGGTGGCATATGAAAGATTCAATAAAGAAACATGCCGCCATATTCACGTTATTTCTCAAAATGATTTTAAGTAACTTTGAGGGAACACAAACTCGCTATGCAGGAGAAAGGTGACTAATCTTATGGTTTAAAACTATTTTGTGTTATATTGTACAGAAGTACTAAGCGTTAAATGATTTTTTACACTTAGACATGTTATTAGGCGCAGTTATGAAGTACTTGAATGAATAAGTAAGATTACACATCATCTTTATCAACATTCAGATTTTAATTCTTGAAAAATAAATTAAACAGTAATCAAGAATACTTGCACTAGTAACATCACAATCCTATTGAAATACGTCGGTTAAGAAACAGAAGTGAGTGCAGTAATTGATTGATAGATTCTTACCGCCATTCAAAATTACAATCTTTACTGTTCATTTTCTTCAAATTAGTAGGTAAAGGAAGATATCAGAATGCCTTTTACGTATCATAAATACTAATCATTTAAGAAACAGTATTACTGTTTCACATGTAAGTAAGAAAGTTCACTTATGCTACTTATATAAAAAGTGTTTTATGTTATCAAATTAAATATAATCATGCGAAGCTTTGATTAAAACTAAACTTTCAGGAAAAGAGTGCAAGAAATAACGTTAGATACGGTTTTTATTATTATTAAGCTGAAGTATTGCAGTTAAATATTGTTTAATTCAGATAACTTTATAAAATTTATTATTAATTGTACTGAAGATATTTGATTACAACATACATTTTATTCCCTGCTAATTAATTTAACACAGGTAAGTGAATAAAAATGAAGTCTGCCCCCATAACGGAAGGATTTTGAAACTTCTTCCTATCACTTGCCCAATGTGTCCAGCCCAGTTGAGTTTGTAATCAAATGTTATCCCAAGGTCTTCAACTAAGATCTTCAACAATCAATTCGTTCCCTATAAGGTAGGAAAGAAATTGTTTCTTGAAGAGGACACATTGGACAGGTGATAGCACTTACTGATGAGGGTGATTGGGAGGGGCGGGGGGGGGGGGGGGCGATGTATTAGATAAATGATTGAGTTGGCTTATTAAACCTTAGTCGGACCACAGCTTGAATATGGTGGAGTGGTGTGGGACTCACATTTTGTGTAGAAGTTTCGTGATGTACAAAATAGAGTAGCTAGGTTTGTCTATAGGAATTACGGCGGAACGTGATCAGTAATTGATATGATAAAAGAGCTGCGTTGGGAGTTATTGGAAGACAGAAGGCGGGTGCGATAGTGTTTGGATTGTACAATGTTTATATTCCCGATGAAGCATGGATTGATATCGATGGAAGGACTGGGAGTTGTGCATGGAAGGGAGAGATGATCATGACCTGATCATGACCAGAAGCTGGCACTTGATTTCAGGTGAATGAGAATATGAAAATTTTCTTTCGGAGATACAGGAGTCACGGACTGAATACAGAGGAAAATGATAAACAATTTACTAAAAACACTGAAGGTGGGATACAAAAGAGCAAACGTAGTGGGTGGTGAAAAATCGTTCCAATGGAACATGTTGGTCTAGAGACATTGACAGCAGAATGTGCGTGCCCCATTAGGATTAAATTAAATTTAAATAGTTTATATTTGTAGTCGATAAATATCTTGACTGACGATGAGTATAATATCGTATTATAGTTTCAAGTACTAGCGATTATATTTATGTTAAATGTGGGTTTTCTTTATAATATTTTATTTTGTCGCGTGCTATTTCTTCATTCTTTTATGGCCTGATTGTTCGCAGCAATTACAGGTCTCTGCGGATTCCATAAGCGACCACTTACTCTAAGCAGATTTAATTGAGTACTTCGCTTTAAGAGCCGGAGTCATAACTTCGCCTGCAGCCGGACTCAATCTTGCTAATGCTCCCGGCTGATACTCAGGTCTGTGTCCTGTATGAAGGCGGAGCAGCTGCCCCTCAGGGCACAAAACGTCGCAGTTACGACTGTGTCCCCCAGAGGTCTCCCCCATCAGCGACCCTCTTCTTCGCCTCTCCCGGCCTCCATTTCCACTCGGACGCCGCTCGGATCTTCTGCTCCTTTTTTTCCCCCTCTCCTCTCGATGGTCGCTACGCTTCCGTGACTTGACCTCTCATTGAACACCTGTAGGACAGCGAGCCAGCGGAGAACTGTTGCTGGAGACAAAACTGGTACTCCTCAAGCTCAACGGTTAGGAGGATAGGAAGTTTATTTACAATACCCTGTAGTTTGTACGGTATTGGACCAATCAAAGTTTGTACATTTATAATGACTAAAAAAAATATTTTAACAACATGCCTTATTACTACACCTGAATTCCATTGACAATATTTTAGATATAAGTCCTCTGTAAAAGTATTTACAGATTTTTTCATAAAAGAAAATTAATAATACATCATAATTCTCTATTGGGATAAAAAAAACTTATTAACTAGATAAGTTTTTAATTTGCTTTTAAATTCAGAGCCTCAGAACACCTTTACTTTCTTGGTGATTTTTTTGTAAAATATTACCTCTTTTTTGAACGGATCTTGTTCTGCATACCGTTTTTTACTCTAACTTGGTAATGACTTCTTGTGCCATAACCGTGAATACTGCGGTTGATTACCGTATTATGAGATATATTTAGAATGAAACCGTATTCATCGCCGAACTAGGATAGTAATTTTTCAGACTGCTCTGTGTTAGTGTTTAAATTTATTTAATGCAAGAACTATATTTTACACCATAATTTCAAGCTCCCGAACACGTGACTTGAAACTGCGTAGAGGTTATTTTCATACATATATGCTAAATCTCTCTGTATATAGCGCTATTCTGTGTTATTCATCTTGCTACATTTGTTCATCGGAGGTATTAAAGTGCAGTAATTATAACAATCCCATAGCAGAATTTCAGAAATTTATAACCGGTTACTACCGCAACTTCCTTAAGAGTGACCTGGTGGTACAGTGGTTAAGGGATCAGACTGCAGTTCGAGATGTCTCCCGCTCCAACCCCTGCGCTAGCGAAAATTTTCATAGGCCCTTAACCCAACCTTCACTCGTGGCACAGCTTGCTGCGTAATGTGAAGTACGCCGTGGTTCGGTTTCCCCGTTAATTTGTAGATCGCCTTTATCTGGTAGGTTTTGCGACTTAGGATAGGAACTAGCCACCCCACCTCCAATACCAGGCTACGTATGCCACTTTCAGGAGGGTCCAACCAACCATTGGGTTTAATACCAAGCTTAGCTTATAATTTATTTAAACTCACCCGGCACTTAAACTTCAGATCTTCAGTGAAGTTTTGCGTGAAAAATTACAGCCACTTTCTTCGTCATCTAAAACCACCAATACTTCAAAGACATTAAATTTAATATTAACACTACTCAAGTAGTATTGGACATGGCTGGAAATGAATGTGTCACGTGATACCATATTCCTTCTGTTGAATGCCGGGATGCCACCGATTGCAACGTTGGGAATGTCACAAATGATAAGGAATTTAAATCCTTAAAGCTATTAGATTTACTGTTTATCCAGTTCATAACACAGGTGTATGGTTTTTTTTTGGTATCATAGTAAACAATACATTTTGTTATGTCCTTTTTTATAAAAAAAAAAGGAAATATTAAAACATTAAATTACTTCGTGTTGCCATTAAGTATAATTGAAGATGAACTGTATTAAATAATAACTAACATCAAAGTCAATATTTCAGCTTATTACACGAACCTATATCTGTGTGAAAATGAAAAGTAGTCTCTTCTCAAGTAATTTTATTAGTTATTGTGAAGCGAAATTTAAACTATAAACCTTTAATCTTACCAGAATTTTTTTAGATATTATTCTAGAAGAAAATGGTTTTCCCTTCCTTCTTTAGTATAGGGCAAAAGAAATGAGTTTCTAAATCTATTCTCCATATGTAAGCATATTCTCAAGTACACAGTGACCATTTTCGTTACTTTAGAGTAATTTTTCCAAAGTTAAGTTCAAACTATATATTTATAGGCTGACACGTAATGTTACCGTTGCAGCAGGTAATAAGAAATAAAACTTCAACGTTTCATAACTAAGTGTTACTGATGTATTATACTGATACAGCTTTTTTTTTAAAAAAAAAAAGATACATAATCAAATTTATTATATATTTATGTGCACCATAGATTGTTTATTCCTTAAGCTGCATACAAACAAGAATAAATTACAAACTGCGGTGTCTGAATTAAATTTGCGATGGTGGATTCTTCGTAGCAGAAACATAGATTGCGTTGGTGTGTGGCCCAACAAGTAGCCCCTGCTTGGCAGACTGCCCCGCGACACATGGTAACAGCTTAGCTCTGGCCACCTGCCACGGCGCTCTCCGGATATCTGCCAACAGCTGCTCTTCACGCCAGCCTCCGACACTGAAAGCACAGCTGTGTATTTTATGGCTTTGTATTGGTGTGTCATAATATCAGACACTACAGATTACGGAAAATGAGAAGTGGTAGTAATTGCCGCTGGCACGATTACAATGTCCATCATACCACTAATAGAACTGTCGATCGATATTTAACGTGTTATAGCGCTGGGGAAACTAGAGGTAAATATCGTGGCAATTTTTGACACTATGAATAGAACCAGTATCGTAAAACTGATTGATTATCCCAGTATTGTTTGGTAGGAACTAGTTTCTCGCTAACCAGTATGAATGACTCAATCAGTCCATATTTTTTCAAAACCATTTTGTTTAAGGTAAAATTGATACGTACACTAATATCGGAACTAAATTTCCAAAGGAGAGACATCACCGAATGCTATTGAGTAATGTAATTTCTATCATCGTGGTATGATGGC
This sequence comes from Vandiemenella viatica, assembly GCA_031002005.1. Taxonomy (NCBI): domain Eukaryota; kingdom Metazoa; phylum Arthropoda; class Insecta; order Orthoptera; family Morabidae; genus Vandiemenella; species Vandiemenella viatica. The sequence continues at coordinate 68,190,747 of JARYHS010011408.1, forward strand.
TCAGTGATTAAAGTGTCTCACCGGACATCGAAACGTCCCCGGTTCGAGTCCTTTCCTCGAAAAGGATTTTCATAGCGTCTTAACCCGACGTTCAACTCTGGCAGAGCTTGTTGTGTAAAGTTAAATACGTCAGAACGCTTCCGTCGTTCGGATTCAACCATAAACTGTAGGTCCCCTGTACCCGGTTCGATTACCGCGTTAGGTTAAGGTGACTACTAGAGGGGTGGAATGTGCATCCAATAGAAACCCTGTCACCAGGTCTTGACGACCATACGGAATTATTATTATTATTATCTAAGACATTTCTCCATCTCCCTCACACTTAACGATTTCCACCTGAACTAATCATTCAGACCATCCTCATCCGTCAATAAAGATACTGCATATACCAACATGGTTTACTTAGCAAATACATGCTACGAATAATTACATTAAACTTTTAAAATTATTGTTTCCTCTCAGTGATTATTGAAACACTTTGGATCGCGGTATGTGGGTAATAGTACTTACAATGTTTCTTTTGTGACATGCTAGTTCATACAATGCAGTGAGTGTTTAAACTACAGGAACACGAAACAGATGTCTTCTTTGACATGCGTAGAAAGCACACATGATGTACCGAGATTATTCGTACTGCTGCCTACTGGATCATGTCAATTCCCAATATGACTCGAGCGTTTCGGGTAGAAGAAGAACTTTTGATACATTTATCTAAAAAATCCTACTATTACAATATCTACACGTTGGTTCGTGCACATTTAATGGATCGTCACACAACTCTAAGGCGGATCTCCATAAATTAGGTGAAAGGGCTTCAAATCCTAATGAAGGTATGAAGCAGCCGTGACATCCATCCTGCTGTCAAATAAGTTCTGAGATATCTTGAGGCCGTTCATAATGCCCTCACAATCCTAGTCAAATGTCAAGGCTCCCAATGTGGACATACTCTACACCACTATTTTCCGCTAAATATCACCAATTTTCAAAATTATCAACCTCACCATACTCAGAAAAATTAAGGTAATGTGAAATGTAACTAAATTTTGGCAGTCCATCAAACATTCGACCATTGCAGAAATGGAAGCATATTAATGAAATAACATTTATGCATCAGAAGATAAGGACATGAGGCGTAATAATCCTCAGGAAATATGAAAATGGAATAACAGTGCACAAAATCTGCATCTGATAGCGGCTTAACCATAATCACAAATTTCTAAGAACTCTAAAGTTGAAAGTGAATGATACATTGAATTCTCTTAATGTTTATTAACCAAAGGAGCACTGATGTGTTGAACCTACAAAAGGAAAGAGTGGACTAGGGAAAAGAAACAAAGAAAAACTAATAATATTATGATCACCCTTAATTTATTTTTTGTTATGATATCTTCAATCAGAATTAAAGAATTATTCTACCTGCTGACCATCTGTTCCATCACTGCGGACCACCACAGGTTGAGAATTGATGGTCCAGGAGATGCAGATTAACGATATATTATCCGGAATAAATCAAGTTTCAGGAATCTAATTCCACACCTTTCAACATCCCCAGGTGCCGATGTCAACTCTGGCCTTAATCTGATTGTTGTGAGGTGCAAACTGAAGTTAAAAAAAAATGGAAGCAACCAGAAAAAGAAAGCTAAAATTACCTCACGTACTAAAAGAAGAGACCTGTAATGCCGAACCAAGAAATAACAAAAGAATAATGGAATATAGTTGAGAAGAGATAATCACAGCTAGTAAAAAAAATGCATAAAGAAAGAAGCTAGCTGAAAACCGTCCACCACAAATGATATTTTGAGTCGATTAATCAGAAGAGAGAGCTTAAACACAGAACGGAAAAACACGAAAAGAAAAAAAAATTGCTGTAATAAAAAGGTGAGAAAAAAAGAAGAAAATTGCTGTAGTTAAAGTTGTCAGGGCAAGTACAAAGCGAAAATTTGTTGGAAATTATGAGATAGCTAAAACGTCTGTGAAAGCTTTCACAGAGATTTTTTTTAAAACGTGAGATATTTAATAATTATTTAGTTGATGGAACGGTAGAAGGTAAGAATTGTGAAGCAAGATGGAAGAAGCCTAAAGCAAAGCAAGTAGCTGAGAATTCGTACTGTGATGAGTATGTTGAGATATAGAGATTAGTTGAGGATAGAAAAAGACGGAGGACTGCCTAATACCAGTCGAAACAGTAATCACTGGAAAACAGTTTAGGTAATTTGCTATTAATAGCTTCAAAAATTATTTTTTATGGTCTTCTCATCTTAAAACCAATGCAAGAGTCACATCTGCTGTCGGTATCTACAACATTCAAGATTCAGGATACACGTTGCTCGATAAAAGAAAATTTCGGAAAATGCAATCTAAATAGAATATTTAGCTAAATGATTTCAGATTGTATTCCGTATTTTCATAATGTTTACACAATGTTTTCAGACAAATTTTGAACTCTATTTTTTACATTATTCTATCTTATGCAAAGACTAAGTCAAGGTTTAATATTTAATCTAAGTACATTATTTTTGTAACACCGCATCTTATGACCTTACTCTTAAACAGATAATTCAGTTTACTAATTTGTTTAAAGAAATAAAGTGGGAGATTAAGTGTAAAACCATTTGTCAAAACCATTGGTAATCAGGTGATGCACTGAACGCACTTTAAGTTCGCATCCTTATTAGTTTTTCAGTATGACACTGATGAGTAAAATACTGTAGGCTTTTTGTGATAATGGCTTAAATAAAAAAAATGTATGGAGAGAGTACAGGTTTAACACAGTTAAAGGTATGTTAAAAAATACTTCCCACCATAATACACAAAAGTAAATATAAATCAAACAAAATTTTAACCAATTCATCTACATAGTTCTGTGTAACAGCTCTTTGAATGTTGAAGTATGAGTTAAAATTGTGCTTTGGAATGTTTGTTTAGAATTAGTAATTTTTTTTATTTTTGCTATTGAAGAGAACAGTACAATACAAAACCTACAGAAAGGCTATTTAAAAAAAAAAAATGCGAGATTCAAGATAATCTAATTCACTCCTAATTTCGTTGGGCATGAAGTAAACATTTTGTGAAATCTACTTACTCTTTCAAACATAGGAGCTGCGTAATTAAATTTTGGCTACGACTCATTCATCAGTCTCAGATTAGAGAAGTTTTATCCGGTTTAATATACAAGTTACTCTTATAAGGAATAACTTCGGACCGAATTGTTGAGAAAACGAAAATTAACTCCGGACGAAGTTAGCTAATTGTTAATTGTTCCCTCGCGAAGATAATTTTAAGACGAAAGTAATTACTCTCTCAGTAGGTTAAAATAAATCTTACTACTTCCTAGGTTTCTGTACCACAATGACGATTCTGAAAACTTAAACCCAGTGATTTGAAATGAACTATAATTTTAACATATGTGTGTTGTAACTAACAGTTGTTTACAGCATAAAACCCTATAATTTTAGTTTCTCATTCAGCACAATAAAAGTTCCTATGAAGTGATGAAGGAACTACTCTTCTTTCGTGATAATTATATTCAGTGGGTTGGCTGTATTAATGACGAACAAGGTTTGTTTACAGATTCTTCAAAAATTTAATTTTATATTTAATGGAAAAATTTAAAATTGAATTATAAACAAGCTCCCAGTGTTAGAGGCATGAAAATAATCTCAGGGTGAAAAATGCAATCTACTGAAATGAGATATTACGACTACGTGGAGTAAAACAGAGTAAATGTAATTCGTGAGCTCGACGATGATTGTTTCCTTTGTAAGCGCAAAATCATGGTCGACTACAATACCCCCGTTAGAGAAAACATGAATGCACGTACTACATACCTCAAACCTGCTGTGGATATTGTGCAAAATAGTAATTTGATTGTTTTCCGATATGTAGCCAACACTTCCAGAGCATATAATTCAACGATACTGTCGTCTGACCGGCAATAGTGTCATTGCATCATTGATTCCTGGAGTCTAACCTACCGTAAAATCTACTAAGTAGATATTGCGACGATGAATTGTTTAATTCTGTAGTGATTGCGCTCAATTTAAATTAGCCTGAAAACGAAATAGAACAAGTAGGCTCGAAAAACTTTCACCTGTGGCAAATGCGATACAGAAGATAATCCTAAGTCTTATTCCTATCGGTTATATACAAAACGATTTTAACCATGAACCTTGTATTTTAATCTCTATTTGACAGGTAGCATTACGCCACGTTCAAACGGTATAGAGCTGTCAAACGTGCAAAACTAAGTGTCGGTATGCCCCGTCAACGTCAAAGTGCGCAACATGAAAATATGACTGAGCTCGAACGTGGCAGAATGATTGGTCTTCGGGTTTGTCGTATCGTGACATTGCGGCTCGTACAAGGCACGCAGCTACGACAGTGATGCGTATGTGGAACCAGTGGATATATAAGGGTCGTACACAGCGAGGAGTGCGAACTGGGCCACACAATGCAACCATAGCCCGGGCGAATTGCCATCTTGTCTGCATGGCCGTAAATGGCAAATCACCTTCATCTATATTGGAGTACTGTAACTTGTGGGGGCTGGACTGATGGTACCCTCACAATAGGCCAGAAACCACCAACGCTTCAGACTGTAATGGGCACGCTGCCGTGGTAAGCACAGATAGGACTGACGAGCGGCATAGCTGACGAATATCAGCAGTGATGGTTTAGGGCATCATTGGCTATGACATGCGATCTCGCCTCGTGGGTATTGAGAACAATCTGAACAACAACCGTCACATCAGGGAGGTTTTAGAGCCGAGGCACTGGCACACCTGCAGACTGTTCCACATGACATATGTGAGCAGAACAATGCACGAACACATGTTGCGAGTACTGTGGAAGCTTTTTTTGAAGAACGACGGATATCACTGTTTTCCTGGCCCGCGCGTTCGTCTGAAATGTTGTCCATGTCTGGGATGGTCGGCCGATTCTTTGACGACGCCTCCACAAACAGTGCTGCAATGCTACGAATTTATCAGTAGATCTATGGATTTTTATAAAAAGTTAGGATTTTTTGATTTTGTTAAAATTCTACGGATTTTTTATACATTTTATTTTTTGTTGATTTTTCCTTATATTGAGTTTTTTGTTAAACTTTTAGCGTATATTGTTAATGCATTACAGAATTGTCAATAATTGTGATCGTTTCCTTGCAACCACTCGTATGAACTTATTATTGAAATAAAGCTCATATTTTGTTTGATTATAGATTGTATAGATCTTAAAAGACCGTAATACAGAACTATCGGCGTACTCTTTATGTAAGGTGACACGCTCGTTGGCACGGCTTACAAAGCAGTGCCTTCCGAGAATGCTTAACCAACATCCGAGAATCAAAGGGGCTGTAGTTTTTAACATTTCCTATTACAGAAGATGTGCTACATTTAATGTCAACAAAAGAAAATGTATGGTTCCTAAAAAAAATAAAAATAAAAGAAAAGTGAAGGTTATGCTGAATAAAGCATGTTCAGAAATATTTCGTACTTCCAATGTAGAATATTATTTTGTATTTCGAATTTTAAAGACCTGGAAATAAAAGTAATTCTTAATTTTGACTCTATCTTCAATTATTATTGTTTCAGTCTTTCAGTTAGCGAGTTTCCGGATGTTTGTACCCAGTCTGCGGAAATTGTAGTGGCCATCTACGGATATTCAAAGGTAACTGCCTGGCAGCACTGTCTCCAAACACCATGAGAGTGGGTTTCCCAGCAGCTGATTCTTCGATCCCATACATCGACGCTTTTTATTGTGGCTTTACCTCTCGTCGACGTCGGGGTCGTTAGAGGCGGGATGGGACTGGGGACAAGGAACGGGAAGGAATTCGTCAATGGCCTTTTGAAGAAAGCAGCCCGGCTTCGCCTGGAATGATTTGGGGATACCATGGAAAACCGAAATATTGATTCCCGGACGGGGATTCGAACCAGCATCTTCCCGAATGCTAAGTTAGAGGGTTAACCGCTCATCCACAACGCTGAGATTGTTGATAGCAGCCCGTACTGCAACGTACTGAAATCTCACGGTTCAAGAGTATATACGTTTCTCTAAATCTGATAATTTTGTATTGTAATATCCCTAATCTGTTGTATTCTTTTCATTGCAATCACTTCGCCTCCTTGATGCAGCAGCTTTCGCAAGTAGTAGTGTATTATTATTAATCAACTGTTAATTTTCTTAGTGATATGCAGCAATTCTAGTTTCTGCAATCAGGATGTATCTATTCCTATAGGTAATTTTGCAAATAAAAAAACATCTTCGCTCAGTGAAGAAAATGTATTTTCCGATATTTAGTTTATGATGCGCATATCAACCTACCTCTTATTTATACTAATTTGATACAAGATGATGGTCTCCCGCAGGTCGTAGCACACTGTGGATTGTACTCCAGCTGGTTGGGCATGTTGCCACAATGGGACAGCGAACCCGGGTCTCCTGGGACCGCACCCAACTGGACCGTGTCTATTAGATGCCAGACCCGCCGCCATCTTGGTCCTCCCAGATTAGAACAGCAGTACAGTCCGCTATTGCTCTGCTGAAATCGTTGTGTATAAGTATTCGCTATAAACGAAATAGTCTTGATAGTATCTGATTGTTTAAGCCCACATTTAGAATAGTTTGAAAGAAAATGTCTCCGTTAGAGAAAAGTGTTTAAGAAGGTAAGTGATACCTGTTGTCGCGTCAGCCATCCACAAATATGCAGATGTTTGCAGAATACCTGTCCAATAATATTTTAATGACACTAGAAAACCTTTCCCTGCAGTAAAACTTTATACTTAATGCAACTCCTCTCTGTTATCAAAGCTCGCACGTAGACACAGCATTGTATATTGTTTTATTAAACATCAGAAATCAGTAATATTACTTGCGAATTTACGGTTTTATATCTAATGACAAACGGTTATAAAATGAAGTCAGGTCTTCTACCGAAAATACTGACGAGGACGGTTTGATATTCTCCTTTACAGCCAAAGCTTAGATAAGAATTTCGCAAATTGTGACGTAAACAGATATATATCAGATCTAAGTAAAACTGTGTATAATTCTGCTTACACGATCGGAGCATTTGCACAGTTGACGTAAGAATAAATATTGTCAGCCCTAAAGCCACGCAGATATGTAGGGTGGCAACAGGAAATCATCTAGAGGCGAAAACGAGAAAGGATTCTCTATTACGCAGAAACCAGCGGCAGTCAAGCGGCCTTGTGACTCAGCTGTTAAGGTGTCTGACTGGAGATCGAAAGATCCCTGGTTCGACTCCCTGTGTCTACGGAGCTTATCAAAGGCCTCTAATCCGACCTTTACCTCTGGCATAGCTTGCCATGTAATGTGAAGTACGCCAGTTTGCTTCCGTGGTTCGGATTCCACGTTAAACTGCAGGTTTATCGGATCAGGCAAGGCAGCAACGATGGAAAACCCAAATCTGCATTGCCGGGGGGATTCGATCCCACGTCCTCCAGAATGTCAACGTTCACCGTTCACCCACCACGCTAGGTACTACGATAGAGGCGGATTGCGCAGCCCATAAGAAATCCTGTCACCATTTCATTACGACCACACAACTTTTAATGGCAGACACATTCGTATGGTCTTAGTGGTCTAGTGGCAGAGTTTATTACCGCCTGCGCAATTCTCCCTGTCGTAGTTATCTGGAAAAAAAAAGGTAATCTTTAACGTGGAAGGCAAACTCTGAGCGCTTGAAACTGGGTTGCCAACCCTACGAGACAGAAAAACAGTAGTTTCCCCGAAAAAAAACAGTAGAAAACAGTATTATGATTATTTGAAAACATGAAATTTACTGTTTGCACATTTTTTATGGAAATAAAACAAGTGAAGAAAATATAGATATACTGTTTTCAAAAATACAATTTATTAGGTATTTTTACAGTCATAAGTTTTATTTAAGAAATTATGTACAATGAATAACAAACATTTAAAAAATCAAAGTGAAATTATATTTTGTCTTCATCATCAATTATTTCATCTTGAAAGTTTTCTGATTCATTTTTCAAGTGAAAATCGTACATATTTTTATTAAATTTCTTCATGTGCTTTTCTGTGGTATTAAATGAGTTGTTGATAATTTATTGCGTATTTTGGTTTTCATGATATTTATAGCTGAAAACAATCTTTCCACAGTTGCGCTGTTGTGAGGTAGGCACAAAAGTTTCTTTACAAATTCACACAGCACAGGAAATGATTGAGACCCATCTCCATTTTTCAGTTCTTTTACACATGTCCAAAAGTTGTTAACATCAGGGATTTCGTTTTGGTCAAAAGGAAAGTTGACATTTCTTAAAACTCGCCATTCTCTGTCCAGCTCAGTTATATCATCTGGACAAATCTTTGGGAAGAAATAAAGTAAATCCGCAATCGAAGGGATGAATCACTGCTCATTGTACCGAGATACTGTTGCGATATTATAATTTAAACGTCGTAACGATTACACATTACTTCACTCGCTTGAGACAAAGAAGTGACTGAAAGATGAAACAATTTCCTCCCTCGATTTGCTGCAACCTCAGGTACTGCCATCTGCCGCTGCCATCAAAAGCCTCCGTGCTACTGATATTTTCAGTATCATAATGTTATCGCTACGTTGTTATCAAATAATATTTGCAAATGGCGCTAAAATATAAAAAAAAAACAGTAAAAATTCGGAACGAAACAGAAAACACGGGTGTCATTGAAAAAACAGCAAATCTACTGTTAAAACAGTAGGGTTGGCAACAGTGGCTTGAAAGCTGAATATAGGCTTTATATTTTAGGCATTCCACTTACCTTCTGAATACAATGCCGTTTGTATGAATCTAAATAAACATTTTGACTGCGAGAAGTACCTGCATTAATTTTCGTACACTTTTATCTGAATTTCCCAGATTTCCGACATCGTATCAAAATGGAACATATCTTATGTTACTTCTTGGACTATGAACTCTGCATTGATTGCAACTCCATCAAAATTCGACACTAGTTCCTGCACGAATCGCATTCAACGAAAAATAGATACTAATTTGCGCACACTTCTATCTTAATTTCTAAAGATGTCGACGTCACTTCAAAATTTAACTGCCCTGTGATAGGTTGTACATTAGGCTCACAAAACCCCGGCGAGTAGTTTTTGCGCCAATTGTATCCAACGAAAAATTTAAACTAATTTCCAGACTCTCTTCACTAATTTCTAAGCACTCCACAAAAACAAACACACCCCATTCATCCCTGACACTGCAGCCTGTACCTTTTCAAAAACTGCATCAAAATCAATATTTTGTAAGTGAATTCCGTCCATCGGAACAAACAGATACGCGGTTAGACACTGTTTTTTTTTTTTTTTTTAATTTCCTGACTTCAAAAGGAAATGAAAGATACCTCAACTTACTCAGATAAGCATTGCCTTCAATACCCAATGAAAATCCAATGGTTTTTGCGTGAACAGATGACAAACACAAGTTCCTTCTCGCAGTTGAAATATTAGCAGCTTATTATATAAGTCCAAGTTTGAAGATCGTTTTAATAGCATAGAATAAAAAACTAATCTCAGAAATTCGGCCTTGCTACAGTATGGGAACGGCTAGGAACTGTGAGTCAATTTCCAAGAACTATCAACGTGCATTCAAATTTTGGAGTCTAGAGCAGTGATAGTTAACCTAGTCCCTATCGCCTGTTAGTGGGTCTGGGCGTTCCAGCTTTCCTGGTTGGCGGAAAGGGTTTTGTCCGATATTGAAGAACTTTCCTTTTTAAAATTTAATTAAATTTTTAAAACATTTTAAGAGATTTGAAGGTGCAAATATGGAGCTTCGAGGAGCTAACAGGTTGCAAAAGTATTGTGTTGTTGTTTATTGACAAACTTGAATTACTTCATTATAACCTACTGAAAAGACAATTTCTACAGTTTAGTGAATTATCATCTATAAAAGACAATGTTACTCAAGAGGATATTGACAGATTCTGTATCCACCTCAACGAACTTAAATTGGACATGGAAAAATGATTAGAAGATATTTTTACATGGAAGATGTATGACTGGATGTGAAAATACTTTTACCGAAAATATTGAAGAGGCTGATGCAACTAGCCTAGAGGAACTGTTAGAAATTAGATATGGTGATGAAAGTAAACATAAATTCCATAGTGGTAGATACGAAAACCTGCGACAAAATAAAATAAAAATGCCTGTCTTATATACAAATATGTGAAAAATGATATTCAATTTATTGATACCTGTTCTTATCTGAGAGCTTTTCTAATAACTTAATCAGACTTTAATGCCTGCCAATCATATTGTGACCAAAGAAAAAAAGGCCTGAATATTTCCGAAATAGAAGACCTACTGTTCCTTACAAAAAATTGTGCCAGATATCCAGTATTTAATTTCGCAGCCTCAGGGATCTCATTAATAGATTAAATAATTAAATGTAATTTTATCAAACGTCATGCTTCTATTTATGCAAAGTATGAATCGAAAGTTTTTTTCTACACTAAGATGTTTTATAAAGATTTATTCGAAAGTTCGACATCAAGTATTTGGTAAGTACTTCATAAAATTTATAAAGCATAGTTACAGCAAGTTAAAGCATACAATAACAATTAAAGTTTCTTCCCTACTTTACAAAATTTTACTATTAACAGAGATACAAAGGTTGGTGGCAGGTAAAAAAAAGTTGACCTATGGTCTAGACTTTTGTGGAGGCGATCGTGAGTTTATTGGCCGTGATGGCTCAAGAAGCACTAATACTGGCGTCCATGTGGAAACAGTTGGGATTCCGAGTGGACAAGCCGGGAGTTGATATCGAGGAAATATCTGAAGTACAGCGTACTAACAGATTTATAAAATCACTAACTGGGCAGAAGTGGGCCTACCGTATCCTCTCCAGAGATCTGTAAAGGCACCGAGCGCGATGGGTGTGCTTTTACGCTCTGCCCTCGCATTCGTGAGTACGCGGGTATGAATCCAGGCCCGGTCATCTAGATTTGGATTTTCAATGGTTTCCCGAAATAACTTCAGGCGAATGCTGGGATGCTTCCTTCAAAAGATCATTGCCGAATTTGTTCTTGTTGCTTGTAGTACCGGAGGGCAAATTGGATCGATCAGCCCGGGCGGCAAATTTAGGGGACGGAAAAATCGTGTTTAAAAGGTGGCAACCTGTTTTTAGCCGCTCCACTGCGCCGTATGGTGATGATGGGCAATAATCTATAATGGCGATGGCAAAATAATGTTTCAAGAAGCGGCAATCTCATAGTTTTTGCCCTGGCTCCGAAAATTTCCTGATTCGCAACTGGTTCCTTGCCCGCAGTCGTTTGTTGCCTCTAATAACCTCAACGAGGATGATATGTAAAACCAGAAGCGCAAAAAAAAAAAAAAAAAAAAAAAGAAATGGTATCCGTTTTGTAGAGATGGTAGTTAAAACGGATATCCCTTCGCATATAAATGTTGACTGCTTCAACGACAAATAATATATAGTGGTCATTCTGTCTACATGTCACATATGTGATTTGAGTGTGTATTTGAGACAAAACTTTTCCCGATCTTGATCGCACTAGGCATTTAACGTTGATAACTCGGCACACAAATTATGTTGTTCGTGTAAAGCTCGGTATCGAAAAAAAAACTTTCCTCCAATTACAGCGTGCAGTACCATTCCCCCAAAAAACCAGGGTGATTGAAAGAGGGAGGAAAAACAACGGAATATTTCTCCTACATAATCCTATGATAATATAAAATAGGCGATACTAGAACAAACGTTTCCTTGATAATACTGTCGATGTAGTGATTTTGCAACAAGTATCTTGAAGTGATTACATTTGCTTTCTTACTTTTAGCCAGTTTTTCGACCACACGAAAGTGGCTCAGCGATTTTAACACTGCTAATTAATGTATACTCATGGTCAAGTAGTCAAGATGAGAGATTTCCAAATACTTTTTATAAATAATTCTTACTACAGTTTACAGATTCCAGCTGAAACAACAATATACTAGGAGGCGACTTTAACAGTGTATTGCATCCATACAACCAAATGAAACAGTTTTGGTGAAGCTAGGGCTGCAGACCGTAATCCAGAGTACAGTTGTTCGTAAGTAAGGTGACAGATGTTTCCCATATACTGAAAGTAGCGAAGCCACCATTCACATACATCACCAAAAATAATTGTTCCAGATTAGAAAAACCTTTTAACGTCCTGTGACACTACTTTCCGTTAGCTTTTACGATCATTCTTCAATAGCGGTAGCACTCACAGGGTTTTCAAAGGCCAAAGTGTTCGGTAGATGCTTTTTGCTTTTTGTAACTGAATACATCTCATCTAGAAGATTCATAAATGTAACAAAAATTCATGGCGTATCTGTAAAAATAACCGGACATAACATCCGGATATACAGCAATCGTGGTATGAAACGGCGAAACCGAAAACTAAAATTTTAAAATAACACTTCTATCAGCAGGCTGCTGAATCACTGAAACACGCTAGTGATTTTTCCCGCTTCAGAGAACATAATCAACTTTGACATTTGTTTCTTTCATAGCCACAAATTGAAGCGTTTTTTCAGACTCACATTTAAAAAACATTACTGGTGGTTACGTGTTGTAAGCAAATTCGAATTAGTTACAACCAGAAGCTTTGCAACGTTCATCTCATCCGACACGCTTATAGAGAGGGTTTCTTGGATTACTTTATTAGATTCCTCATGGTTTTAGTTACGTATAATAAATAACTAGTCCACGATACAGTTTCAAATTTTAACTTGTTTTATTGCTAGTAAGCCATCGAACTTCAAAATACAGTTCACATATAAACACAACACTCCAACGATTACAGTCCACACTTCTTCCAAAGACAATACTACCAAAACTGTTCGTTCAACACTGTCCTTGATAGACGTAAACTGAGTTTGCAAAACTGTCACTGTAGAACTGTCTCTGAATATTTGCTGAGCCCTTCGTATAAGCTCCATCGAAAGTTCTAGAACACTACAAAGTCTTCCGACAGATATTACTCGAACATTAACAATACTTAAACAATTTAAAACACATTAAAAACAATAATAATTAATGCATAATCATTTACAATTATTACAAAATGCTTAGAAATGAAAATCAAAGATATTTAAACACAAAATTATCAACATAAAACATTTTTCACTGTAGTAAATCGTTCTTTAAACATCGTAGCTTGCCTTAATACTTGGAATTACAAACAGTTAAGTAATTCTCTGATATAGTTCTGTTCTTAAACATATTTAATGATATTTACATAATTTCTTTTCACAAAAAAAATCCATTTACACTGACTTACATTAAATTACAAGACAATCATCCAAAAATTATAATCAGTCAAACTCTAGCTTGCTACAAATGCTTCATAAAACACAATTACAGTTAATGTTTAGTTTCGAGGGCTGTTACAACCTGTTATTAACAATTGAATTAAATTTTAGCTATTCTCTAGCATATGTCTGAATACACCTAAAACAGAACTTTAGTCGCTTAATAAAAAGGGATCTAACAGTTCGGTTTCCTCGGTTTGTTGGTCGTCTGAATATGAAATATATTGTACTGTTCCTTTTGATGAATTATCTGCTGACGCCGTTTGCTTCCACGTTTCAACTGACACGAGTAATTGCCAATCAATCGCTAATTAGAGAAACAATTACGCCGTTGATTAGAGATATTGAGACACAGATCACATCGGACATAAAATCGTTATTCAAGGCCTCTATCGTTAAACTCCTGCTTTTCGTAAAAACGAAACGTAACGTTAACAGACCAATCAGCAATTCTGTGGATATTATAAAGTTTAAATGCAAGCTGGAAATTTTGATTAAAAAATTAAGAGATCCATCACACAGAATAATAGTGACTACCTAAAAACCAAAAAGGTAGCTTGTTTTAACGTCGAGAATGTAACCAAAAGGATATAATGACAGCTTAAATTCACAAAATTTTGAACTTATTTTAGGAACAAGAAAATTTAAAGAGCTTCGTATTATTTCTATCACCTGTTTGATGTAAACCACCATGTCTACGTATTCCTAGTCAATTTATTGGTTTCAGCCAACATGCTTAAGTATTAGTTTCATGTATTATAATCATTGTTTCCATCTGAATTTCTTGCTTTGATTGTTCTTTGGTCTATTAAACCAACTAATCACACGTCTCTTAAAATATGCCACCTTAATCCGTTTTTTCTTTCAGAGAGATTATTTTGTCATCCCTCATTTTCAGAAATCTTTTTTTTATTTTTTTATTTTTTTTATCTGCTTTATGTCTCTCAACAGCGAGGTCTTTAGAAACGGGAAAGGATGGGGGGCAAGGAATGGGAAGGAATTCGGCCATGGCCTTTTTAAGGAAGCATACTGTCATTTGCCTGCAGTGATTTGGGAAACCATGGAAAACCCAAATCTGGATGCCCGGACGGGGATTCGAACCGCCATCCTCCCGAATGCGAGGCCAGAACGCTATCCGTTACACCACCACGCTCGGTCAGAAATCCTTTCTTTTATAGTTAATACATTCAATGAATTTTAAACATGGTTACAGAATATCACGTTTCAACTGCTTCGATATTTTAACTTCCATAAAACTTCCTAGATACAATTTAAGGTTGTTTTTCATTAGTCTTATTTAATTGATAAGGAAAGGTTTCTCATTTTGAACAAAATTCTTGCTGGTTTCTGTTCTTGTTGCTTTAAAGATCTTCCTTACTTCAGCCATCAGTGGGTCATCCTCTTCTCACGTGCGAATATTGCATTATTTCTGCGAATAAATAATGTTTGTATCATATCTATTGTTACAATTATCATTTCTGTTACGCTTCGTGCACTATGCCTTGATTTGGTTTCAATTTATTCCCATGTCGGTTCAAATATTTTAATCACGCTATCCAGCAATTTCTCGATATCGTTACTCTCATTTGCACACAGAATAATTTCACAAAAAATCGGAATAAGCTGATTGTATCTCCTTGGATCCTTACGTCACACAGATTTTTTCTTTCCCTACCTTGATTGCTTTCTGTACAAACAATTATTAGAAGATAAAGGCTGCAGTTTTGACTGGGCTCATTTTTAACAGGAGATTGACTCTTACGTTTCTCTCTTTTACATGAGCCACTTGAAATCTTTCACAACGATATATTTAAGCCTTTAGCTCAGCATTATTTTCGATACTGATTACTCGGAACAAATGAGCAGTATTTTGCCTACGTAGTAGAATCCTGCTGGCTTCTCCGGCATATTTAAACGATCTTTAATGAGACAATATGATCCTTTGTCGAAAAATAATACGGGGAAAAAACTGGAACGTATTATTAAAGTGATGAAAAAGAAATCAGCTTAATGAATCTAGACAACTTCTGGGGACAAAAGTTTAAGTTTTGCAGGTTCTGAAATATGTACAAAGCTATGATTACTACTAATTTTGTCCGTATTTAGAGTGATTTTTTAGTTAATATCTTAAATTCTATTTGTGTTTGATTAACTTAGCTGTTAAGAAAATTGCAGAAACAATTGTGTTTACAAATCGTGACGATTACATCATTGGAACTAAGATCATAAGAGAAGTAAGCATCAGTAATCCATCAAAATGAGAGCTGCGTAACGTTCCACTATAAATGTATGTCATTACAGGTTGAAAAGATAACAAAATTATCTAAGTTGACAAAAGCCGTTAGCTTGAACCTACCAAATACCAGAAATTTAAGCAAAAAAAATCTTAAGCTGAAATTTGCTAGATATGTGTATTAAACTATAGAAATTAACAGCCACAACTACACAATACGCAAGTTCTGTCATGTTTCTGCGAAATCAGTGTACAGAAGTAGTTAAGCACATATTGTTCACAGAAAAAAGTCTATCACGATATCAATGTAAACTGAGAGTTAATTTCATTTGATAATTTACCAGATTACTCAGATTCGAAAATAAACCATATCAAAGAAACACTGCCCAGAAAGTGCCCTTGCAGTATTTTCCAGTGGAGAAAGTGAGCAAAGTCCAGAAGCCATGTATCGCAAAAGCTGCAGCTTGAAAAATTGATCTTCGTAAATATAAGGGAATACCCCTCGATTCAGCTGTCTACTAGTTCATTTTCGTTAATACTCCAAAGTTTTCCCCTTCTCAGGTTAAGTATTATTTGTATCATTGGCAAATATATTTCAAGTAGACAAATTTCTAAAATTAAACCCTAGAAGATCTACAACGCAGATATTGAAATGGTAATTTAATAAAGATGAAATCATTATTTAATAACCGAGAAATGGAGAAACAAAGCAAAAAAGTTAAAAAAGTCTCTTCTGTATAACGTGAAAGCTATTATTGGTTCTCAATACGTCGAATGTGTTTTGCAATGAAGCAGATTTCTTTAATTTTTTAAAACTTTCAGGATTCTTCTAATGTAAAACATGATGATAACTAGCATCCAGATAACCTATTGGAAACCCTTGTATACAAATAAGTATGGAAAATAACCTCCTATTTTCTGCTATTTGCCATTCCAAACGCGTGTTGTCTCTGTTACGGATTTATTGCTGTCAAATGACAATTTCTGCTGAGGCATGTTCAACAAACCTATTCAATTCACGGTTAACAGTTGGCCGAAGCATTGAGCTGCACTCAGTTGCGACCTGTACAAAATCTGTTTTTGAAATAACAACTGAAACAAGCCGTACTGTGAACCGTAGCGTGATTTCAAGAAATATTGTTCCATTCGCATATATTTTGATTGCATGCAGAAATTGTTTTATACCTCGCCTGATAATCAGACGGCAACCAGACTAGTAATTCGAACGTTCAGATAAAATAAACATTTCCGTTTACTATAACTCTCTGTCTTTAAAAATGATTTGTGGCTATCACTGAAAACATGGCTGGTAACATCAGCATTAAACAAAAGTGCCCTTATGAATCCTGCTGAACTAGCATTAGGGGACATCCATAAATTACGTGAGGTGAAATGGGGGAGGGGGGGGGGTCCGGCGAAATCTCACCAGATCTCACCAGGTGGGAGGGGGGGTCTACGGAAATCTCACGTGAGATTTTGCGAAAAATTTGGGGACAGTAGAGCAAAAAAAAGTTCTACAATTTGCGCCAAAGTCGATTTTAGGAGGGTATTTCGTCAAAAAAAGTTAGGGTGTGACCTAAAAAAAAAGATCTACAAAAGTTTCCAGGGCGATTTCTAGGAGGGGTTCTCACGGACCAGATCTCACCAGAGGGGGGGGGGGGGGGGGGTCCAGCCAGATCTCACGAAATCTCACCAAGGGGGAGGGGGGGGTCCAGAAATCCGGAAAAACACCTCACGTAATTTGTGGATGCCCCCTTACTCAGCTGCTTTCTAAGTTTTCTCCGAATTGTAAACAAAATCTGAATAGATATGAAGCAATTAACTGCCAGTCTGGATGGTCTGACAATGATGTCATCATCAGGTAAATCTAATTGAAATTTTTTTATCTTTAGGATAAAATTTCATTAAACTCTAGAGATCCATGTTCGAGTTATGTGTTTACTAGGAGCCACAGTGAGAAAGAATCAGTGGAAGACGTCTTTTGGTGCACTTATAAACTTAATGCTTTTTTGTGTCTTAAATTAACCAAAGTCGGATTTTATCTGTCTCATCTTTGAACCAAGTTTAATTTTAATGGAACATATTACTTGGTATGTTTTCAAATAACCTGGATGACAGAAGTTAGTAAATATGTTATCATAGTCTTCAAATTCAGTTTTTTGGTAAGAAGTTGCAAACACAGTCTCTGAGAGAAAGGTAGCCAAAGGCGGACCCCTGTTAAGAATATACACAAAATTACCAGGTATGTCATTAAAATTAAAAATAATATCAAAGCGTTTAATTTCGGTAAACCCAATTTAGTTATTTGACATTCATAACATTTGATAATTTACCATCTAAGTAAAAGTGACAAGTTTGTTCGCTCATAAATTCTTCCACTAACGAAAAAAATCACCACTTTTTCCCATGAAGGTTTCTATTTGTTTTCACTGTCTGAAACAGCATTTTAAATCACTTTAACAAATTGACGAAATATTAATATGAATTACGGAGTGTCAGACTTAGGGAATGCTGAGGGGTCTTTGAATTGGCCGTTTCAGGCCTTTAAAAAGAATGTTGGGTATACATAAACTTAAACAGATGTCACTGTATTACAGAGTAGTATTTTTCAAAGACGCTGCAGTGAACAAATTGCCTTTCCTACCTTCGGAACACTATAAAAACGCTGTTCAATGCAGCTCTGCGAAAACATTCAGTATTATCCAAAGCACTAACAGACAAGTAGAGGGACTTTTATCTGTCCAGCTCTGCATACTTCAAAACACATCATTTCTTTTTCGATATCTGCAGCCTGAATGCAGCCAAATGAAATAAAAGGGAGGGGATGGGGGTACCTGCGATTTAGGAATCCGGATTTGGTTACGTTCCTCTATGTTACCTTGTTTGATGTTTAGGAGTTAATAAAAGAAACAATCGAGGGATAAAGACCTTGACTAAAAAGGTACTAAAAAGGTTTGTTTTATAGAAACACCATTCTTCAAATGTACACAGATTGACAAACCTTGTTTGAGATCATTATACTCGTAAATACGACAAGGATTCACGCATACATTTTAACGGAAATAGTCGATAGTTTCACGGTTTAATCCTTTATACAGATTTGTTATAGTTAGACGGATTTGAGGTGCAGTCTGCTCTTTGCAGTGGCCGCCATGCTGGGAGAGGAATGCATGCTATTACCATTCCTGGGGCCGCATATATCTGCTGGACAGCCTGCTCTCGACACACACTCCGCCGGGGAATTGAAAATACCGGCTATTTAAATATTTGCGATTCTTTCCACTTGCTCCGACAGAAGAACGTGGGACGGTGCCGTAGGAGGACCAGAGGCACCGCGGAGCTGGAGAAAACTCGGTCACCTGAGAGAAACGGAGACGACCAGCCACACAGGTGCAGTTGTTCCGATATTTAAACCCGCGTTGTGCATACGGAGATCGCAGTCTACCGAGGAACTGCTGTGGTCAGAAGTTGTGCAATGGACATACGGGGTACAAAATTATCATTTCCAAAGTAACGCACACCTCAGCAGCTTTATGTACTGTAAGTGAGAATCCACGAAACTTTTGCTTATTTCTGGCGATCAGTAAACATTTTTTATCCTATATGTTTATATGACTTTCAATACAACTAGCTTCCAAATACAATTGGTGACTTCTTTTTGAAAAAGTAACAAAATTTTTCATATCTAAGCTGCACAACCTTAATTTTTTACACAAATTATACATATTGGATCTGCTTCTAACTTCAGGTTACGGTTTCAAGATTTTTTTTAACGAACAAAACTGAAACAATAAATTATAAATGAACGTACCTCCAAGACCGTCAAAAGTGACGGGTTGAACCGAGTGACCTGCCATGTAATTTGTTCGCAGTTGCTAAATATATGGAATTGCTATAATGCACGGCTTAGTACAATTCCCCGTGTCTTACGCTGTAGCAAAAATTTTCAGCTCTCACATCCAGTTTCCTGTTAATTTCAATTTTATGAATTAAGTACACTGGTGTTGGAGACAGATAAACATTGATTGATTGTAAATTTGGATATTTTTCGTTGGAATGAGTATTATTTTGATTGATAGAAATTTTTTAGATGAAGTATAACATGATTAAAAGCAGTATAATGTTTGAAACGTTAATATTTTTTTAAAAAAATAACTGTTTTAAACATGAATTTTGGCTGTTGTTTAAATTTGTCAGATTTATGTTTTAATACCTATATATATTAAGTTTTCATTTTTAAAATGTTTCTTCATGATTATAAATAACTTTTTAAGGTTCTGGTTGTCTTTTTACTCTTTCCATTGTTTGGAGTGATAATTGACAATTCAGAAGCGTCGGTCGGCGATTGCGGTTTCCTACAAAATTCTGTACTGCCTATTTAAGCTCCCGAGATCGCGAGCCGACGATTTCGCATAAAATGATGCTAACAGGAGTTTGTGTCTGCGGTATTAGTAATGTGCTTTAGAGTCTTTGGGAGAAGCTAATGCATTATCCGTATTTGAGTTGATGAAGATTTTGGCGGAAGAAAATAGCTGAATAAAATGTGTATCGATGGTCTTGTTATTTCATCAATTAACGTATTATTCTGACCAAGCATGGTGGGTGAGACTAAATCCCCGTCCGTCCATCCAGATTTGGGTTTTCATTGGTTTCCACAAATCACCGCAGGCGAATGCTGAGATAGTTTCTTACTGTTCCTTATCCCCAGTCCTTTCCCGCCTCTAATGACCTCAACGTCGACGAGGCGTAAAGCTGGAAAATATATATACATAGGTGGTTTGGTTTTGAAACATACCAATTTAATTTTAATTTTAGGTTTTTTTAAAATAATTTCAAATGAGAAAGGGTTCATAAATTATAAAAATTGAAAAATCATAACAACACAAGGAAAACTAGACTGCCATATAAACCTGACAATTTATTCTTATATGGTTGTCATTTTCAAATATAATTAATTTCAGTTCCAATTTAACTACAAATACCAACATCTTAATGACACCATCACGATTAGTCTGAACATGAATTCAATAAGAAAAAGAAATAAAAAATTAGAAAGAAAACTATAGCACGACAGTGTAGGGCCTAAATCACCTAGAATCGAATTCAAAACTCGGAAGGGTCTGTGTTAATTATAGTAATACTCGTACTATTAACTGAAACGACAGCAAGTTATTGAAAAGTTGGAGGCAGATATAATGGATATGTGAAAGACATACAA
Source organism: Vandiemenella viatica (assembly GCA_031002005.1). Taxonomy (NCBI): domain Eukaryota; kingdom Metazoa; phylum Arthropoda; class Insecta; order Orthoptera; family Morabidae; genus Vandiemenella; species Vandiemenella viatica. The sequence goes on from JARYHS010011408.1 coordinate 68,211,522, forward strand.
TGGTTAAAATACTTGGATGGATATTTCAGAAAGAATCAGGAACAATGTGTGAAATGAACCGAGCACCACGACCACGAATTTGAACTTTTATTTTAGGCATAACGGACTCTGAAAGATTTCATTTGAATTTAAAGGAATCAAGCTATCGAGGAAGGTAGTGGACAACATATCTCAACCATTGAAAGTATTAAAAGTAAAAATGAACATAATCTACAAGTTAGTGTGGAAGGAAATTGCCACTGGGTCATAGCTCAATCATAATGAATAATAGTAATAAACCACGAAAGCTTTAAAATGAAATAATACTCATCAGAAGGCTTATTCCCCTGAATATCTGAAGTGCGTCTAACATTTTTTTTTTTAAAATTCTCATGTTCCTCATGAAAATGCACTCAAGGAAAGATGTGTCACGATAAGTTTTAAATAACAGTCTATTAGTGCGGTTGATTTCTAAATTTCTTTTGAATTATATAGCTGCATTCTCAAATATAGATTCTTAAAATTAATATTACTTTCTACTTTTTTCAGATAGTTGTTTTACAATTTAAAAAGTCAATTACTGTTAACTGAAAGAACTATTCATTTACGTTTAGTTATTATGTGTTTCGAAAACATGTAAAACTCTTATCTTCCTGAAATTAATAATTAGGCAGTTAATTATTGTGGAGTAATCGAATGATTTATGTATAGGTACCTCATGACATACTACTTGTTTCCCGCGACTTCGTACTCTTGAACTTAGAATTTATTCTTAGAATTGGATTTAAAGCACTGAATCGGGAAACGCCATCAGCATACCAGTCTACAATACTGTAGGTCCTGTCTCGTAAAGAACTAAAAATGGTGTTAACTGTGGAAGTCTACATACCATAGTTCCTCCTGTAGCTTTTTGGTTGTGCTTTAAAATTATGTTACGGGGACATGTTATGTCAAATCTATTTGGTACACTACGTTTTTGGTTTTGCTGTCTTCTGTTCAGATATATTTCCTTTCGAGGTTGTAAAACCGTGATCTGGCTACACATAAATGGCCTTGGGAGAAAATTGTATTTTTAAATGTACACCAAAAACTTTTGGGCAAACAGAAAAATAATAGACTGAAGAAGCGCAAAACCAATTTTTTAACACACTATAAGTTGTCTGTACTTGAAATTTATCAACAGATCACACACAAACTGACTGCGAGAGAAACAACGCCTGAGTCACCGAGACTTACACACGCTATACGCCTTTTTGTCACTGTTCCTTTAGTTTTAATAATTTCATGACAAAATTTGTCATCTATCACGAAGAGATTATCCTGTGCCTTTCCTAATGATACAGAGCATTTTCTTGACAAATTTCATCAAGATCGGTTTAGACGTGGAAACGTAACAAACAATCATAGTTACTTTCTCACTTATAATATTAGTGTAGATTCTTGTTAAACTCTCCTTGATTAAGTAATTCCCTTTTATTTTTAGACGGGATAGCCGTATTTCAGCACAAGCAAGTTCGGCAAGAAGCATCTTCCGGCCGAAGCGACGGGGAGGAAAATTTTCCTATTAGCGATTCGTTAGCGATGGGGAAAGGCACTTGGTTCTACCTTCTTACCTGTCCACCCGCAGCGTGGGCGCAGAGAAATGGACCGTAATAAAGCTCGGTGGCGCAGGCAATGTCGCGTTGATTTACGAATTAGGGCAGTGTAATGTGTTTTCCATTTTCCAACGCGCGCGCTATCTGGCGGACGGATCTTCCGGAACAGGCCGTTACTCACCCGTCGCCAGCAGCATTGCTCGTTACGACAGTCGGGAATGGCCTGGACGCCAGCCTCAAACAGGAGCTGTTAATGTTAAATATCGCAGCAGCGGCGTCAGCAGCACAATAAGAAGTAACAGCCGCACGGCCTTTAAGGTAAACACTGCTGCTGCTAAAGCGTAGCTCAAAAATTCCACCAAACTTCGGAGGAGTTTGCAATCCATTACATTTTTTACTAGTAAAATTATTAATAATAATGTCAATTATTTTTTGTTAAGAGTAAATTAATTATGGACAGACTTTCCTTTACTTATGGCTTTACGCCTCGTCGACGTCAAGGTTATTAGAGGCCAGAAAGGATGGGGTCGAGGAACGGGAATGAATTCGGCCATGGCCTTTTAAAGGAAGCACCCTGGCATTCGCTAGGAGTGGTTTGGGGGAAACCATGAAAAATCCAAATCTGGGTGCCCGGAAGGGGATTTGAACCCGCGTCTCCCAGAATGCGAGGCCTGAGCGTTATCGATCACGACCACGCTCGGTAATTATTAGCAGGAACGGGAAACTAATATTCAAAACTTTTTTCGAGAAGTTGAACGGGCGCTTTTTGGAAAACCCTTTAAGTGAGCAGCGCGTTTGATGCTATTATTCCTGACATCCCTGCGCTAGAAACCCTTTCTTGCCGAGGAAAAGGTCTCCTCCTGGGTGGAGGAACTTGCCAAGGGAAACTCAGAAAATCGTTTCTTCTACATCACAAGTCTTGCTTAGCTAATGGTAAGCACGCAAAAACATGCAGCGTCAAAAAGAGTGGCTAATTGATTTTGGAGATGAAAATGTGGGGACACGAATAAACCGCCATCTTGGGGCACTCTTGAGCTGGCAGTCCAGTTGACAGCACATAAAAAAAAAGCCTTCGCTTGTGCCTGCTATTGTATAGCCACGGTTATACAATTTCGATGTTTAACAGTTAGCAACAAAGTGAAAAATTTCGCCTTTAGGCAACCAAAACATATTTCTGACAGTGTTTTTTAAATTTACCAGATCAGTATATTTGTAGAGAGAATTACAGTATGGTCTGATCCCGATGAGTTTTCATCACTTGAAGTATTCTATCAGATGGACCAGACGGAAAGACGGGAAACATTCATATCGCGTAAACTGTGTGCGAATTTTGCTTAGTACATACAGATACGTCTTCGTAAAATAGCAGTTGCCTAGGAGGGCTGTCTGGCGGAACGAAGAAGGCAAACATTGATTACTTTTGTCTACCTGTAAATGCGGTCACTTCAGTATCAGGTTATTTACCCTCGCTGTAAAGGTCGCAGATCGAGTCAGATATGAAAATCGTGAATGATGCTATGAAAGGTATAATAACAATCCGTATTGCCTGCAGTTCCGTATGGCTAGCACTTCGGATTTCCTATGTTTTTTTTAATATCTTCCCCAACTTTTCCTTTCCACTTCAGTAGATGAATGTATGTTTGGTCCGCGGTCAATACTGTTTGAAAGGTGCTGGTGGACAAGCGGTAACGCTCCGTCTTGGCATTCTGGAGGATGCGGCTTTGAATCCCTGTCTGACCATCCATATTTCAATTTTTCATAGTTTCCCGAAGTCGCTCCAAACGAATGCCGGGGTGATTCCTTAAGTAGACATGGCAATATTCCTTCCCCATATTTGCCTCCAGTTCTTTCACATATCTAATGACCAAAATGTAAAAGAAGCGTAAGGTTATGGAAAAAAGAAGAAAAAGTTGAAGAAAGAAGTATTTTTCGGATCCTCCCGCAGAAGCTGTACCAAGCAAGAGTTTGTTAATTATATAAAGGCCAGTTACTTTCTTCCATGTGTACACGTGTACTGCTGTATGTATGTAGATAACTGCCATTAGCGTTGTTAAATGAAGTGAGTTGTTTACATGAATAAGAAAGACGAGAAAGTGAAACCCGATACCAGCCTATCCCAGCCTACTCTTTCAAAGGATACAATGCGCCATCCGGTTTTACGTCCCCATGCAACAGACGAAACATCGTCAATATTGTCGTATACTCCAACTTGAGATTTAATCCAAAACACTGGTACACATTGTGGTAATCAGTAATTGTGTAATACCATCTACTGTACTCTGCTGACCAAGTCCAGCATTATGATAATTCTTAAATTTTTCCAAGATTGGGATTTCTGGTATTCTCGTGTTCTATGTGAGACTCCGTTAATTTATCTCAATAGTTTCAGCTAGGAGATGGGTCACAAAGTAGTTGGTTACCAATAAGGATAATAGACAAGTATACTGTGGGCCATTGCCTCAATTGCAAGTAAATCTTTTATATATTATATATATATATATATATATATATATATATATATATATATATATATATGACACACCAGTGCAGCGAAATTTTATTTTATTCTTTGTGTCGTATGCGTTTCACTTTACTTCCAGAGCATCATCAGCGACTTTTTATTTCATGCTCTCACAGTCAAGGTTGGCTTCTCCGAGTAGTTTTTAACCGGGAGCATTGTAAAATCTTCCTAAGATACACAACACTACATTCCACTATCCAGACTACACTCTACACAATATCACTACTATATTTACTATTATTGTAGAGTTTAAAACATGGGAGTGTAAACACCAAGCCATGTTTTTTCACAAGTCCATAGAGTGTGTGTTTGTTATGTTTTGAGTTTCGTCGAGTTTAGAGTTCCTTCGTTTTTATAGTCTACTTTGATCGTAGGCGGGGAATTCAAGTGGTGATTTATTTGTGAATAATTATTTTGTTTTTAATATCGCATATAGTGTTTGGTTAGTCAAGTTTGTGTAATCAATTATCATTCTCTTTTCCTGCAACTAGAGCTTTTTGGATTTGATAATTTTCTTAAAATGTTAGTGCTCGTGGTTTCATATTGTTTATGATGAGTTTTTTCATGTCTGTGTGAATTTCTGTCGGGTTCGTGATTTATTCCAGGCCAATAGATTTTTTACGAACAAATTATTGCTTTAACGTGATAATTCTTTGACCTTTATGTAGACAAATATCG